>OX101756.1:60954512-61215302 GCA_944452675.1 Tachina lurida
AAAACTATGTTCATCTTTTTTAATTTATAAGATTTTACGAACTTGTCCTCTTATAGGTATGTATTCAATTAGACGATCATGAATAAGAATGCAATAAGCTGATGTTTTGGCTGGAATATTTGTTGCTGTTTCAAATTCAATTTTTATGTCAATTGGTCCGTTGTTAAGTGTTTCGTTTTGATAACTAACATCTACTACAATAATGGGTGCATTATTCTTAAACTCTTGGGAAGTTAGAAGAGGTTGTGACTCCTTCATATAATAGTTTTGTTGAAATCTTACATACATATCATATAGAATTGCGTAGCGTTCATTTTTAAATTTTAAGTTAAGATCATCATATGGATATGAAACTGAATTCAAATGTACTTTTAAGTTAGTGAGATCGCAATGAACAAACTTCTTATCTTGTTGAAATGCAATCAATACAAAGCGGGGTCGCTCTCTACTTGCAGTCATCTTAACATTCCAGATATGGCTAGTTCCTGTAGTTAATTGTGGATTTACATGACAATCCCAACTGCGGAATGCTATTGGTATAGAAGCAGCATTGTTGGTAATTTTAATCATATTCAATTTACTATGATCGGATAAGTGTACATGGGGAATTCTCCAAGAGATTAGCGAAATTGTAAGTTTTGGTTTGTCAGCAGAAGTGCTCGATTGTACAAGATCTTCATCATTCTTGTTACGCAAGATTATTAATTCATGTTTACCATTTAGTATTATTTTGTTATAGTCTTCCGCAAATCCTAAGAGCATTTTAAGTGGAACATAGAAATTAAAATATCCATTTTCAATATTCAAATTATCAATTTTGTTCCATCCAGCATTTTGCATGACAGCGCTTTCCGTTGGTGATAAAGAAATCAGATTTTTTTATGGTGCTTGTATGTCCTAAATGCCTTGTGTGATCAATTTCAATACCATTAAGTTCATAACGGATTTCATCAAAGAGATACGCTACAAAGTTGTTTTTCAATTTAAAGCTTAAATTAGAGGATTTTGGGCTCTTATCATCTACAATAAATCCTTCCACATATATATAACTTTCACTGGGCAATACGTACAGATCTTGATTTTGTATTGAAATACGAATTTCGTCATTATTGTTATATGATTGTAGATATGGTACATATGTGTGATAGTCTTTTTTGATTATACTCTCATCAGATAATGGCTTATCTACATAGTACATCCATTATTGAATTCATTTTTTTGTTTTCAATTTTAAATTTAACGACTTGAGAAAGTTTTGATTTGATTTGGTCAGATTTTGTTGGACTGATCTCTTCAACTGCCGCTTAGGTTCTATTTAGTTTTAGAATTATATACAGCTTTATTCTTTGATATGTTTGTGTTATATATTATCATTATTTAGATGGTCTCAAATGTATGCGAATGGTTATTTCCTCTCCTCAGAAATTTATTAAGTCACCCTGCTGATCAACCACGCGTAGAGCAAGTGAACTAATCTCTTGGGAGTTGACTGGTAAATAAATTAGATTTCTAGGGATTTCATCTATTTTATAGCCTGGAGGAACATTAATCGGAAATTCATGTAGTGTATGCGCCTTGGAATTGTTCATGTATGTATTAACAGCGATACTGCTTTCAACTCGCAAGAGATTCACCTTAAATATATTGACTGGTAGATCTGAGTAATCATCATGGTTTGGAGTCAGGATTTTAATATTAAATCCCAAAAGTTTTCCAATTGTATTTTCTTTATTAAAATCTATTAAATCTTTAGAGCTGTTAATTTTAACTCGCATTGTATTGTTATTAGCTTCTATTCGAATTTTATTTGTTGGACAGCAGTCTTTATATTGCTGATCTAAGTAATCAAATATATCATTTAATTCATAAGATCTAATTGGTATTTTAATTACATGTTCTCCTATGTGAAACATATTGTTATAGACGTCTACATTCGGTATGCTATTATATGAATGAAAAGCAGTTAGAGCGCACTCATAAGCTCCATTTAACTCGATAGGAGGGAAGTAATTTGCAGATAACTCTGATGAGTTAGAGCTCAAAGTAAGTGTTATTGACATTATGGGAATCTGATAATAAATGGAACTTACTACAACATTGTTTATAAAAATGATTTTATTTCTTATTCTAAACATAAATTATTACAGAATGTGCTAAATACATATAAGTAATGTTATTTTTCTTTTACTCCAACTACGATATATCATCCTTACTTATCCAAAAATTGTGTTGACTAGAAAACCCCAACCATTTAACATATGCCTCCTCTCCTTTAGTTTTAAGAACCTTTTCAACTAGATATGTATTTGGATATCTAGTCTTTGAAAGTTCTTCTTCATAAAATCCACCTTTGATAGGATGTCCGAGATAATCTTCTAATATGTATGTTGTAGGATATGTATTTTGAACTCTTTTAATTGTGAATATTTCTGTTGTCCAATTTGGTGTATATCCCTTTCAAAAGTATGCTTATATTTGCTAATGCGTACATTATCTCCAACATTAAATTTTGACATTTTATACATCTTCAAATGACTGTATACTGTATTTAGCAACTTTTTCTCATTTGTTAAGTTGACTTTAATAGGAGACATTTTAATTGTGCGATGAAATTTTTTATTGTATGAATAAACTAAATCTTTGTATATATCAATCCACTTATAAGAACCATTATAGCTAAATTCTTTCCACATCATTCCTTTTAGTGTTCTATTAAATCGTTCTACTATTGATGCTTTCATAATGCTATATGTTGAGTAGTGATTAATGTTGTATTTATGCATTAATTTTCCAAAGTGTGTATTGAAAAATTCTTTGCCGTCATCCGTTTGCAAGTTTTTTGGGACTCGTCCTAATTGAAAAATATTTTCCATCACCTTGCTTGTTTCGAGTGCAGTTTTTGTTTTCAGCGGTACTGCCCATGCAAATTTTGAGAATGTGTCAATTACAGTCAACAAAAATCGATAATTTATATTTTTCGATGAATAACTACCCATTCCAACTAAATCAGCTTGTCAAAGATCATCTAATCCTTTCATCACAACTCTACGGCGTACAAAATGTCTTCGAGCTTGCTTATGGAGTTCGTCAACTAACTTTCTTTTTGGAGATATTGAGTAGTTTTACGGATTTGTTTGGGAGTGTTGTGATCTATTTGATGCACTTTCAGCTATTGATACGAACATGTAATTTTCTAATCTATAAATTTTCTCATTCAGCTGTTCAATTTGTTCTTCAAAAGATGATTTAATTTTTAGAATTTCTTTTTCAATTTTATAATTGTCTTCTATTTGTAATTTTATTTCGCTTTGTAATTCCTCTATCTGTTCTTGAAGACTTTCTTGAATTTGATTATTGTCTTCCTTAAAGCAATTTAATAATTTGGCTTCAATTTTTTCGATTTGAGTTTGCAGAAACAATTTATTGATAGCATCGTTTTCCTCCAGAGCATTTGCAACATTTTTGATCCTTTTGGTTTAGACATCCATGTTGTTGTTCGTATCCATAAAGAACCCCAGCAACTTAGGTGCATTTTTAATAGAAATTATAGCACTAGTATCGTTTAGATAATGTCCAAACTTATCAACAGACATACTTCATATATATGTATTAATTATTACAGTTAATGTATTATATTCGCTTCACGTAATTCTTCAATAATTGATACAATTTCGTTATTGTGATTAGTATGACCTGCAGCTTGTGATGCGAGCAGTAGTCGAAGTCGATCTACTAACTCATTGGGGTCATCCCAATATATATAGTTTTGTTTTTGGGGGTTAAAGCGCATCATTCCATCACCCTTATAACCAGGAATTGCTGCATTTGCTACTGCGTTAGATATTTTCTTCTGACTATTTTCTTTAAATATTTTTTTAATTATATGCTTATATTTATATCCTCTAGTCCCCTTGATCTGACCATCGGGTTTATAGTCTCTCCTGCATGCATTAGTTGTAATCAAAATTTTTTTGTAGATTTCAAGTTCAAATTTGTCATAGTTTTTTGGTGTTTTATGAAACATTAAAGAAAACAAACCCGGTGTTAGAGCCCATATTTGTCCGCCAACTTGAATTTTATCTTCAGTTAGCTCAATGTTACTACTACCAAATTTCCATTCATTATTGTGATCTCTATGTGGACCGTAGTAAGTATCTAATTCATTTCTCGCTTCCAAGAGTGATAAGTCTGTACAACTCTCTTCAGTATTAGAAGTCTGTGAGTAAAACTCGTATTCATCCTTATCACTCACGTCATTAGCATCATTAAATAAGATGGTGCTATCAAATATTGTTCCTTCTACAATTTTCTTCGGTGTACTTGTCTCCACCTTGACTGATGTTTTCAAGGGCTTTAAACTTTTGTTGGTCTCAATTTTTGTTTGGAATTTACTTTCTTCTTTCTTGGGGATTCTTCCAATATTTTTAGAAGTATTTATAAATTCTTTAAGAGGTTCTGTTATAGGTTTAAATGTATCTCTTAGTTGTTCAAATGATTCTATTTCACCAGTTTTTATACTACGGAGCTTTTTCTTCAAGACATTTCTTGTTGTAACCAGCTCTTTTAAAACTTTCTCATCCATGTTTATTAGCGTCAAATATCAGAGCTGTTTTTCAGGTATCAGATTAGGTATCAGATCGGTTATCAGCAATCAGTTTCGGTTATCAGATCAGTTTTTCAGGTATCAGATCAGGTTATCAGATCGGTTATCAGGTATCAGATCGGTTATCAGCAATCAGTTTCGGTTATCAGATCAGTTATCAGGTATCTGTTCAGCTTATCTGATTAGGTTTTCAGATATCAGAACAGGTTATCAGATCAGTTATCAGGTATCAGATCAGTTTTTCAGGTATCAGATCGGTTATTAGATATCAGATCGGTTATTAGGTATCAGATCGGTTATCAGTTCCGGTTATTAGATCAGTTATCAGTTAATGTTATCAGATCAGGTTTTATGTATCTGACCAATTATAAAAAATATATGTATGAAGTTTAAAGTCAGATTAAGAACTAAAGACTACCTTTTCTGTAAAGTAATTTATATTGTTATTAAACAGTCAAATTGTTTTCTGTAACGACCATTATTTAATTCATTATCTTTGCTTATCATCAAAAATCCATATTTATCCTTCCAACACTCTAGACAAATTTCTTGAAACTTTACAAAATTCATGTCGCTTGCCACATGATCACTATAAACATGCCTCATGTTTTTCTCATCTTGTTTAAACATTATAATTACATTGGCATTTTCTCTTATCAAATGTTTTGGAATTCTGGTATAAGTTTGACATAAGTAAAATGAATCAACATTCTTATGTCGTCCCATACAAAAATATGCACGTATATTATTTTGCTTCTCGCATGCAACATCATCAAATATCATAATTGAGTTGCTTTTAGCTTCGTTAGGGAAATAACAGATTCATTATCTTTAAATGTGTAATATCCCATTCCTTTAATTGGTAAAATTAAGTTTTTCAGGTATTCATATTTCGGCTGATATAAAGATTTTGAGTATAAATATATGTTTTTAAACTTGAGACCATTAGGACTTTCTATCAAGCTAATCATAATATTAGTCTTTCCACAATTTGATGGGCCAACTATTAGAGCGCGAATAGAATTTGGCAAGAGGGAACTACGCTTTATTTTTGAGCTGATGTTTGATGAAGCGTCAATATTACGGACTAAAATATTTTTATGTTATTTTACTAACTGCATTTTTGTAACTAAATGCAATTCATAAATACGTCCTTTTATTATAGAAAATATAAAATAATATGGTTATACGATATCGGAAATCGTTTAGTCATAAAAAAACTGTCATTGGAGAAGGTTTAGTTAACAATATAATAAACTGTCTACCTTTTGAAATTCATCTTCCTGGATACTGTGGACCTGGAATAAAACTACAAAAACGTTTAGATAGAGGTGATAAAGGAATTAATTTATTGGACTCTGCTTGTAAAGAGCACGACATTGCTTACTCTAAAAATAAGGATTTAATTACTAGACATAAAGCTGATAAAATACTTGAAAACAAAGCTTGGAACCGAGTTTTCTCAAAAGATAGCACTCTCACGGAGAAATCATTTGCATATATGATAACTAACGCAATGAAAGCCAAAACAAAATTTGGAATGGGGGTGGAAAAAAAGAAAAATGCTAAAAAAAATTAATTTAAATGCTAAAAAGCTGTTTAATACATCAACTAAAGCTGCATCAAAAATGTTGAAGAAGGAAAAACCGTTGGATATTAACACAGCCATTAGAATTGCACGAAAAACTATTAACAGTTCTTTGAAGGGGAAAAAATCACAAATTATTGCACCACGTATAATACGTGTTCCAAAAATTGGTGGTTTTCTACCATTAATTCCAATATTAACTGCTCTGGGTGCAATTGGTAGTTTAGCTACTGGAGGTGCTGCTATAGCAAAGACTGTAAATGCAACAAAAAAATGCAAAAAGACAACTTGGGGAAGCAGCTAGTCATAATAGAGCGATAGAATCTATAGCGGTAGGCGAAGGACTTTTTCTCAAACCCTATAAAAAGATTATGGTTTGATTTGCAAAGAGAACTCAAAAAACTAATACAAATGCTACCCACTAGACCATTAACGGATGTTGATCTACAAAATTTTTCATCAAAAATTCCATACTTTAGAGGAGTTTATATGCTGAACACTCTACCAAAACGTCCGAGGAGAAAGGAATGTGGAATAATCAATTTAGATATGTCAACAGGACTCGGCACACATTGGGTAGCATATTTTAAAAACAACAAAGAAATAGAATATTTCGATAGCTTTGGAAACTTACAACCTCCTGCAGAAGTAATCAAATATCTGGGTAAAAATATAAGATACAACTATAATCAATATCAGAAGTTTAATACATTTAATTGTGGTCATTTATCCCTTCAATTTCTTTATGAATTAAATAAAAAAAATTAAATTTAAAATTCCATCATTTATATAAAATTTTGTTTTATTACTTGCAAAATATATTTGTATACAAAAAATTTATATTACTGCCAAATGGGGTATTGGGCATTGGGAATTAAAAACTCCTCCACCTCCTCCTCCTCCTTATCGAGAAGCAAATTTCGTTCTCCTTGCCTCTGCACCCGGAATGTACCATCTGCGAGGTGGGTGAGCTCCTCATCGGTAAGAGAGTTATACCTATTTGGTAAGAACATGAAGTGGTCCTCCATCTCAATTTTCACTGTTGGACCGTATTTTGTCGTTGTCCTTTGCGCCGAAACGATTCTGTATTTTTTAGAAACATCTAATTCCTTTATATGTATCAAGGACTTGTTGTTTAATGAACTGAATTTTTTAATTAAATTTAACGATTCCATTTTGATTTAATGTTCTATCTTTGAGTATTTGAATTGAATTGATATTAAATGTAGATTCGATGAGTCTAAGAAGCCTACATGAAAATATATGCTGTGAAATAGTGAATATGTCTATATGTGGAATATTCGTAGAGAGAGGGAGAGAGAGAGATAGAGAGAGGAAACAGCAATTCCAATCAAAAATTTGTGTGTATCATTATGAAATTAAAATTTTAATACAATATCAAATAGCCATTCAACACGTTAAGAACTTGACAATGAAATCTGCAGTAGAACAATTTCTTGAGGAATATGAAGGATGGTTAATGCACGAACATAAGGATGCACTACTATGTTTTCTTCACATGCTTAAAGAAAACGAAGACTTTGGTGTAGAGGATAATAATGATGCAGAACACTTTTCTTGTTGTCCTTGGCACTGCTCAGATTGTATAGAAGGACCAGACACGTGCAGATGTATGATATTTAAAATAAGAAAAATCAATGTAATAAATATAATTAATTCATATACGTTTATTTTTAATATTAAAAATTAATAAAAGTATAAATAAAATGTTAATGATAAATTTTTATATTGCAATATAAATGTGATGCTTGTATTATAAAACATTATTAAAAAAATAAATAAATATTACAACAAAATCAAAAAATGTTTAAAACTTTTTTAATTTCAAACCAATATTATGTTATTGGTATACAAAATAAAAAATTTTATAATAATGCGAAAAACATTCATTCTTAAATTTTTTAAATTGTTTTATATTACTAAACTTTGCACAGCAAACGGAAAACCCTAACCTTCCCCAACAAAAAGAGTCAAGCAATCGCGAAACCTATGAAAGAGCAAATAAGAACAGAAGAATAGCAGATATATACATACGTACATATGCATGTATGTAGATATGTATGTATGTAGCTTCACTTTTCACAGCAACCTAAAAACCATAACCTTCCCCAACAAAAGTGGCATATAATCGCAAAAGCTATGACGACACTTCTTCAAGTCAAAACTATCCCAGCTAGCATTTGGGTGATCATTTTTGGCAGAAATATCTTATATGATTCTCTACAGATCGCTTTTGATGATTAAAAAGTGATTTATCACTTGGGCGATTGAAAGAGGATTCACTTATGATTCATCTATGTGATCAAATAATGATTTCTTGAAAATAGAGGAACATCATGCAAACCGCAAAAAGGTGATTTAAATGATTTAATATGAAAATTGCTCAAAAATAATCAGCAAATCGTATCATAACTGATTCTTTGGTATGATTCATCTGTAGGGTACCATTTTCTCACAACGGGAGTATCATTTATGATCAAAAAATGTGCTCATATACGGTTATTTTTCCCGTCAAGCTGATTCGGAAACGATTGGATTATGATACAAAATGCTACCTGGGATTGAACAAGTAAAACATACTTACACATACATACATGATCACACATAAATTGGTCTGGGAGTATATGTATGTATGTATGTCTTGTATCATAATAAAATGTGCTGTGATCCCATATTTTTTATTTTCATATTTTAGTTTATGCTTTATTCTATATATGTATGTATGTACATAAATATGTATGTATGTATGTATGTAGTACCTATGTACATAGAAACAAATCGCTGAATTTGCAAAACATTTAATTCTAACAAGATCGAGCCAGCTTAAATTTGCAAGGCAAAATATACACGCACAGTTCTCGTCACAGGGTATACCAGAGGTGACACGAGACGGGAGATAATTTGCTTTTTCGGATCTTTCGCTCACTCTGTCACTGCGTCTTCTTTAACCTTCTTTCGTGGTGGAATTTTGTAGCTTAATTTCAATTTATACTTTGTAACCTCATTCGCTTGACGATTTTTGTAAATAAATGGTAAAAATTAATATTTTTTAATGAAAATGCTTCAAATGAAATATGCAATCATCTTAAAACAATTTTTAATTGCCTTTTTAATAGTTATAAGCTATTTCGCACTTTGTTTCTTAATTCAACACAACAAATTCTTTAATCTAATTTTGTAAAATTGTTTACTTGTTGTAATGTTTTTCGTTTAACACTTTGTGGTCTTATTCGCTGAGTGATTTTTGTAAATAAAAGGTAAAAATTAAAATTTTTCAATGAAAATGCTTAAAGTTAAATCAGGAATCATTTGCAAACAAATGTTAATTACTTTTTAATACAAATAATCCTTTTCACATTCGGTTTTTTTAATTAAATGCAACAAATTCTTCAATTTAATTTTGTAAATGTGTATGTACGTATGTATGTATGTACACGTGTTTATTTCACAAAGTACACATTTTCTCTTGTTTGTTTTGATTTTTTTGGTAACATTTTAATAATAATTATACTGCAGTTGTCCCTTTCTCGCAGAATCTGCGCGACAAATGATTTTAGCTTTTTTCATAAGTCACTTTCTTCAACTCTGGTCTACTTTGTGGTTCTCGTTGTACCTTCATAGTGAACAGACGTATTAGCGGAATTATTTTTTACATACAAACAAAACAAAACCCTACAAAAAATATTTGTAGTACATAGTAGGGATGGGCAAATGATAAAACTGTATCGATATATATCGTATCGATATTTTTGAACAGTATCGATATATATTTTTTGAAAACATCGATATATCGATATTTTTTGCCTACAAATGCTGCCAAAATATTCCAAATCTAAAATAAATACACATACTAACATATCGTGCCATAACCGCCAAAAAAAGTTTAAGCAATATAAATTTTGAACAACTATTGAGACCTTATGAGTTTTAAGGGTTTTCAGAAAATATTTCCATAAAAAATTTTGCTGATTAAGCCTTTAGAAAGCCTTAATAATTTGTATAAATAATGATGTTAATCATTGATTATTGAATGCCCGTGTTTAACACTTCAAAGTTTATCATTGCGGAATACGAGAAATATCCACTTTGCATCCAAACAATAATATTTAAAGAAATCGCGAACAACTAACTTAAAACTTAATGAACTCCATGAGTGGAGAAAACCCAAATTGATATTGGTATCGAAAAAGGAAATAAGTTTATCCATACATCTGTATGTTTAATTTTTATTATAGGAAAATTTCTGAAAAACTGCATTAATTTCGAATGCACAATTAGTCACTTTAACAAATTTAATACAAAGGAATTACGTATTTTAAGTTATACGTAACCTACTGTAGCTCCTTAACGCTTCCTTAGTCTTTACTTTATATTGCTTTTCTGTGCTGTGGCGTTCTATTTCTAAATTTTAATAGATACTTTTTCTGTAATAAATTAGCTGTTTCTGACCAGAATGGTCACAGTTTTCCACAAAAGTTTATTTTTTATTTTTTTAATGCTTGTAATTTTTTATTGTATCTTCATATATGAACTAACAATAAGTATTCAAATCTTAAATCTAAATATAATTATTAGGCCCGACCAGTTTCGGACATAAACTTAGTGATAGTAATTAATAATACATAAATTTCTGCTAAGCTTAATAACAGTAGTTTACACTGAAAATGTACATTTGGTGAGGCATTTTTTTCCGCTGAATTCGAAAATCAAGGTTAAAAACTAACGGCTTGTATAAGATTTCTATAAACAAAAAAGAGTTAGCTGATTCATAACAGAACAGAAAGTAAAAATTAATTCTGTCTTCAGGCTTATACCCACACAAACCAAATTTGGCATTTAGCTTAGTTAACAAATAAGTCACCTAGCTTAGTGGGGTCACCTTATAGATTAACCTTGTTATTATTAAATTTCTCTTTTTTTTCTTCGTAACACTAGCAGTGATGCCAATATCATACAGTTAAAAACCGGCTAAAATATGTAGAGCTCTTAAAAATATCGAAACCCGATACTCGTAAATCAGAATCGATGTATCGATATATCGGTTTTTGAAATATCGACTATATATCGTCGATATTTATTTTCGCAAATATCGATATTTCGATATATCGATATTTTTTGCCCATCCCTAGTACATAGTATTCGTTGAACATTAACTTTGATAAACAAGCTTTTTGCTTTGCTAATATTTTTTACATAGACAGTAATAACTAAAACAACAAAAAAACAAAAACAACCGTAAACAAAATAACTCAAAGTGCCCTTGAGGAATACACTACCAAAGTGCCCTTGAGGAATACTCTATATGAGTACCTCAAAAACAAATAATTGTGAAGTGAGTTATAACGGTAGAAATGCCTATCTTACTGTGAGCTCTGATGATCTTAATGATAACAATAAAAATAAAAAATCTGATAATAGACTTACTGTGAGTTCTGATGATCTTAATTTAAATAAAATAAATAAAAAACCTAATGATAGACTTTTTTTAACGGCTAAGCCAATTTTTCGTCAGCGATCAACTTCGCTTTGTCCAATGCCAACTAGTGATTCGTTAACATTACAGTTGCCTACTACTTCGTCATTTAAATCAGCGATATCATCCGATTCATCACTTACCCAATTAGTCACTGTAAATAAGAGTAGCCCAAAACCAAACGTCCAAGTCGGAATGGACCGTTATATTATTGTAGGAAAGCGCGGGCGAAGCCCAAATTCTACTAAAATTGCATCCGCTCCAAAGGTATCTAGGGATAACAGCGCATCCTCCACTAATCGTTTTCAAATATTGCAAGATGACAACGACACACCTGATATATCCGCGAACAAAACCTCCAAGCCGCCACCAATCTATTTGAGAGAAAAAAATTCAAACGCTCTTATTAAGAAATTAATTTCGGTCATTGGTGAGAATAAATTTCACATTGTTCCATTAAAAGGTGGCAATATCGATGAAACGAAAATTCAAATTTATGACGAAACAGATTTCCGCAAAATGGTTTCTGAATTTGAAAAAAATAAAACAAGTTTCTACACATACAACTGGTAAGACTGCTAAAGGCCTGCAGATCGTATTGAAGGGCATAGATTCTTATGTTGTTCCCGAAGAAATAAAAGACGCACTCGTCCTCCAGGGATTCAAGGTAAAAAATGTTTCAAATATAATAAATAGGGAGAAGATCCCCAGCCTCTTTTTCGCGTTGAACTTGAGCCGAATGATATAAAATTGAGAAAAAATGAGACGCACCCAATTTATAATTTAAAATATCTTTTATACCGAAAAATAACAGTTGAAGAACCACACAAGCGTTCTGGACCCGTACAGTGTAATAATTGTCAAGAATATGGCCACACAAAAACTTACTGCAAATTACCTACAGTTTGTGTTATTTGCGGTGAATTGCACGGTACTGCTAGTTGTACTAAACCAAAAGAACAAGCAGAAAAAAATGCAGTAATTATGGAGAAAATCACACCGCTAACTACAGAGGTTGTCCTGTGTACTCTTTCGTCAAACAGACTATGAGGCAAAAACCTAAAGTAGCTCCAGCACAAACAGCAAAAACTTACTCTGCCACTCTTGCCCAAGTGAGAAAACCAGTTACTTCACGCGTATCGTATGCCGATGCTGCAAAGACAAGCTCTATTCCCACACAAAATGTTCCACGGCCAAATACTTCAACAGGCTTTAATTTTAATTTTAATCGCCTTGAAGCTACTATTGAAAATCTGGTGCAAACTATAAACAATTTTACAACAAATATGACTAGCATGATGCAAGAAATGCTGCGAATGCAGAATACATTGCTTCAAGCTTTGGTTAACAAACCATGAACACGTTAAAAATATGTTTCTGGAACGCAAACGGCATTCGCCAACATAAAAATGAACTTGAGCACTTCCTCACGGAAAAAATATTGATATAATGTTGGTCTCTGAGAATCATTTGACTTCGAGAAGCCTTTTTAAAATTTATGGCTACACCTTATATGATTCAAAGGACCCGAGAGGAAGAGCATGCGGTGGATCAGCAATTTTAATAAAGTCAAGACTCAAGCATTATATTATTGACAACATTTGCGAAGAACATTTACAAGCAGCAAATATTTGTGTCGAAAATTTTTGCACTAATTTTGTCATATCATCAATTTACTCCCCTCCTAGATTCGCAATTACTGAGGACCAATACGAGGATTTCTACAAATCCCTTGGCCCTTGCTTCGTAGCAGCTGGCGACTACAATGAAAAACATACGTTCTGGGGTTCGCGTCTTATTACACCTAGAGGTCGGACATTGTTCAACACAATTTCAAAAATGGGCTTGGACGTCATTTAGAGTGGGGAGCCCACTTACTGGACTACGGACATACAAAAAATTCCGGATATTATAGATTTTGGAGTCATGAAAAATATTTCTAGGGAATTAGTTCATGTTGAAGCGTCTCAAGATCTTTCCTCCGATCACTCTCCCAAGATCGTTACAATTTGTAGCCCACTAAGTAGGGACTTACCTCACCCGTATGTGAAGACGATCAACCGTGTTAATTGGCTGGGGTTCAGAAAATATCTCAGTACTCATTGTACGGATATTGAATTTAACATTGGCAATCTTATCAAAAATATAAAACAGGCTGCTGAACATGCGACTACCTCCTACCCGCAGACTAGATTTAATAGAATTTATTCTACGGATATTGAACGTCTCGTAAGTGAAAAAAGAAGAGCTAGAAGGGAATGGCAACAGCACAGATCGCCCCAACATAAAATCAGATTTAAAGAGTGCACTAAACGACTCCAAGACTTGCTTGCATTTGAAAAAACTGAATCTTTTAAAAACTATCTGGAAAGTCTTGATGCCACACCAGCATCTAATTACTCTTTGTGGCGCGCTGCTAGAAAGCTTAAAACACCTGTTGCGTTTAAACCACCTCTGCGTACATCTACAGGGGGTTGGGCAAGAAGTGATACAGAAAAAGGTAAAATATTTGCTGAGCATTTAAAATCAGTATTTACCCCTAACTCATGTACTGGTGTTATTGATTTGCCGAATGTAGTGGCGCTACCCCCTCGACCCATAAAATTTAGAACGTGTGATGTACAAAAACTAATTGCTGAACTTAACCCGAAGAAAGCTCCGGGTATTGATGGAATTAGTAACCAGATGCTAATAAAGTTGCCTCGTATTGCAATTAGAATCCTGTTATTTATTTTTAACGCCATTTTACGACTGGAGTATTATCCAAATAGCTGGAAGCTTACCAAAGTTAAAATGATTCCAAAGCCGGGCAAAGACCTTACCAAGGCTGAGTCATACAGGCCAATAAGTCTGCTATCAACAATGTCAAAACTTTTCGAAAAACTGCTCATGACAAAATTGTCCCCAATTCTAGTTAGTAGTGGGTGCATACCGGACCATCAATTTGGTTTTAGAAGTCAGCATAACACTATCGAACAAACTCATAGATTGGTTCAATTTATAAGAAGAACATTTGAAGAAAAGAAGTATTGTTCTGCGCTGTTTATCGACGTTTCTCAGGCATTTGATAAAGTGTGGCATGAAGGCCTAATTTTAAAATTAAAAACATACCTGCCAATAAACGTTGTAAGGAAGGAGACTTTATGAGCATGCCTGAAACTATCTCATCCGGTGTGCCACAGGGGAGTATACTGGGGCCAGTTTTGTATTTGATTTATACTTGTGATATGCCTCTGAGCAGCAATATCCACACTTCCACATTTGCTGATGATACAGCCTGCCTTAGTATGCATGAAAATCCTTACGAAGCATCCCGATATCTTCAAGAACACATTACCCAGCTGGAACTATGGTTAAACTTATGGAGAATTAAGGTAAACGAACAAAAGTGTGTTCAAGTAACATATACATTACGAAGAGATACTTGTTCACCCATTCGGATTAACAATCAAGTTGTCCCTCAACATACTCATGTGAAATATCTTGGAATACACCCTGATCGACGGCTTACGTGGAAGCCCCATATTGACTCAAAGCTAACACAAATGAAACTGAAATTAACTCAGATACATTGGCTGATTGGTAGAAATTCAACACTCAGTCTAGATTGTAAACTTTTAATATACAAGTCGATGTTGAAACCAATATGGTGCTACGGAATACAGTTATGGGGCACTGCTTCAGCTTCTAATGTCGAGAGAATCCAACAAAGGCAAAACAAAATTTTACGGTTAATAACATCGGCTCCATGGTATATAAAAATCTCAAATATACATCGTGATTTAAACATGCCACTAGTGATTGAAGAAATTGCAAAATATGCAGGCAAATATTTAACAAAACTCGAGTCACATCCTAATCCGCTTGCCCGTAATATTTTGAGCTTTACTGGACACATCCGCCTAGAAAAGAGGGACACAAGGGCTCTTATTCATAGCACTCCAGATGGGACTTCTTGAAAATACTTTTTTTTCCTTTTGACTATCACTACTTATGTATTATATATAACTATTACTAAGCTTATGTCCGACACTGGTCGGGCCTAATTATATTTTTAGATTTAAGATTTGAATACTTATTGTTAGTTCATATATGAAGATACAATAAATAAAAATCATGCATTAATAAAAAAAAAAATATATACACGCACATGTATGTATGTACATGCGTATTAGAAAAAAAACAATAACATAAAAAAGTATCCAATGGACATAGCAGGAACGATAAAAGCAAAAGAATAAAAAAGTTCCCTTGGATACTGTAAAACGTGAAAAAGCAATATCAGCACATTTGCATAAGTATGTACATATGTATATATGTATGTATATATGTATGTTTGTATATGCCTAAAATCAAAAATTGTCAAGTACGCATATGAATGTACATACATACATACCACTCAGAGTAATAGAAGACGAAGAAAAAAATAACAACAGTGAAGCAATCAGCATCAGCAAACAAATTCCAACTAGGAGAACAGCTATTCCAACAAGCTAAACAGTTTCTATGATCCCCAAAAATCATTGAACTACGCACACGAACTTACAAATCGATACACATGCATGCTTACTTACATACATGCCTACATGTATACAATTACCACCCAAGCAATTCAACTACATCAAACGCGAAAAAGAACAAATGATAGAAGTCCCAGTTCACACTATACATGTGCTGGCAATACGTTTTGTTTTGTGAGGGCGTCGATGAAAGTTCAAAGAATAAAAAGTGATAAGCTTAGCAATAACACTTGCGTAGCGTGAACGGGGACTAAGTATGTAGATCAATGAATACAGCAGCATATACATTTTTTGCTTGGGCAACATCAATTCCAGCACGAGAAAAAAATTATCCCTCTCTAATATTCCCATGCATACACCAATACATAGAATATTAAAAATATAAAATATGTACACATACAACTAAACGCTATCAATTATGGATAAGTTACCGCAAAATCCATCTCTTTCTAACACTATATCCATACCCCTCTGATACGAGCACACATAGATCCAACACTAAAAAATGTACACACCCACTACATAATTCTTTGTAGTAGCAGAGGGAGCATATATCCTAACTGAAGAACCAACCCCTCTGATACAAGCAAACATACATTTATCCAACAATAACAAAAAAAACTACAGTGCACAACATATTATTGATAGGCAGGCAATGACAAACCTCTAAATCTCTAATCATGGGATAAATATTAAACTAGAGAACCAAATTTCATGATCACAATATTTATTAATACCAAATACCAATCCTCTAAATCCCTAATCATGGGATATCAGAAATTATAGGCCAACACCTCCATCTCTCTCAAAAACTACAAATATTAAAGTCAACGCCCCCTCTCTCTCAATTACACACATACATACTCATATCTTGAAACGAAATTAGTTAAAAAAGATAGGTATTTATACACATTTACAAACCCTTTTTAATATGTCATTGATTTAAAAAATCATTTGAAAACCCCAGATAATCCCACTTTTTTTACTCGTAGTTGGCAGATGATTATTTTTTTTCTTTTAATAAAAGAACAGGTAGAAAAGTTTCTTTCGCAAATTGCTAATGTTGGTGATATAGTTAAAGTAGTTTTAAAAATCATATACAGTTTGCGTAATCCTTTCTTTGATGTTTCCAAATAATTTAAATCAATTAATCAATCATTTAATGAAACATTATCAGTTACTCCATCGTATTTGAGATTATTATCGCATATTTTGATTACAAACTAATCATGAAAGCAAATTGTTCGCGTACTCTTTTTCCGCTTTTTGTGGCGGATTTGAAAAAATTAGTGTTGGATAGGAAAGCTGAGGAATAATATTAAGGCATTTAATGCTTTTTTACGTCGCTCAATAATTCGATTCTTAAGGCTTTCGATTAGAGAACAGCAGTTATTTTTTTTTTTCTAAACTCCTTATCATGAATTGTGAGACACCTTCTTATTCCACTAAAGGGGTATTATCTTTTCCTAGGAGGAAAATAAAAGATGCGTTTAGCGAACATATACATATAAACAGGCTTACACAAGTATTTCTAATTTGGAGTAATTCGATTACTCAACACCCCATTAATAACAAATTAAAAAGTTATGCAATGTAAAATACTTTTTATACAAAGCAGTTAAGGAAATTGTTCGAATATTCGACAAAAATAATTGGAATAATTTTTAATTCTAAATTGAAAATTTTTGTTCGCTCGAGCAAAAATGAGAAAAAGTTGTTGAATATTCGAACAATTTTTGTTCATATTTACATATTTTAATAGGAAAATATTTTTAATATTATGCCCTATCGTGGTTGGCGTATTTCAGATACGACTACGACTTTTTGGTAATAGATTAAAGAAGACTTCAACAGTTTTTCTTTACCAAACAGTCGTAGTCGTATTTGAAATACGACAAACCACGATAAGGTAGACTTACATATCCATACAGACAGAGGTATACGAATATAAGCCAGCAAGGGCGTATTAATTATTCAAAAGATATGCATAAGCTAACCACGCATGACAAAAAAAGATTTAGTATAAGCTTGCTTACATATTAATATATTAAACAGCATAACTTTTATATCAATAAAATCGAAAGTACAAGAAAGTATATCTTCATTCAATAAAAAGTATCACAAAATGGTAAAAATTAGAAAAAGTTTCAAATTTGGTTGCATTTTGTAAAGGTAGCACAATAGTATCCAAGCAGTCGAAAAAGTGGAAAATTGCTACTTTAGTAGCACTAACGGTAACGCTGTGTATGACCACACACACACTCTATAAATCTGTCACTTTTTATGCTTCTCTTTTCGCTCTTTCTTTATGCTTCACAAAATGTTTCACTACAAATGAACTGAGCTACTGAGCCAACTGAATGAAATACTTCAGTAAAGTGAGCTGAGCTGAAAAGAGCGGTCACTCAAAAGAGCTGATAAGCACAACTCTAGTCTGTTCACTATGGAGGTACAACGAGAACTGCCTCTGCCACTGTAAAGCCGAAGGTCCATACCATCCTTTCTTTGCATATGCGTGGTATGCGTTTGTGTACATTCTCTCCGATTCTAAATGCAAGTTACATGCAATACGTCTTATGCGCAATTATTTTTGTTGTTTTAATGCAAAAAGAGAAAAAATTTAAATTTACCACACGAACATTTGTCTACAAAAGAGAGCACGATGCATGCGACGGATACAAAAGTAGAAAGTAAACCTACTTTATCCTTCCTATGCGTCTATACGTTCTTTGCGTTTTGCTCTGTAACTTGCCACATACAATTCCATTGATTCTACTTTTTGACACATGCATAAAACGCAACTACGCATTAAACGGATGGTGTGGACCTTCGGCTTAAATGTTGAAAATTCTTCTGCATCTGATTTTGCCAATAATCGAAAACAAAAAAATGCCTTTTGCAATACACACACCGAAGTAAATAAAGAGAAATCTTTCATCTGTAGCAATGACTTTAAGAGTGCTGTCAGCTGTAAACAATATTTGTCTGTTGATCGCAAAGAAAAATGGAACATAGTAAATAAATTTGGGTTGTGCAAGCACTGTTTAAGAAAACATTCTGGTGTTTGTTACAACACAGAAAAAAACTGTAATGTAGAAGGCTGTCAATTTAAACATCACCATCTTCTCCATAAATACGAGGATTACATTAATAAACAGCGTTACCGTTGTGCGACTAAAGTCGCATTTTGCCCCTTTTTCGAATGCCTTGCCACTTTTTGTGCCCCTTAGTTTTAAATCCCCTTTTAGTATCATTTGCATTATTTTGTGCCCCTTTTTGCCCCTTTTTGTTCAAAGTCAACTTTAACAGCATGTTTATAGAACCCAATATGTCTAAAATACCCGTATAAAACCTGACGTTTATCAAGTTTGCGGTTGTATGACGCGAATGTCATTTTATTTTTGTAAAAAACGTAACAAGTGACAGTTTGTTTGAGTTTTGTGTAACGCGTTTTCTGCCGTCAAAGCAAAAAAAGTGCACGAATGCAAAATTACATTCGTCGGTGGGAAAAATTACAAATTTTATAAGAAATAAATAAAATAAAATTGATATATCAGCAAAAAAGTGAATGATACTACAAATAGTAAATTTTTATTTGTGTTTTTTATTATTGTAAGTGGGCAATTAGAGCATAAAGTTGACAACAGCCAAGCAGTTATTATTTTTATAATTTCATATTCTTTTCCTGCAAGATAATAGCTAATTTTATACTATTTCATTATTTGTATATGTGTATAAAGTTAAAGATTTCTTTTTTAAATAAAAAATGTTTATTTACATAAATACTTCCATGTTGCCATCAAAAAGGATTACCTTTTTTAATGACAAAAATACAAATTTTATTCGACAAAATGTAAACAAATAAAAATTATTTACAGAAAGGCAACACTGTGATTTGGCACTAAATTGCTAAGAGCGCCACACGACGTAAGACGGACGAAAAAAAATTAACGTTTTCTACAAATGCAAATTCTTACGTATTCGTGCGTATGCCATTCGACCGTGTCTTGATTGTGACGTGTTCTATAAACATGCTGTAATTCTTATTCTTACAATGAACGCAAATTTGTACAGATTCTACCACATTCGACAACAAGATTTTATTTCTTATGTCTATACATAAAAAAATATTTTTTTTTTTGGGAAATTGACAGTATGGCGAAATATTATTTTCTGTGGGAGTATATCGTGTTAAAAAGCCTTGGAATGATTCCTTTCATTTGTTTAAGATTTTTAAATATGAAATTACATACAGTCATTCAAAGATAATTCTAACTGTATTTTCCGCAGCCAAATTTGATTTGAAAGCCAAATTTTATAAAAGTACATAATTTTAAAAGGTGGAAAACTTTATGCTAAGGGAAATAATATTGTATGAAAATACCACACTGAATTGCTATCATCAAGTAATGCTTTTGATTTAAGTTCCCATGAAATTAGTTCATCAAGTGAGCCTATTATCTTTGAAAAATCAGTAAAAAAGAAAAAAGCAACACGAAAGTATTCCAATGATTAAGAGAGACGGCATAAGTGGGTTGAGATGGATGCAGATACCAAAAAACTAATTTGTTTTATCTGCCATCAGTTGCTCATCTGCCGAATGAATCATTGAATATCATGTTAAAATAGCCACACACGTGGCCAATGCCAAAAAACCAATGATGTAAAAATATCCGAGCTTTTATAAAAAAAATACCGATTTTCGGAGGAAAGTTGATATTGCTGATATGAAGGTTGTTTTAAGGATGATAAGCTGAACCCGTTTAAGCAAATGTACAAATTGGTCAAAAAAATAATCAAATAGACTAAAAGTATTCACTTGTCAGTCCATGCTGTCTGCTTTAAATTTATTTCAAAACGATTTGGAAGAATGGATTCCAAGTAAAAAACTTATTAATAAAAACAAATGTACAATTTCAAAAGGAAGGTTATTTAAGGTATTTAATAACTACGCATAATGGATAAAAAGAATAATATTATCCTCTTCAGAATCGAGTTTTCCAATTTTTATCAAAACTTTATATGGTTAAATAAATTTTTTGAATTATGGTGGTTTTTAAGTAAATAAGTGATAGGAATAGCGTTGCCATTCGTATCGCTTTTCGCGGGGTTGTTCTGATTTTTTAAATTAAATCACGCATACCGCGCTGGACTTACAAATCCCGCTTTTTTTAAGTTTTATTTGATGATTTTTAACTTAAATTCAGCAACTTTCAAGTAATAAAGAATAAGTGCATCTTAATAGATTCAAAGACTATAATTCACGCCGTATATGTAGTAGACGACGAATTCGCCTGTGTACTGTAAATCGATCTTATGTCCATAAATCAGCTACGTCCAAGGCCTATTTATCAGGTCAATGCAATCGTCCTGATGATATTCTGTATTTTCGTGTTTAAGCTGTCAAAAGTTGTTTGCACCATATACTTTAGTTCATGGTTGTGTGTGTTTCTGACAACCTAACCTAAAGTTGTTTTTTGTATTGCTGTGTTTTTGTAGAGTTGCATATAGGCCTTGGCTATATGCACAATGTGCAAACTTTTATAAAGAGCATTTTGTGCTTTCACACCGACGAGAGTACAACATCCACAACAACAACACAACAGACAGCAATGCGTACTCTAACTCTGCAAAGAAACAAGAACAAAATTGAGAGCTTTCAAAGCTGTTTACCTCAAATGCAAATATCAGTGTGTGTGTGTGTGTTTGGACGTAGCTGCTATAAATTAATCAGGGTAATCATGAAAAACTTCTCCCTTTTCCAATTAGAATTTTTTGTTTTCCCTATTATTTGCTATTAGTTGGAATTGTTCCCTGGGAAAAATTTCACGCGGAATTTTATTCATGATTGCCCTGAATGTAAAAATACTTGCCAATGAAATCCACGTATGAATATATTTTTAAATTTTTTTATTTTGTTTTGTTTTCAAATCCAACTGTTATATTTAAATTCGCTAATTTTTAATTGATGTAAGAAAGATGTGTGTTTATTTTTATATGCTTTGCAAAATGTTAATTTGTTTTAATAAATATATCCTTTAAAGTAGAAATATTTAAAAGTTTTATTTTGTACCGCGAAACTATTTAAAATCCCGTGATTTGGAATTTTTCTTAACTTGTCCCGCTTTTTCGAAAAATAAAACTGGCAACCCTAGATAGGAACCATGTCCCAAAAATGATAAAAAAATGTATTTATGTATTCTTTAATTTTTTATATATCTTAAGAACTGGGGCCAATTACTGCATTCGTTATCGAACGAAATTTCCATTTATTTTCTATTGGAATGAGAAGTTACAAAAAAGTTTCATTCAATATATTTGCAATTTGTGTTTAAACTGCCATTTTTCTATTTTAGCACATTTTTGTCATCTTTGGTCAACGTCAACACCCTTTTCCGATGTTTCCGCATTCTTTCTTTATTTTTGGCTCTACTATTCTTCTATCTTTAACAGGTCCTTTTTTAAATTGGTCCAATGACGCTTTTCATTTTCTATTTTCTTTTCCACCACCGTTTGTTTTATCTGCATAAAAAGATATTTTAACACAACAATATTTCTTTTTGTTAACAAAGCATTATACTTACGATTATGACCTCGATAAACTGTGAATATTAAATAAATATATATTTACAAAATTTTACTTAAAATGACGAACGCTACACACTTTGCCTACCTCAAAAGGTACTTGTTATGAAAATTTTTGCAAAGTGCAAAATATTTTTAAATTCTGTTCCTCAAGACACCTGGTCCTGACGAGTCAAATGTAACTATAATATATCATCCTTTTTGAAAACGAACGTTACATTTAAACAAAACGGAAAACAAGAGGAAAAGATTAATGTTAAAGGAAATTTGTTTACTCTCTCTTAATTTTTTCCTATTATTTGCAGTTTTAAGAACATATTTATGGAAAAAGCACAACCACTACATACTTATTAATGCTTTGAAGATTAAATACTAAATATGATTACATATTGCTAAGAGTTAGAAAAATATAAATTAATTTTTGGCAACCTGGTTCTCATTCACTACAACTGAGATGGCGTATAAATACATTACAATCAAATAATTTGAAGAGTTTTTTATGATACTATCGGTCAAGCAAAGATTTTTAATAACATTTAAATTTTTGGTCATGGTTTACCTTTTGCTGGAACTGCCCATATACTTGTGATATGCCTGTGAACAATAATATACACACTTCTACATTTGCCGATGATACAGCCTGTATGAGTATGCACCAAAGCTCTTGTGAAGCATACCGCAATCTCCACGAACATATTACTCAGCTGTAAACATGATTGAACTTATGGAGAATTAACGTAAATGAACTAAAGTGTGGTCATATAACGTTTACCCTAAGAAAATATATGTACTTTTTCCCCCTTCGAATCAACAATCAAAATATTCCTCAACATTCACAAGTGAAATATTTTGGTATACACCTTTATCGAAGGTTTACATGGAAACACTATATTGAACATAAGCTAACTCAAATAAAAATTAAGTTAACTCAAATACATTGGTTGATTGGCACAAATTCAACACTCAGCTTATACTGCAAACTTTTACTATACAAGTCGCTTTTGAAGCCAATATGGTGCTACGGAATTCAGTTATGGGGCACTCTTTCAGTTTCAAGTGTTGAGAAAATCCAACGAAGGCAAAACAAAATTTTACGGTTAATAACATCGGCTCCATGGTACATTAAAAATTCAAATATATGTACATCGTGATTTAAATATGCCACTAGTGATTGAAGAAATTGCAAAATACGAAGGCAAATATTTAACTAAACTCGAGTCACATCCTAATCCGCTTGCTCGTAATATTTTGAACTTTACTTTACTGGTGAGGTAAGTCACTTCTTAATGGGCTACAAATTGTAACGATCATGGGAGAATGATCGGACGAGAGATCTAGAGAAGCTTCAACTTGAATTAAATCCCTAGAGATATTTTTCATGACGCCAAAATCTATAACATCCGGAATTTTTTGTATGTCAGTCGGCTAGTTAGTGGGCTTCCCGCTAGAAATGACGTCCAAGCCAATTTTTGAAATTGTGTTGAACAACGCTCGACCTGGGTGTAATAAAATGCGAAAACAGAACGTATGTTTTGCGTTGTAGTCGCCATCTGATACAAAACAAGGTCCAAGAGATTTGTAGAAATTCTCGTATTGATCCTCAGTGATTGAAAATCTGGGAGGGGAGTAAATTGATGATACCACGAAATTTGTACAAAAACTTTCAATGCCAATGTTTGTTTCTTGTAGGTGTTTCTCACAAATGTTGTCAAGAATATAGTGCTTGAGTATTGACTTTATTAGAACAGCTGATCCAGCGCATGCTAGTATTTAGATACTGCCGGTTCTATGACTATTAAAATTGTCAAAATTGGGTAATTAACATCGAAATTTTGTAATTTAGTGGCTAAAATTTACATATTATGGTAATTAGTGTCAATGGTGTGAAGTAACGAGGGTTTCCATAACCCTTTTTTTTACATATATAAGGATAGTTTGATGTCGGTCCTTCGATTTGCTTTTGTTTTAATTTTATGGTTTGATGTCCGTCCGTTGCTGTGCATAGTTAATTATGTAGGCATGCAGGGCTTGTTTGTACGTAGTTTTTTCGTTGAAGTAGGTTTATGATTTTATATTGTGTGTACGTATATGCATAGAGATAATCTTGCTTTAGTTTTTTTAGTTTTCTTTTTAGCTGGTGACCATAGAAGGTTATTTTAGAAAGAAATTATGTATGCTTGTGGGGATTCTATAAATGTTTTTGTTGTTGGTTTTATTTAGTTTGATTTTTCAATTTCCTATGTTTAAAGAGTTTGAGGAGATGAATAAAATATATGGTGTGTGAGATAAGCATGGTTTGATATCCGTCCGTCGATGTACGTAGGTAATTATGTAGGTACGCATTAATTATGTAGGAACGAAGGCTTGTATGTAGGTTTTTGTTTTAATTTTAATTTTTAATTAAATGTTTTTTGGTTTGTTAAGCGGTTCCAGCAGGTTTATGATTTTAGAGTATAAGTGCGTGTGTGCATAGAGAAAATGTTGCTTTAGTTTTTTTGTAATACTCTTGTTTGTACTAGAGCTGTGCAAACTATGCTTGTTTACTTAGCCTTCATGTTGTACAGCATTGAATTGTTCTCTCTTTTTAGTGCTCTTGATTTTATGAGAACACTAAAAATGGTATTCAATTTTATCAAAAGTATGCAACAGCATTTGTGCATCTGCCAAGCGAGGGCATCAGTTATTCTTGTGTCCAAGCATATTTCACTAGTGCACACCGAATGACAATTGTAAAATGAGCATACAAGCGTACAATTATGTGTATGTGCAAAAGAAAAAACAAACAACGTAGAATCTATTTGCGTCGTGGATTATTTGAGCGTGTTAGTTCGCATGCTACTGTTCTAAGCAGTGTGACCAGATCCTAAAAATTGTTGATGCTAAATTGATTTCAAAAAAATATAAAAAATAATTATAGAGCCAAGACCTAATGCTAAAATTTAATACATAGTGTTAATTTTTGCTATTTCTTCTTTTATTGCATTACAAAATTGTATTTCCTTTAAATTAACCAAAAATTTTTTTAAATTCTTGAAAACCTGCCATGAGTTTAGCATACATACATAAGTGTAAAAATTTAATGTCTTAACGAGTTTTGCTATACAATTTCACATTAAAAACCACACTAGGATGTAATTGTTAATTAAAAATACATTATGGGCAAATTGTTTATGTAAAATTGTATGAAGGAATTAGTTAAAACCTCGTTCAATTTCAACACTTATACTAACTTTCAGTTTTTCATTTTACATAATGCATTATGCACTAATTAAAATCATTAGAAGCAAAGCAAAATTATTAATTCGCTGTTGGTTTTTCCAAAACAAGCCTTTTTGAACATGTATTTCGTTGATAAGCAAAATTTAAAAATTAGTTTTTATAAAATAATACTGTAGGGGAATTTCAGATTGAAACGATTTGATTTTATTTAATTTAATTTAAATATAATACTCATTTTATTTTAGTAACAAATTTATAAAAAAGTACAATTCAATTTGTGGCGGACAACTCTACTCAATACAATAACTCTTTCTACAAAATTCTTTATTTCTTTTATAAAAAAAAACCACAAAACTACAAATTTAAGTATAAGTAAAATATGATAAGTAAAGAAAAAATGCAAATTCAGTTATTTCAATTCAGGGTTCGAAGATCAAAAAAAAGGTAAGGAATCCCAAACATTCCTCCCCCACTAAGATCAAAAAAAAGGTAAGGAATCCCAAACATTCCTCCCCCACTAAGAACAATAGCTCTTTAACCGGTTAGTCAAGCAGGATCGCTTACATTGACATCATTTTCGGGGAGAAAACATATTTTTGTCACAGGGCGTTTCAAGTATTTTCCTTTGTAATATAGCGTCACAACTCGAATAACCTCATCTGAGCCGGAATGTACTTGCTCTACTCTAGCTAGTGGCCTGTGTCCGGGAGAAAAGCGTTCATCTAGTACCAAAACGATATCACCAATTTTTGCTTCTCGTGTTCTTGCATTCCATTTTGGCCTTGACTGTAATCTGCAAAGGTATTCTTTTGACCACCGTTGCCAAAAGTGTTGTTTTAATTTTTCGATTTGCTTCCAGCGTGTCAAACGATCTAACTTGGCATCAATGAGATCTTCTTCAGAAACCGTAGTTGTTGGTTCACCAACTAAAAAATGAGCTGGTGTTAGTACATTAAGATCGGTTGGATCAGATGAGAGAGGGCATAAGGGCCTTGAATTCAAACAACTCTCAATTTGGCACAATAAGGTCGATAATTCTTCAAACGTTAAGACTCGATCACCCATAATACGACGTAGGTGGTGCTTAGTGGATTTCACACCAGCTTCCCATAAGCCTCCAAAATGCGGCGAAGCCGGTGGAATGAAGTGCCAGGTTGTTCCATCATTGTTGAGAGTTTCTGCTAACTCGTTAGGAAGTGAACATCTTGAACGATTGTGTAACGCACGTAGCTCTCTATCTGCTCCAATGAATGTGGTTCCGCAGTCAGAATACAAATCTGTACAGGGTCCTCGTCGTGAAATAAATCGCCTGAAGGCCGCTAAGAAAGCTTCGGTTGTGAGGCTCGAAACCACTTCTAAGTGCACCGCCTTTGTACACATGCATACAAAGAGACAGATGTATCTTTTGCTAGTAGCACTTCTTCGCAAAGTTGCTTGTTTAAGCAAAATGGGGCCTGCATAGTCTAGGCCACTGTGTTTGAATGGCCTTGCGGACTGTACACGGACAGAAGGCAGATTGCCCATAATTTGTTGTCAAGCCTTAGCGGTATATTTCAAGCAGGTCACACATTTACGTTTTACTGCTTTAGCGATATTTCTTGAAGATATTATCCAAAAATGAGACATTACATAAGATTGCATTAACTGCACACCGCCATGCAATGTTTTAAAATGAGCATCCAAAAAAATTAGTTTTGATATAGGATCGTTTTTTGTTAATAAGATCGGATGCTTTTTGTAGTATTCTATGGTTGCCTTTTTAATTCTGCCACCGACGCGTACCAAGCCGTTATCATCTATAAAAGGTTGAAGTTGCAAAATTTTACTATTAGACGGTAAAGGCTTTTGTTTTAAAAGGCATTTAATTTCCTCTTGAAATGAGATTTGTTGGCATTGTTTCACTAGGACGAGTCGGGCTCTTTTTAGTTCAAACGTTGAAAGAAATTGACATTTATTTAAATTTGAACTGGTTTGAGCATTTAAATTTATTACTTCGCCGTTATTCTTAGTAGTAGGGAATTCCCATTCCTGCCCCAATTAAAATTTTGAAATTTTAAAATTTTAATTACCCAAATTTTAAAATTCTTGGAAATTTGTGAAATTTGATACCCTTGAGTTTTCGGCGGCACGCTTTGATGTTTTTTGTTTACATTAGGAATTTTTTGTTTACATTAGGAGTTTTTTGTTTACATTAACCCTTGTGGGAAAGGGTGATTTTTTTTTGAGGTTACATTAATTGTGTGAACGGGTGATTTTGAAATAGTGAAAATTAATTTTTCCTAATGCAGACGGCAATACATGATTATTTTTCCTAATGCCTACGGCAATGCATGAATATTATTTTTTCAAATGCCGACGGCAAAACATGATTATTATTTTTTCAAATGCCGACGGGAAAATGATTTTTCATAATTCCGACGGGAAAAACATAAAAGTTATTTCTAATGCTAATATAGGAGTTTAAGGCTGACCGTGATTTGGGTGGGTGGGGTTGTTGTCGTAATATATAACTGAGGGAGTTTATAGATGTGTCTGTCTGTCTGTCTGTTTGTCCGTCCGTCTGTCTGTTGTGCGAGGCTGAGATTGGCCGGGAGAGCGTGGTGTAGTTGAGGTAGATGGATTGAGTGTATACCTGTCTGTTGGAATTTGTGTGAGGGTTTGATTGACAGGGGGCGGGGTGTAGTTGAGGTAGATCGACTGCGTGTATGCAGGTGTTGCAAGTCTGTAAGAATTAAAGGCTTATAGTGATTTGGGGTAGGTGAGGATGTTGTTGTACGAGTAGTATGTATCCATGGGAATTTGTGGATGTGTCTGTCCGGGGGAATTTAAGCGAGGCTGTTATTGGGAGGGGGTGTGGTGTAGTTGAGGTTGATCGACTGCGTGTATGTATGTCTATATGTTTGTAGGAGCTTAAGGCTGATCGTGATTTAAGAGAGGTGAGGTTGGTGTAGTAATATGTCTGTGTGTATGTATGTCTGTGAAAATTTAAGGCTGATCATGATTTAGGGTAGGTGAGGTTGGTGTAGTAATATGTCTGTGTGTATGTACATATGTTTATAGGAGTTTAATGCTATTAGTGATTTGAGGATAGGTGAGGGTGTTGTCGTACGAGTGATATGTATGCGTGAGAATCTGTATGCATGTTCGTAGGAGTTTAAGGCTGATCGTGATTTGTGTTGTTGTCAGTGTTGTTTGTAGGAATGACCGTGAGAATTTTTGTATGTATATCTGTAGGAATTTAAGGTGGGCCGTGTTTTGTGAGGGGTGGTGTGTTGTTGAAATAATCTGAATTTTTCTTAGATGAAATCTGGTATATGTGTGTATGTGCGTGTGTGTGCGTATGATTTTCTCACGCTAGTAGTTTTATGTACGTAGAAATAAATTGTATTCAATATCGAGATTTGGTTCTATAAAATATTTTCATATATCTGATACATATACATAAGTATATTTTCATACTCAAGGTTGCTGGGTATTTTGTCATGCTTAAAATTGTCCAGCTTTAAAGTCTGTCTGCGAGAAATTTGTTTATATTACAGATTTTGTTTATTTAACTACGTCCGGCTTCTTTCGCTGAACTTCTTTTCATACGATCATGGGAATTTATAGTTTCTCTGTCCATAATAAGGTCGTTTAGCTTGGGCATGTGCTCTGACTGAATGGTTTGCGTTGTTCATATATTTTTATGATGTAGATATGTAAGTGTGATTGTCAAGATCTAATAAATACTTGAGTATTGATAAGAAATTTGATATTATGTGTACATACATATCTATAAATTGATTTTATGTGTGTATGTACGTATGTACATACAAATAAGTGTTGGGCTCCGCGCTTGAATGTCATGTGCGATCTTTTGTTGATGTTGCAAATATTCGCCGGGTCTTTTATGTATAGATGTCAAATATCTTCATAGTTTTTTTTTTATTTGAAATTAAAAAACCTTGATTTAATTTTTATCTGTATTTACTTCAAAATTTGTGAGGATTTTCTGTTTTAAGTAAAACTGAGTTCCTTAAGATACATACTTTAGAATAATAGTAACTATAATAGAAAAATTTCATATATTTAATTTACATTTGATTAAAGTTGATGCAGCTTATCTTCATTCTTAGAAATATTTTGATATAAAATTTTTTCCAGCCGTAGGCTTTTTTCATCACCTTTTACATTTATTTTAGAACATCTTGCATTACCTTTTATACATTTATAAACATTTTTAAATGAAACTGATCCAGCAGTCCAGCTTATGTAATGATAGCTTTTTGTTAGCCAGCTTGCTTCTTTTTTTTATTTTTTATTGATTATTGAGTTTTATAATGAAATTATTATATTCGTAATTGTTGAAAACAATCGCTACTTCTTTTGCGATGAAATCATTTGAATTACTTTTGAAGCCTTGTACGTATATAAAAATTATGTTGTTTTCCATATTACTCAATTTATAAGACTTTTCGAACTTGTCCTTTGATGGGTACATATTCTATTATACGATCATGAATAAGAATACAGTAAGCTGATTTCTTTGCTTACTATTTCAAATTAAAATTTTATTCAATTGCCCCGCTATTGAATAAAAGGAGCTTTTATCTTAAACTCTGGTACAGGTAGAAACGCATGAGATTCTTTCATATAATACCTTTGCTGGAATCTTAGATACATATAATAACTATATAGAATTGCATTACGTTTATTTTTAAATTTTATGTTAGGATTATCATCATATGGATATGAGACTGAACTTAAATGTACTTTTAAATTAGTTAATTCATAATGAACAATCTTATTTTCTTCCTGAATAGCGAACAACAGAAAACGAAGTCGTTTTCTTACAATTTCGGTCTAACCTCTCAACTGGTCCTCTAGTATACAATATGACTTTGTATGTCAGCATTTCTGTCTCCTCTTTGTCAGCGTTAGGGATAATTAAATTTTAAACTTTTTATTCTTCAAATTGTGTTACTTCATACTGATAATATGTTTAAGTACATTAATAATGTACGAGTATATGTTTATTTTATGACGGGTGAGCGCCTATGGCTTTTATTTGATGTTCTGGATGAAGTGATTTTTTTTCTCATTTTATTAAAGTTTAGCGTATTGCGTATATATTTCTAATATATTTAAGTGAGCTTTTTGTATCTGTCAGACAGAATGAACATATCAATTGGTCAGTCAGTCTTTCTTTTTATTAATTTTTTCTTCTAATGTCACTACTATTTTTTCAGATTTTACTAGTTGAAATAGAGAATATTTGTGTAATTTTTAAATGTATTAATATAGGTAAATATATGTATGTACGTAGAAATTAGTTCATATACAAAGAAATACATCTTTAATAATCAACTATTCTAGAAAATCGATCTAAAATAACACATTTACCTCCATCATCAACTAACCATCAATATTTTCATAAAGTCTTAGAATATCTATGTTTGATAGAATTTTTACTTCAAGTGTTTCTATATAAGATTTGGTGTTTGACCCCTTGACGTTATTGTGGTTAACGTAGACTGCGTTGTATCGCATTCAGATGTAATCATTTCTCACTTAGAAAAGGTCCTCATCACCATCAATCATACCTGTATACAATTCATTCATGAGTGGAGTTGATCCAGATACAATTGCTGTCTACAAATTAATGATTAGAAAATAGCTTTCTCATCACCTTCTAACAAGTTTAATATTTTGCTAGCATGCATGCTTTAGCATGCTTCTATCGATAGTGACGCGAGAGTCCGACATTTAGTGCTGTTTTAATTAAAAATCTATAATATTAGAGTTACGAATTCACTCTTTTGAATTTTTAACAAAGTAGATACATATCTATTTCATTTGCCACAAAGTCTTAAAATTTCTTTCCTTATAAAAGTATGACGTGAGGAATTTTTTGAAATTATACATGCTTCGGCATGCTTCCAATATTTTTTTCGGTAAATTTATTTCATATTCATACAGATACAGATATAAAGTAAGATCTGTTTACTTTCAATTTTACAATTTATGCATGCTTCAGCATGATTCTAGTTGAAGTCTGTATTTATTTAGTAAGTTTGTTTGATACTCATTCATACACATGTACATTGTTAAAGATTGGATATCAAAGTACAATTTCCTTAGTTTATCTAGAAATGAAAGGAGTGAATATCTATTATAATAACCATATTCACATTTTAAAATTTTGTGTGCTAGAGCTTTCGAAATGGAAAATGTACACCTTTTACTATAAAAAGTGATAATATGATGTGTTTCTGAATATTTTGAACTCTTAAGTTTTCACAATATTTCATACAGACCATCAAGTTTAGAGAATTGTAGTATATTAAGCTATTTATCTTCCCTGAGACCTAACATTCCTAATCAATCCTTCAAAAAACCAATACAAACTAGATTTTTCCTTTTTAATTTTATTTGTATTTTCATAAAATTTCAACATTTTGTACCTCTTCAAATTAGTGTACCTTTTTCTCATTCGTTGAGTTAACTTTAATTGCAAATATTTTAATGATGAGATGAACTTTTCTATTGTACGCATTAAGTAAATCTTTGTGTATATCAATCCACTTATATGAACCATTATAGCTAAATTCTTAACACATAATTCCTTTTAATGATCTATTAATTTATTCTACTATTGATGCTTTCATATTATGAAATTTTTAATCCTCTGTTTATGCATGAATTTTGCAGTGTTTATTAAAAATTCTTTACCAACATCTATTTGTATTTTTTTGTTTTGATACTCATATCATTTCAAAAATATTTTCCATTGCCTTGTTTTTTTTTCGAGTGCAGCTTTTATTTTCAACGATACTCACCATATAAATTTTGAGAATGTATCAGTTACAGTCAGCAAAAATCAATAATTTCTATTTTCTCTAGAATAGCTACCCACTTCACCTAAATCAGCTCCATAAAAGATCTTCTATTCCATTCATTACATCACTACAATACACAAACAATTTTATAAATTTATTATGGATTACGTTTACTAAATTTCTTTTTAAGGACATTGAGTTGTTTTACAGTTTTTTGGAGAGTGTTGTGATCTACTTGATACATTTTCAGCTATTTATACTAAAATGTAGTTAATTTTCAAATCTATAAATTTTATCGCTCAGCTGTTCAATTTGTTTGTCAAAAGATGATTTAATTTTTAGAATGTCTTTTTCAATTTTATACCTATCTTCTATCGTTAATTTTATTTCACACTCCACTCCATTAATTTGAATTTGAATATATCCTTGAATTATATTAATTCCTTAAGCTTTATTATAAATTCATCCTTTAGTTTATCGATTTGAGTTTCCAGAAATAATTTACTGATAACATTGTTCTCCGTCAGTGAATGATGATGATTCTCTATGTATACATTGGCAGAAATTATGTATTTTATTTAGTTTTCAAAATCAAATTTGTCATAGTATTTTCACGTTTTCTCAATCATTAAAGAAAATAAACCCACTTTTAAGCCTTATATTTGACCATCAACTTGTATTTTATCTTTATTCAGTTTTAGATTTCTATCACCAAATTTCCATTCATTATTGAAATCTTTAGGTTAGCCATAGTTTGTATCTAATTCATTTCTTCCTTCTAAGACTAATAAGTCAATATAAGTATCTTCGGTGTTGGAAGGCTGTGGGTAAAAATCATCTTCTTCATCATCATAATCATTCACACTATTAGCATCATTAAATAAGATAGTATTATTAAATATTGTTCCTTTTGAAAGTTTCTTTAACTTCTCTCTATCTTGACTGATGGTTTCTGAGACTTAAATACTTGTACTATTTTCAGATTCTATATTGTTTTTACTTTGTTCTTTCTTGTGTATTCTGTCATTATTTTTAGAACTATTCATAAATTCTTTGAGAGGTTCTGTTACAGGATCAAATATATCTCTTAGTTCTTCACGTGTATCTATTTCACCAGTTTTTATACTACGAAGCTTTTTCTTCAAGACATTTCTTGTCAACACCAACTGTTTTAAAATTTTCTCATTCATGTTTAATAATACCAAATAAGAGGTATCAACTATTAGATCAGGTATCAGCTTATCAGGAGCTGGTCTGGTTTTCAGATCAGCTTATCAGGACCTGGTCTGGTTTTCAGATCAGCTTATCAGGAGCTGGTCTGGTTTTCAGATCAGCTTATCAGGAGCTGGTCTGGTTTTCAGATCAGCTTATCAGGACCTGGTCTGGTTTGCAGATCAGCTTATCAGGACCTGATCTGGTTTTCAGATCAGCTTATCAGGACCTGGTCTGGTTTTCAGATCAGCTTATCAGGACCTGATCTGGTTTTCAGATCAGCTTATCAGGACCTGGTCTGATTTTCAGATCAGCTTATCAGGACCTGATCTGGTTTTCAGGTCAGCTTATCAGGACCTGGTCTGATTTTCAGATCAGCTTATCAGGACCTGATCTGGTTTTCAGATCAGCTTATCAGGACCTGGTCTGGTTTTCAGATCAGCATATCAGGAGTTGGTCTAGTTTTCAGATCAGGTTATCAGGCAGCTGATCTGTAAAACAGATCAGGTTATCAGGAGCTGTTCAGATTTTCAGATCAGATTATCTGTTTCAAATTGGGTCATCAGTTTACAAGTAGCTGGACATTTATAACATTTAGATGAATGAAGTTTAAGGCCAGATAAAATGCGAAAAACTATACTGTTATGTAGTCAAATTGTTTTCTATGACGATCATCACTTAATTCAGTATCTTTCCTTATAATCAAAATTCCATATTTTTAATTCCAACACGAGTTATATTTTTCTCATATTACTTAAACATTCTAACTACATTATGATTATTTCCTATCAATATTTGGTGATTCTAGTATAAGTTTGACACTAGTAGAATGCATCAACATTCTTTTCTTACCCCATACAAAAATATGCTTCTCACACACAACATGGTTAAATATCGTATTGGTATTACTTCTAGCTTTCTTAAAAGAAATAACAGATTCATTATCTGTAAATGTGTAATACTCATGTCTTTCATTAATGAAATTAATTTCTACAGGTATTTATATTTAGCTTGTTAGAGAGATTTTGAGTTTAAATATGAAGATGTTTTCAAGTTTTAGTCCATTAGAACTGTCTAGCCAACCAATCATAATATTATTATTTTTTTATTTATTTTTTATTTATTAATTTTTTTTTTTTTTTTTTTTTTTTTTTTTTACCAATTTAACAGGCCAGCTATTCTTGCACGAATAGAAATTGATAGAAGGGAACTATGATTTATTTTTGAGCTAAAATTTGATGACTCATCAAAATTGCATACCAAGGTATTTTTATGTTGTTTTGACTATGAGTATGTGTCAATATTTATGAAATACCTTTCCTAAATATTGGTGCATGCACATAGTCAAAACAAAGTATGCTTTAAGTGTTTAAAACCAGTATTACCCTAAAAATGGTGGTTTTAAACTCTTAAAATATACTTTGTTTTACTAACCGCATTTTGTAACTAAATGCATTTCATAAATATTGAAGCATACTCAGAGTCAAAATATCCTTTGTTTTGAGTATGAGTATGGCTCATTATCTCTTATTATAGAAAAAATTGTATGATTATATGATATCAGAAATCATGTTTTCTGTTGTCATATGACCATACTTTTTTATTATTTCTATAGTAATAGATAATTTTTATAAAATGCATTTAGTTACAAAATGCGGTTAGTAAAACAACATAAATATACCTTGGTATGAAATTTTGATGATTCATCAATATTTCGTACCATCCTATTTTTAGGTTGTTTTGACTATGAGTATGTACCAATATTTATGAAATGTATTTCATAAATATTATCTCTTATTATAGAAAAATAAAATAATGTAGCTATAAGATATCGGAAAATATTTTCTGATATCATATGGCTATATTATTTTATTTTTCCTATAATAAGAGATAATGGTTTCTACTCATAGTCAAAACAAAGTATATTTTAAGAGTTTAAAACCAGTATTGTCATACAAAATACTGATTTTAAACTGTTAAAATATACTTTGTTTTACTAACCACATTTTTTGTAACTAAATGCATTTCATAAATATTGCCGAATACTCATAGTCAAAACTAATGATGTTTTGATTGTGAGTATGGAGCATTATCTGTTATTATAAAAAATTAAATAATGCAGCTACTCGATTTTAGAAAATATTTTCTGAAATCGAATAGCTGTATTATTTTATTTTTTTTATAATAAGAGATAATATTTAGAAAATGTATTTAGTTACACAAAAGCGGTTAGTAAAACAACCTAAATATAGGATGGTACGAAATATTGATGAGTCATCAAACGTTAGCTTAAAAATAAATCATAGTTCCCTTCTATCAATTTCTATTCGTGCAAGAATAGCTGGCCTGTTAAATTGGTAAAAAAATAAATAAAAATAAAAAAATAAATAAATAAAAAATAAATAAAAAAAATAATAATATTATGATTGGTTGGCTAGACAGTTCTAATGGACTAAAACTTGAACACATCTTCATATTTAAACTCAAAATCTCTCAACAAGCTAAATATAAATACCTGTAGAAATTAATTTCATTAATGAAAGACATGAGTATTACACATTTACAGATAATGAATCTGTTATTTCTTTTAAGAAAGCTAGAAGTAATACCAATACGATATTTAACCATGTTGTGTGTGAGAAGCATATTTTTGTATGGGGTAAGAAAAGAATGTTGATGCATTCTACTAGTGTCAAACTTATACTAGAATCACCAAATATTGATAGGAAATAATTATAATGTAGTTAGAATGTTTAAGTAATATGAGAAAAATATAACTCGTGTTGGAATTAAAAATATGGAATTTTGATTATAAGGAAAGATACTGAATTAAGTGATGATCGTCATAGAAAACAATTTGACTACATAACAGTATAGTTTTTCGCATTTTATCTGGCCTTAAGCTTCATTCATCTAAATGTTATAAATGTCCAGCTACTTGTAAACTGATGACCCAATTTGAAACAGATAATCTGATCTGAAAATCTGAACAGCTCCTGATAACCTGATCTGTTTTACAGATCAGCTGCCTGATAACCTGATCTGAAAACTAGACCAACTCCTGATATGCTGATCTGAAAACCAGACCAGGTCCTGATAAGCTGATCTGAAAACCAGATCAGGTCCTGATAAGCTGATCTGAAAATCAGACCAGGTCCTGATAAGCTGATCTGAAAACCAGATCAGGTCCTGATAAGCTGATCTGAAAATCAGACCAGGTCCTGATAAGCTGATCTGAAAACCAGATCAGGTCCTGATAAGCTGATCTGAAAACCAGACCAGGTCCTGATAAGCTGATCTGAAAACCAGATCAGGTCCTGATAAGCTGATCTGCAAACCAGACCAGGTCCTGATAAGCTGATCTGAAAACCAGACCAGCTCCTGATAAGCTGATCTGAAAACCAGACCAGCTCCTGATAAGCTGATCTGAAAACCAGACCAGGTCCTGATAAGCTGATCTGAAAACCAGACCAGCTCCTGATAAGCTGATACCTGATCTAATAGTTGATACCTCTTATTTGGTATTATTAAACATGAATGAGAAAATTTTAAAACAGTTGGTGTTGACAAGAAATGTCTTGAAGAAAAAGCTTCGTAGTATAAAAACTGGTGAAATAGATACACGTGAAGAACTAAGAGATATATTTGATCCTGTAACAGAACCTCTCAAAGAATTTATGAATAGTTCTAAAAATAATGACAGAATACACAAGAAAGAACAAAGTAAAAACAATATAGAATCTGAAAATAGTACAAGTATTTAAGGCTCAGAAACCATCAGTCAAGATAGAGAGAAGTTAAAGAAACTTTCAAAAGGAACAATATTTTATAATACTATCTTATTTAATGATGCTAATAGTGTGAATGATTATGATGATGAAGAAGATGATTTTTACCCACAGCCTTCCAACACCGAAGATACTTATATTGACTTATTAGTCTTAGAAGGAAGAAATGAATTAGATACAAACTATGGCTAACCTAAAGATTTCAATAATGAATGGAAATTTGGTGATAGAAATCTAAAACTGAATAAAGATAAAATACAAGTTGATGGTCAAATATAAGGCTTAAAAGTGGGTTTATTTTCTTTAATGATTGAGAAAACGTGAAAATACTATGACAAATTTGATTTTGAAAACTAAATAAAATACATAATTTCTGCCAATGTATACATAGAGAATCATCATCATTCACTGACGGAGAACAATGTTATCCGTAAATTATTTCTGGAAACTCAAATCGATAAACTAAAGGATGAATTTATAATAAAGCTTAAGGAATTAATATAATTCAAGGATATATTCAAATTCAAATTAATGGAGTGGAGTGTGAAATAAAATTAACGATAGAAGATAGGTATAAAATTTAAAAAGACATTCTAAAAATTAAATCATCTTTTGACAAACAAATTGAACAGCTGAGCGATAAAATTTATAGATTTGAAAATTAACTACATTTTAGTATAAATAGCTGAAAATGTATCAAGTAGATCACAACACTCTCCAAAAAACTGTAAAACAACTCAATGTCCTTAAAAAGAAATTTAGTAAACGTAATCCATAATAAATTTATAAAATTGTTTGTGTATTGTAGTGATGTAATGAATGGAATAGAAGATCTTTTATGGAGCTGATTTAGGTGAAGTGGGTAGCTATTCTAGAGAAAATAGAAATTATTGATTTTTGCTGACTGTAACTGATACATTCTCAAAATTTATATGGTGAGTATCGTTGAAAATAAAAGCTGCACTCGAAAAAAAAACAAGGCAATGGAAAATATTTTTGAAATGATATGAGTATCAAAACAAAAAAATACAAATAGATGTTGGTAAAGAATTTTTAATAAACACTGCAAAATTCATTCATAAACAGAGGATTAAAAATTTCATAATATGAAAGCATCAATAGTAGAATAAATTAATAGATCATTAAAAGGAATTATGTGTTAAGAATTTAGCTATAATGGTTCATATAAGTGGATTGATATACACAAAGATTTACTTAATGCGTACAATAGAAAAGTTCATCTCATCATTAAAATATTTGCGATTAAAGTTAACTCAACGAATGAGAAAAAGGTACACTAATTTGAAGAGGTACAAAATGTTGAAATTTTATGAAAATACAAATAAAATTAAAAAGGAAAAATCTAGTTTGTATTGGTTTTTTGAAGGATTGATTAGGAATGTTAGGTCTCAGGGAAGATAAATAGCTTAATATACTACAATTCTCTAAACTTGATGGTCTGTATGAAATATTGTGAAAACTTAAGAGTTCAAAATATTCAGAAACACATCATATTATCACTTTTTATAGTAAAAGGTGTACATTTTCCATTTCGAAAGCTCTAGCACACAAAATTTTAAAATGTGAATATGGTTATTATAATAGATACTCCTTTCATTTCTAGATAAACTAAGGAAATTGTACTTTGATATCCAATCTTTAACAATGTACATGTGTATGAATGGGTATCAAACAAACTTACTAAATAAATACAGACTTCAACTAGAATCATGCTGAAGCATGCATAAATTGTAAAATTGAAAGTAAACAGATCTTACTTTATATCTGTATCTGTATGAATATGAAATAAATTTACCGAAAAAAATATTGGAAGCATGCCGAAGCATGTATAATTTCAAAAAATTCCTCACGTCATACTTTTATAAGGAAAGAAATTTTAAGACTTTGTGGCAAATGAAATAGATATGTATCTACTTTGTTAAAAATTCAAAAGAGTGAATTCGTAACTCTAATATTATAGATTTTTAATTAAAACAGCACTAAATGTCGGACTCTCGCGTCACTATCGATAGAAGCATGCTAAAGCATGCATGCTAGCAAAATATTAAACTTGTTAGAAGGTGATGAGAAAGCTATTTTCTAATCATTAATTTGTAGACAGCAATTGTATCTGGATCAACTCCACTCATGAATGAATTGTATACAGGTATGATTGATGGTGATGAGGACCTTTTCTAAGTGAGAAATGATTACATCTGAATGCGATACAACGCAGTCTACGTTAACCACAATAACGTCAAGGGGTCAAACACCAAATCTTATATAGAAACACTTGAAGTAAAAATTCTATCAAACATAGATATTCTAAGACTTTATGAAAATATTGATGGTGAGTTGATGATGGAGGTAAATGTGTTATTTTAGATCGATTTTCTAGAATAGTTGATTATTAAAGATGTATTTCTTTGTATATGAACTAATTTCTACGTACATACATATATTTACCTATATTAATACATTTAAAAATTACACAAATATTCTCTATTTCAACTAGTAAAATCTGAAAAAATAGTAGTGACATTAGAAGAAAAAATTAATAAAAAGAAAGACTGACTGACCAATTGATATGTTCATTCTGTCTGACAGATACAAAAAGCTCACTTAAATATATTAGAAATATATACGCAATACGCTAAACTTTAATAAAATGAGAAAAAAAATCACTTCATCCAGAACATCAAATAAAAGCCATAGGCGCTCACCCGTCATAAATTAAACATATACTCGTACATTATTAATGTACTTAAACATATTATCAGTATGAAGTAACACAATTTGAAGAATAAAAAGTTTAAAATTTAATTATCCCTAACGCTGACAAAGAGGAGACAGAAATGCTGACATACAAAGTCATATTGTATACTAGAGGACCAGTTGAGAGGTTAGACCGAAATTGTAAGAAAACGACTTCGTTTTCTGTTGTTCGCTATTCAGGAAGAAAATAAGATTGTTCATTATGAATTAACTAATTTAAAAGTACATTTAAGTTCAGTCTCATATCCATATGATGATAATCCTAACATAAAATTTAAAAATAAACGTAATGCAATTCTATATAGTTATTATATGTATCTAAGATTCCAGCAAAGGTAGTATATGAAAGAATCTCATGCGTTTCTACCTGTACCAGAGTTTAAGATAAAAGCTCCTTTTATTCAATAGCGGGGCAATTGAATAAAATTTTAATTTGAAATAGTAAGCAAAGAAATCAGCTTACTGTATTCTTATTCATGATCGTATAATAGAATATGTACCCATCAAAGGACAAGTTCGAAAAGTCTTATAAATTGAGTAATATGGAAAACAACATAATTTTTATATACGTACAAGGTTTCAAAAGTAATTCAAATGATTTCATCGCAAAAGAAGTAGCGATTGTTTTCAACAATTACGAATATAATAATTTCATTATAAAACTCAATAATCAATAAAAAATAAAAAAAAGAAGCAAGCTGGCTAACAAAAAACTATCATTACATAAGCTGGACTGCTGGATCAGTTTCATTTAAAAATGTTTATAAATGTATAAAAGGTAATGCAAGATGTTCTAAAATAAATGTAAAAGGTGATGAAAAAAGCCTACGGCTGGAAAAAATTTTATATCAAAATATTTCTAAGAATGAAGATAAGCTGCATCAACTTTAATCAAATGTAAATTAAATATATGAAATTTTTCTATTATAGTTACTATTATTCTAAAGTATGTATCTTAAGGAACTCAGTTTTACTTAAAACAGAAAATCCTCACAAATTTTGAAGTAAATACAGATAAAAATTAAATCAACGTTTTTTAATTTCAAATAAAAAAAAAACTATGAAGATATTTGACATCTATACATAAAAGACCCGGCGAATATTTACAACATCAACAAAAGATCGCACATGACATTCAAGCGCGGAGCCCAATACTTATTTGTATGTACATACGTACATACACACATAAAATCAATTTATAGATATGTATGTACACATAATATCAAATTTCTTATCAATACTCAAGTATTTATTAGATCTTGACAATCACACTTACATATCTACATCATAAAAATATATGAACAACGCAAACCATTCAGTCAGAGCACATGCCCAAGCTAAACGACCTTATTATGGACAGAGAAACTATAAATTCCCATGATCGTATGAAAAGAAGTTCAGCGAAAGAAGCCGGACGTAGTTAAATAAACAAAATCTGTAATATAAACAAATTTCTCGCAGGCAGACTTTAAAGCTGGACAATTTTAAGCATGACAAAATACCCAGCAACCTTGAGTATGAAAATATACTTATGTATATGTATCAGATATAAGAAAATATTTTATAGAACCAAATCTCGATATTGAATACAATTTATTTCTACGTACATAAAACTACTAGCGTGAGAAAATCATACGCACACACACGCACACACACACATATACCAGATTTCATCTAAGAAAAATTCAGATTATTTCAACAACACACCACCCCTCACAAAACACGGCCCACCTTAAATTCCTACAGATATACATACAAAAATTCTCACGGTCATTCCTACAAACAACACTGACAACAACACAAATCACGATCAGCCTTAAACTCCTACGAACATGCATACAGATTCTCACGCATACATATCACTCGTACGACAACACCCTCACCTATCCTCAAATCACTAATAGCATTAAACTCCTATAAACATATGTACATACACACAGACATATTACTACACCAACCTCACCTACCCTAAATCATGATCAGCCTTAAATTTTCACAGACATACATACACACAGACATATTACTACACCAACCTCACCTCTCTTAAATCACGATCAGCCTTAAGCTCCTACAAACATATAGACATACATACACGCAGTCGATCAACCTCAACTACACCACACCCCCTCCCAATAACAGCCTCGCTTAAATTCCCCCGGACAGACACATCCACAAATTCCCATGGATACATACTACTCGTACAACAACATCCTCACCTACCCCAAATCACTATAAGCCTTTAATTCTTACAGACTTGCAACACCTGCATACACGCAGTCGATCTACCTCAACTACACCCCGCCCCCTGTCAATCAAACCCTCACACAAATTCCAACAGACAGGTATACACTCAATCCATCTACCTCAACTACACCACGCTCTCCCGGCCAATCTCAGCCTCGCACAACAGACAGACGGACGGACAAACAGACAGACAGACAGACACATCTATAAACTCCCTCAGTTATATATTACGACAACAACCCCACCCACCCAAATCACGGTCAGCCTTAAACTCCTATATTAGCATTAGAAATAACTTTTATGTTTTTCCCGTCGGAATTATGAAAAATCATTTTCCCGTCAGCATTTGAAAAAATAATAATCATGTTTTGCCGTCGGCATTTGAAAAAATAATATTCATGCATTGCCATAGGCATTAGGAAAAATAATCATGTATTGCCGTCTGCATTAGGAAAAATTAATTTTCACTATTTCACCCCCCCCCCATTAGTATTAGGAAAAATCATTTCATGATTTTCCCGTTGGTACTAGAAAAAATCATTTTCATGATTTTCCCGTCGGCATATACATACATACATTACAAAAAGAAAAACCTCCAACCTATGAACCCACTTAACGTATTTCCACAAAAAACAAAATCACCCGTTCACACAATTAATGTAACCTCAAAAAAAATCACCCTTTCCCACAAGGGTTAATGTAAACAAAAAACTCCTAATGTAAACAAAAAATTCCTAATGTAAACAAAAAACATCAAAGCGTGCCGCCGAAAACTCAAGGGTATCAAATTTCACAAATTTCCAAGAATTTTAAAATTTGGGTAATTAAAATTTTAAAATTTCAAAATTTTAATTGGGGCAGGAATGGGAATTCCCTACTACTATTCTTTTCATTTATAAAATCTTTTAAGTTGTAGTACCATCGCAATATATAAGCAGTTACTCACTGTAGTTTCGTAAATGAAGAAAACTTTGAGAAGAAATCAGGGTATAACTGATGGTTGTAAAATGAAACTATTGTTGCTCTAGCTGCCTCAATATCAGTTGCTGTTGATGGTATGGAATTTCCGAACCTTTTAACTGGCCAAGTTTCTGAACTATTAATGAGCCAGTGGGAGCATTGCCACCATGGTGTGTGATAACACAGCTCTTGAGGTAACAATCCCCTTGTTGCACAATCGGCGGGGTTGTCCTTAGTAGATATGTATTTCCATTCAATTATATTTGTAAGTCGTTGTATTTGTGAAACACGATTAGCTTCATAAACTGGCAATAATGAAGATTGGCATTTTAGCCAACTTAAAACAGTACTGCTGTCAGACCAATATGTTATATTATTGACGTGAAGTCCTATGTTGCGTTTGATTTTGTTTGTCAGCTTCGCTGCTAGCACGGCTGCGCTCAGTTCCAGCTTTGGAATCGTAAGTATTTTTAGTGGTGCTACTTTTGTTTTGGCCTGAACGAGGCTAATATGCACTAGACCATCCTCTGAAATAGATCTGCTGTATATTACCGCAGCAAAGGCTAGTTTTGATGCATCGCAAAATGCATGTAGTTCGATAGAAGTACTAGATTTACAATTGAACCAACGTGGTATTTTAATTTGCTCAATTTCTTTTAATGCTACACGATAATTTGTCCATTCAGCGTTTAATGGGTCAGGTAAAATGTCCGTCCAATTAAGTCCCTCTCGCCAGAGTTTTTGAAACATTATTTTTGCAATAATTGTACTAGGCGATAGCCAACCAAGTGGGTCAAAAAGCCTAGCTGCATCAGAAAGAACTGAGCTTTTAGTTATTTTATCTGAAAAGTCATAATTAATTTTGAAACAAAAGTAATCTGTTTGTGGGTCCCATGATAGGCCCAATGCTTTTATCATCTCACGGTCTTTTAGTTCAAAATTATTTGTTGCTAGATTATCTTTAGGTATATGCCTTAAAAATTCTAAGGAGTTAGCGTTTTACTTTCGCAAATTAAATCCAGCACTGTCCAGTAAAACACAAAGTTGTTGTTGTAGTTCTATTGACTCATGGAGTGTATCTGCTCCAGATATAACATCATCGACATATGTGTCACTTTCAATCACTTTACTAGCAAGAGGGAATTTCTTAGCTCCATCACGAGAAATTTGTTTTAGTACTCTGATTGCAAGAAAGGGTGCACATGTAGTGCCATAAGTCACCGTTTTAAGTTTATAAATATTTATATCATTTGTGTTCTCATCTCTCCACAAAATACACTGATATGTCTGGTGATCTTCACAAATATTTATCTGCCTAAACATTTTCTCCAAGTCAGCTGTAAAAGAAATTTTGAATCGCCGCCAACGCGTTATACTATCTGGCAAATCATTTTGTAAAGGTGGGCCAGGGCTTAACTCTTCGTTTAAAGATGTATAGGGCTTTGTTTTGCTACTGCCGTCGAACACTACCCTTAGCTTGGTAGTAGTACTACGTTCTCGCAGAACTCCATGATGTGGAAAAAAGTAGCATTTACTTGGGATATCATGTGGATATTTACCTATTTTTTCCATATGATTAAGCCTAACGTACTCTGCCATGAATTCTTTGTATGCAGCTGCGAATTGTGGTCTTGTGATGAATGATGATTCTAAATGCTTTAGCCGTTTTAGTGCGCTGTAGTCCGTGCTGTTGAAAATGGGCATTGACTTTCCTAAGAGTATATTTTTAAATGGTAAGTGTACCGTGTATCGGCCACTTGTATTTTTTGTAAAAGTTTTCATAAAATGGTCCTCACACAATTGTTCTTCTAGAGATAGTTGTCTCTCTTCAGATAGTTCCTCTTGTTCCTAAAAGAGACGCAATTGGTTTTCAAGGTTACATGTATTAACATTTACTTGCCGTTCACTAAAACAATTTGCTAGAGGTCCAGATACGAGCCAGCCAAAATTACTCTCTTGTAAGTAAACACTATTTGGAACTTTATATGAATTGGAAAGAAGTATCTCCCCATACACATCACTTCCTAATAAAATATCAATTTTCGCTGGCAAATAAAACATTGGATTCGCTAAATAAAATTGTGTTAATTTAGGCAGATCGCTTTTATTTATATTTTGAGGTTTATACGACGTTAATTTATTCATTACTAGTGCCTCTATTCGTAAACAAAAGGTTTTGTCATAATTGGACATCAGCTGTAAATGTACAGAATAATTTACTGACGTTTTGTTATTTACGCCAATTCCATTTACAGAGGTATTTAATATTCTTTGTTTATGTAAGTTTAACAGTTGTGTTAGTTCACGTGTTATAAATGATGCTTGAGAGCCTGGGTCGACTAAAGCTTTAATAGTAGATACACCTGTTTTGTGCTTTACTAAAACATTAGCTGTAGCTAACAGAACTTGATGTCGACTTTTTACATCATGTGAAGTAACATGGGCATAAAACTGATTGTTAGTTTGTACATGTGGTTGATTATTAGTTTGTAATGATGTAGATGGTGCGATGTCAGATGCTTGTCTGGGTTGATTTTCTGTAATGAAACTACTATGTAAAATAGTATGGTGCTTCTGCTTACATTGTTGGCAGCGAGCTGTTGAAGTGCAGTGATTTAAACTGTGGCCGCTATGTAAACAATTTGAACAAATGTTATTTTGTTGTATAAGAGTCTTTTTCTCTGTCGGTGATAATGAAGATAATTTAAAGCATTTATACAGTGGATGGCGACGTTGGCAGCAAGGGCAGAAATTATGATTGATGGTGGTATTGTGGGTATGAAAGTTTCGTTTAGTAAACTGTTGTTGTTGAATTTTACTTATTTTTGTTTTATCTAGTTTTGGAGTGTGATTTGTTTCTTCTACTGATTCTAAGGTGCGGAAATACATTTCTAAAAATTTAAACATACTCGACATAGATGGTATTTCATTATCAGTATTGATTGACTGCTCCCATTCCTTTCTTGTTTGTTTATCTAACTTCTGGCTCGTTATATAAATCAATATAGCGTCCCAGTTTTGAACGTCGATCTGAAGAGATTGTAACAAAGCAACTGCTGAACGTGTAGTGTCGAGTAATTCTTTGATACTTTCGAATGTGCCATTGGAGTTTGGTATATTAAACAGTTTTTTCAATGTTTGTTCAACAATTTTTCGTTTGTTGTGGTATCTTTCTTCTAAGGCGCTCCATGCAGCCGCATAGTTGTTCTCTGATGCTGGATATTGATTTATAATCTCTAGCGGAGACCCTTGGCATGAACCCTTTAAATAGAAATATTTTTGTATGCCAGAAAGAGACTGGTTGCTGTGAACTAATGAAAGAAACATATCTCGGTAAGGGATCCATTCAATATACTCGCCTGTAAATGATGGTAGCTCAATTTTTGGCAGTCTTGCGCTAGAAGTGAATGAAGCATTTTGAATCGTCGTTGATGTAAGTGTACTTGACAGTTGCTGTTGCGAAGTAGCTGGCTCAGGACACAAATCTAGGAGTTTTGATTTAAATATGGTACATCTTTTTCACGTATTGTATTGTCATGAACATATTCGCATATTCGCTCGTGGTCCTCTTTAAAGTTTTTATAGGTTAGTTCAACTTCTTCCAATAGTGTTTGTACATAACCGTTCGAAATTTCTTCTCTCGGCTTTTGTTCAGCGTTATTCAGCAATTTTTTCAAATGTCGATTTGCAGCCTTTTGTGTTTCAATGATAGGTAGAATCGCCTCCATTTTGTTAAGTGTTCAACGAATAGAATTTTGTTTTTATGGTTTTTGTGATGTAACCAGTAGGTTCAGAAATGACCATACAGAAAATAATTTCGTTGGAATTCACTTATCCACCAGTTGCATCAATCGTAAAGGCGATATTATATCCACGTAGGAGGAGTATAATTTTATGTACTTAGTAGGACGATGCGTCCTTTTTTATAAATTTATTAATATCTATCTAGAATCGATAGGTTCCCGGGTTTCGGCACCATTAAAATGTAGAAGAATTTAAGATTGAAACGATTTGATTTTATTTAATTTAATTTAAATATAATACTCATTTTATTTTAGTAACAAATTTGTAAAAAAGTACAATTCAATTTGTGGCGGACAACTCTACTCAATACAATAACTCTTTCTACAAAATTCTTTATTTCTTTTATAAAAAAAAACCACAAAACTACAAATTTAAGTATAAGTAAAATATGATAAGTAAAGAAAAAAATGCAAATTCAGTTATTTCAATTCAGGGTTCGAAGATCAAAAAAAAGGTAAGGAATCCCAAACAAATACTAATTTACAACGAAAATGTATATTTGATGACTGGTGATTTTCCTTATGTATTTTGTTCCTCTGAATTCGAAAATCAAAGTAATTTTTTTTATGCAATAGTTGTTTTTTTAAAGAGAAGTAACACTCAGGCAAATATTGAATATTTTGAAATATTGTAATTATTTTAATTTTTTCCACTTTGTTAAAAATTCAAAAGAGTGAATTCGTAACTCTAATATTATAGATTTTTAATTAAAACAGCACTAAATGTCGGACTCTCGCGTCACTATCGATAGAAGCATGCTAAAGCATGCATGCTAGCAAAATATTAAACTTGTTAGAAGGTGATGAGAAAGCTATTTTCTAATCATTAATTTGTAGACAGCAATTGTATCTGGATCAACTCCACTCATGAATGAATTGTATACAGGTATGATTGATGGTGATGAGGACCTTTTCTAAGTGAGAAATGATTACATCTGAATGCGATACAACGCAGTCTACGTTAACCACAATAACGTCAAGGGGTCAAACACCAAATCTTATATAGAAACACTTGAAGTAAAAATTCTATCAAACATAGATATTCTAAGACTTTATGAAAATATTGATGGTGAGTTGATGATGGAGGTAAATGTGTTATTTTAGATCGATTTTCTAGAATAGTTGATTATTAAAGATGTATTTCTTTGTATATGAACTAATTTCTACGTACATACATATATTTACCTATATTAATACATTTAAAAATTACACAAATATTCTCTATTTCAACTAGTAAAATCTGAAAAAATAGTAGTGACATTAGAAGAAAAAATTAATAAAAAGAAAGACTGACTGACCAATTGATATGTTCATTCTGTCTGACAGATACAAAAAGCTCACTTAAATATATTAGAAATATATACGCAATACGCTAAACTTTAATAAAATGAGAAAAAAAATCACTTCATCCAGAACATCAAATAAAAGCCATAGGCGCTCACCCGTCATAAATTAAACATATACTCGTACATTATTAATGTACTTAAACATATTATCAGTATGAAGTAACACAATTTGAAGAATAAAAAGTTTAAAATTTAATTATCCCTAACGCTGACAAAGAGGAGACAGAAATGCTGACATACAAAGTCATATTGTATACTAGAGGACCAGTTGAGAGGTTAGACCGAAATTGTAAGAAAACGACTTCGTTTTCTGTTGTTCGCTATTCAGGAAGAAAATAAGATTGTTCATTATGAATTAACTAATTTAAAAGTACATTTAAGTTCAGTCTCATATCCATATGATGATAATCCTAACATAAAATTTAAAAATAAACGTAATGCAATTCTATATAGTTATTATATGTATCTAAGATTCCAGCAAAGGTAGTATATGAAAGAATCTCATGCGTTTCTACCTGTACCAGAGTTTAAGATAAAAGCTCCTTTTATTCAATAGCGGGGCAATTGAATAAAATTTTAATTTGAAATAGTAAGCAAAGAAATCAGCTTACTGTATTCTTATTCATGATCGTATAATAGAATATGTACCCATCAAAGGACAAGTTCGAAAAGTCTTATAAATTGAGTAATATGGAAAACAACATAATTTTTATATACGTACAAGGTTTCAAAAGTAATTCAAATGATTTTATCGCAAAAGAAGTAGCGATTGTTTTCAACAATTACGAATATAATAATTTCATTATAAAACTCAATAATCAATAAAAAATAAAAAAAAGAAGCAAGCTGGCTAACAAAAAACTATCATTACATAAGCTGGACTGCTGGATCAGTTTCATTTAAAAATGTTTATAAATGTATAAAAGGTAATGCAAGATGTTCTAAAATAAATGTAAAAGGTGATGAAAAAAGCCTACGGCTGGAAAAAATTTTATATCAAAATATTTCTAAGAATGAAGATAAGCTGCATCAACTTTAATCAAATGTAAATTAAATATATGAAATTTTTCTATTATAGTTACTATTATTCTAAAGTATGTATCTTAAGGAACTCAGTTTTACTTAAAACAGAAAATCCTCAGAAATTTTGAAGTAAATACAGATAAAAATTAAATCAACGTTTTTTAATTTCAAATAAAAAAAAAAACTATGAAGATATTTGACATCTATACATAAAAGACCCGGCGAATATTTACAACATCAACAAAAGATCGCACATGACATTCAAGCGCGGAGCCCAACACTTATTTGTATGTACATACGTACATACACACATAAAATCAATTTATAGATATGTATGTACACATAATATCAAATTTCTTATCAATACTCAAGTATTTATTAGATCTTGACAATCACACTTACATATCTACATCATAAAAATATATGAACAACGCAAACCATTCAGTCAGAGCACATGCCCAAGCTAAACGACCTTATTATGGACAGAGAAACTATAAATTCCCATGATCGTATGAAAAGAAGTTCAGCGAAAGAAGCCGGACGTAGTTAAATAAACAAAATCTGTAATATAAACAAATTTCTCGCAGGCAGACTTTAAAGCTGGACAATTTTAAGCATGACAAAATACCCAGCAACCTTGAGTATGAAAATATACTTATGTATATGTATCAGATATATGAAAATATTTTATAGAACCAAATCTCGATATTGAATACAATTTATTTCTACGTACATAAAACTACTAGCGTGAGAAAATCATACGCACACACACGCACACACACACATATACCAGATTTCATCTAAGAAAAATTCAGATTATTTCAACAACACACCACCCCTCACAAAACACGGCCCACCTTAAATTCCTACAGATATACATACAAAAATTCTCACGGTCATTCCTACAAACAACACTGACAACAACACAAATCACGATCAGCCTTAAACTCCTACGAACATGCATACAGATTCTCACGCATACATATCACTCGTACGACAACACCCTCACCTATCCTCAAATCACTAATAGCATTAAACTCCTATAAACATATGTACATACACACAGACATATTACTACACCAACCTCACCTACCCTAAATCATGATCAGCCTTAAATTTTCACAGACATACATACACACAGACATATTACTACACCAACCTCACCTCTCTTAAATCACGATCAGCCTTAAGCTCCTACAAACATATAGACATACATACACGCAGTCGATCAACCTCAACTACACCACACCCCCTCCCAATAACAGCCTCGCTTAAATTCCCCCGGACAGACACATCCACAAATTCCCATGGATACATACTACTCGTACAACAACATCCTCACCTACCCCAAATCACTATAAGCCTTTAATTCTTACAGACTTGCAACACCTGCATACACGCAGTCGATCTACCTCAACTACACCCCGCCCCCTGTCAATCAAACCCTCACACAAATTCCAACAGACAGGTATACACTCAATCCATCTACCTCAACTACACCACGCTCTCCCGGCCAATCTCAGCCTCGCACAACAGACAGACGGACGGACAAACAGACAGACAGACAGACAGACAGACAGACACATCTATAAACTCCCTCAGTTATATATTACGACAACAACCCCACCCACCCAAATCACGGTCAGCCTTAAACTCCTATATTAGCATTAGAAATAACTTTTATGTTTTTCCCGTCGGAATTATGAAAAATCATTTTCCCGTCAGCATTTGAAAAAATAATAATCATGTTTTGCCGTCGGCATTTGAAAAAATAATATTCATGCATTGCCATAGGCATTAGGAAAAATAATCATGTATTGCCGTCTGCATTAGGAAAAATTAATTTTCACTATTTCACCCCCCCCCCATTAGTATTAGGAAAAATCATTTCATGATTTTCCCGTTGGTACTAGAAAAAATCATTTTCATGATTTTCCCGTCGGCATATACATACATACATTACAAAAAGAAAAACCTCCAACCTATGAACCCACTTAACGTATTTCCACAAAAAACAAAATCACCCGTTCACACAATTAATGTAACCTCAAAAAAAATCACCCTTTCCCACAAGGGTTAATGTAAACAAAAAACTCCTAATGTAAACAAAAAATTCCTAATGTAAACAAAAAACATCAAAGCGTGCCGCCGAAAACTCAAGGGTATCAAATTTCACAAATTTCCAAGAATTTTAAAATTTGGGTAATTAAAATTTTAAAATTTCAAAATTGGGGCAGGAATGGGAATTCCCTACTACTATTCTTTTCATTTATAAAATCTTTTAAGTTGTAGTACCATCGCAATATATAAGCAGTTACTCACTGTAGTTTCGTAAATGAAGAAAACTTTGAGAAGAAATCAGGGTATAACTGATGGTTGTAAAATGAAACTATTGTTGCTCTAGCTGCCTCAATATCAGTTGCTGTTGATGGTATGGAATTTCCGAACCTTTTAACTGGCCAAGTTTCTGAACTATTAATGAGCCAGTGGGAGCATTGCCACCATGGTGTGTGATGACACAGCTCTTGAGGTAACAATCCCCTTGTTGCACAATCGGCGGGGTTGTCCTTAGTAGATATGTATTTCCATTCAATTATATTTGTAAGTCGTTGTATTTGTGAAACACGATTAGCTTCATAAACTGGCAATAATGAAGATTGGCATTTTAGCCAACTTAAAACAGTACTGCTGTCAGACCAATATGTTATATTATTGACGTGAAGTCCTATGTTGCGTTTGATTTTGTTTGTCAGCTTCGCTGCTAGCACGGCTGCGCTCAGTTCCAGCTTTGGAATCGTAAGTATTTTTAGTGGTGCTACTTTTGTTTTGGCCTGAACGAGGCTAATATGCACTAGACCATCCTCTGAAATAGATCTGCTGTATATTACCGCAGCAAAGGCTAGTTTTGATGCATCGCAAAATGCATGTAGTTCGATAGAAGTACTAAATTTACAATTGAACCAACGTGGTATTTTAATTTGCTCAATTTGCGTTTAAAGGGTCAGGTAAAATGTCCGTCCAATTAAGTCCCTCTCGCCAGAGTTTTTGAAACATTATTTTTGCAATAATTGTACTAGGCGATAGCCAACCAAGTGGGTCAAAAAGCCTAGCTGCATCAGAAAGAACTGAGCTTTTAGTTATTTTATCTGAAAAGTCATAATTAATTTTGAAACAAAAGTAATCTGTTTGTGGGTCCCATGATAGGCCCAATGCTTTTATCATCTCACGGTTTTTTAGTTCAAAATTATTTGTTGCTAGATTATCTTTAGGTATATGCCTTAAAAATTCTAAGGAGTTAGCGTTTTACTTTCGCAAATTAAATCCAGCACTGTCCAGTAAAACACAAAGTTGTTGTTGTAGTTCTATTGACTCATGGAGAGTATCTGCTCCAGATATAACATCATCGACATATGTGTCACTTTCAATCACTTTACTAGCAAGAGGGAATTTCTTAGCTCCATCACGAGAAATTTGTTTTAGTACTCTGATTGCAAGAAAGGGTGCACATGTAGTGCCATAAGTCACCGTTTTAAGTTTATAAATATTTATATCATTTGTGTTCTCATCTCTCCACAAAATACACTGATATGTCTGGTGATCTTCACAAATATTTATCTGCCTAAACATTTTCTCCAAGTCAGCTGTAAAAGAAATTTTGAATCGCCGCCAACGCGTTATACTATCTGGCAAATCATTTTGTAAAGGTGGGCCAGGGCTTAACTCTTCGTTTAAAGATGTATAGGGCTTTGTTTTGCTACTGCCGTCGAACACTACCCTTAGCTTGGTAGTAGTACTACGTTCTCGCAGAACTCCATGATGTGGAAAAAAGTAGCATTTACTTGGGATATCATGTGGATATTTACCTATTTTTTCCATATGATTAAGCCTAACGTACTCTGCCATGAATTCTTTGTATGCAGCTGCGAATTGTGGTCTTGTGATGAATGATGATTCTAAATGCTTTAGCCGTTTTAGTGCGCTGTAGTCCGTGCTGTTGAAAATGGGCATTGACTTTCCTAAGAGTATATTTTTAAATGGTAAGTGTACCGTGTATCGGCCACTTGTATTTTTTGTAAAAGTTTTCATAAAATGGTCCTCACACAATTGTTCTTCTAGAGATAGTTGTCTCTCTTCAGATAGTTCCTCTTGTTCATAAAAGAGACGCAATTGGTTTTCAAGGTTACATGTATTAACATTTACTTGCCGTTCACTAAAACAATTTGCTAGAGGTCCAGATACGAGCCAGCCAAAATTACTCTCTTGTAAGTAAACACTATTTGGAACTTTATATGAATTGGAAAGAAGTATCTCCCCATACACATCACTTCCTAATAAAATATCAATTTTCGCTGGCAAATAAAACATTGGATTCGCTAAATAAAATTGTGTTAATTTAGGCAGATCGCTTTTATTTATATTTTGAGGTTTATACGACGTTAATTTATTCATTACTAGTGCCTCTATTCGTAAACAAAAGGTTTTGTCATAATTGGACATCAGCTGTAAATGTACAGAATAATTTACTGACGTTTTGTTATTTACGCCAATTCCATTTACAGAGGTATTTAATATTCTTTGTTTATGTAAGTTTAACAGTTGTGTTAGTTCACGTGTTATAAATGATGCTTGAGAGCCTGGGTCGACTAAAGCTTTAATAGTAGATACACCTGTTTTGTGCTTTACTAAAACATTAGCTGTAGCTAACAGAACTTGATGTCGACTTTTTACATCATGTGAAGTAACATGGGCATAAAACTGATTGTTAGTTTGTACATGTGGTTGATTATTAGTTTGTAATGATGTAGATGGTGCGATGTCAGATGCTTGTCTGGGTTGATTTTCTGTAATGAAACTACTATGTAAAATAGTATGGTGCTTCTGCTTACATTGTTGGCAGCGAGCTGTTGAAGTGCAGTGATTTAAACTGTGGCCGCTATGTAAACAATTTGAACAAATGTTATTTTGTTGTATAAGAGTCTTTTTCTCTGTCGGTGATAATGAAGATAATTTAAAGCATTTATACAGTGGATGGCGACGTTGGCAGCAAGGGCAGAAATTATGATTGATGGTGGTATTGTGGGTATGAAAGTTTCGTTTAGTAAACTGTTGTTGTTGAATTTTACTTATTTTTGTTTTATCTAGTTTTGGAGTGTGATTTGTTTCTTCTACTGATTCTAAGGTGCGGAAATACATTTCTAAAAATTTAAACATACTCGACATAGATGGTATTTCATTATCAGTATTGATTGACTGCTCCCATTCCTTTCTTGTTTGTTTATCTAACTTCTGGCTCGTTATATAAATCAATATAGCGTCCCAGTTTTGAACGTCGATCTGAAGAGATTGTAACAAAGCAACTGCTGAACGTGTAGTGTCGAGTAATTCTTTGATACTTTCGAATGTGCCATTGGAGTTTGGTATATTAAACAGTTTTTTCAATGTTTGTTCAACAATTTTTCGTTTGTTGTGGTATCTTTCTTCTAAGGCGCTCCATGCAGCCGCATAGTTGTTCTCTGATGCTGGATATTGATTTATAATCTCTAGCGGAGACCCTTGGCATGAACCCTTTAAATAGAAATATTTTTGTATGCCAGAAAGAGACTGGTTGCTGTGAACTAATGAAAGAAACATATCTCGGTAAGGGATCCATTCAATATACTCGCCTGTAAATGATGGTAGCTCAATTTTTGGCAGTCTTGCGCTAGAAGTGAATGAAGCATTTTGAATCGTCGTTGATGTAAGTGTACTTGACAGTTGCTGTTGCGAAGTAGCTGGCTCAGGACACAAATCTAGGAGTTTTGATTTAAATATGGTACATCTTTTTCACGTATTGTATTGTCATGAACATATTCGCATATTCGCTCGTGGTCCTCTTTAAAGTTTTTATAGGTTAGTTCAACTTCTTCCAATAGTGTTTGTACATAACCGTTCGAAATTTCTTCTCTCGGCTTTTGTTCAGCGTTATTCAGCAATTTTTTCAAATGTCGATTTGCAGCCTTTTGTGTTTCAATGATAGGTAGAATCGCCTCCATTTTGTTAAGTGTTCAACGAATAGAATTTTGTTTTTATGGTTTTTGTGATGTAACCAGTAGGTTCAGAAATGACCATACAGAAAATAATTTCGTTGGAATTCACTTATCCACCAGTTGCATCAATCGTAAAGGCGATATTATATCCACGTAGGAGGAGTATAATTTTATGTACTTAGTAGGACGATGCGTCCTTTTTTATAAATTTATTAATATCTATCTAGAATCGATAGGTTCCCGGGTTTCGGCACCATTAAAATGTAGAAGAATTTAAGATTGAAACGATTTGATTTTATTTAATTTAATTTAAATATAATACTCATTTTATTTTAGTAACAAATTTGTAAAAAAGTACAATTCAATTTGTGGCGGACAACTCTACTCAATACAATAACTCTTTCTACAAAATTCTTTATTTCTTTTATAAAAAAAAACCACAAAACTACAAATTTAAGTATAAGTAAAATATGATAAGTAAAGAAAAAAATGCAAATTCAGTTATTTCAATTCAGGGTTCGAAGATCAAAAAAAAAGGTAAGGAATCCCAAACAAATACTAATTTACAACGAAAATGTATATTTGATGACTGGTGATTTTCCTTATGTATTTTGTTCCTCTGAATTCGAAAATCAAAGTAATTTTTTTTTATGCAACAGTTTTTTTTTAAAGAGAAGTAACACTCAGGCAAATATTGAATATTTTGAAATATTGTAATTATTTTAATTTTTTCCACCCTTTTTAACTTGACTAATCATATCTCGAGCTATAAATGTCGAATATCGTTAAATTAAATAGCAAATCATCGTGTACATTTATACACAGATATTTACAATATTAATATGAAAAATTAAATGGATTTAAAATTTTTATTTAGTACCTAGTAGAAGTGAGCACAACCTTGAAAAAATGCACAGTATTGTATTTTTTTCAAGAGCGAATATTGTTTGTAGTGGTGATCGTAATTGAATGTAAAGCAAAAATAGAAAATAATGAAGCAAAAAACACACAAAACCATTGTACAACAGTTGAATGGACAGTTGTGTCAAGCGTGCAATATTTTTATTGTACACTTAGTTCACCATGCTTCATTTCACAAATTCTTTATAGATATAGAAAACAATTTTAATTTCAATTTATTATATATCAAAAAAACAATACATTTAATAAAAATTAACTTATTATATCTATAATATAATTCACAATGAGAAAACAAAACATAACAAGAAGTGATTGTAATGATAAAAAAAAGTAAAAATACTAGTTTTAATTAAAAACACTCTGCAGAAGAGAAAATAGGTCCAGCCGTTTAGAAGATATAATATCTTTTCTAGATATATCGGGGGTTTTTAAAATTTTTAAATTTTTGTTATTTTATTATTTGAAATAAAAATTACTAAAAATTTTTTTAATTAAATTATTTATTCATTATTAAATTTTAGTTTTAAAGAAAAACAAAACAAAAACTTCTCAAAATAAGCTCATAGACCATTCAGGCTGACGCCAAATTAAGTAATTTCGGTCAAGTTGGAAGTAAGTAATTTCCCATAAATTTTTATTTAACTTAATTTCGATGAAATTAACTTTTATTAATTTTTGTACTAAAACTACTTTTTTTCAAACATGAGTAAATTTACTGCTATGAGAAACAACAATTAAAATAAATAAAATTTTTAAATTCAATATGAAAGTAAACGAAGATTGAAAATTATTATATGTATTTATGAAAATTTTTTAAAGAAAAATTTGTATAAGTGTAACAAAGAATTTACTCAACTGAAAAAAATACTTCCATGTCTGCCGCAGTGAATAGTATGTTTGCGAAATCAACTCAAATGTCATTCAGTACCTAACACTTCTCATTTCGTTCGTAATTTCAGCTTGAAATGACTTAATTTCGAGTCAGCCTGAATGGGCTATTAACCAATTTTCAAAAATGTAACAGCATTTATACTGAAATACAAAATCTTTTTTAGTGAAGTAGTGCTATTTACAGTAATTATATTTCTAATTTTTGTTTTAAGTAAATTCATGCTGCTGACGTTCAACTCAACTCTAAGATAATTCTTAAAACGTCTTATGGGTAATATTAATTTAACTTTTGCCATTGTAGTTCCAAAATTGCAATCAATGTCCTCTATTTTTAAATGTGCCATTTCTCGTATAAATAAGCAATTTACATTATGTATTTTCTAAACTATTTTCCAAATTTATATTTGTAACCTTAACAAATTATAATTCTTAGAAAAATTTTATGATTTTAACAATTTAGATTAAAAAAGGCTAAATGAGTTTTTAAAAAAAGCTAAAAATAAGCTAAGAGCTTAATAAAAATTTTGAAGCTAAATCTAAAAAATAAGCTAAATTTAGCTTAAAATAAGCTAATATAGTCGCGCTGATCACAGCTCTAGTACCTACATCAACTTATAGATTTATAAATTAACATTTCTCGTGTTACAAATACATCATGAAATGGGTTACTTGTGAAATTACTAATATACCGAAAGTTGCATAAATTATATTGTTAAAAAGTGTGTAAATTATATTATTATAAAAATCTAAATATATAATTGAAAAATGCTAACTCCTAAATCAAAAAGTTTGCAGCTAAATCCACAAAAAAATATATATGCTAAAATTAGCTGCAAAAATGCAAAATTTGGTCACACTGGCTTTTCCTTTTATAATTTATTAATTTAACACTAAAAAGTAATATCTTTCTCAATGAATATACTTGTAAAAAGTTTTATTATCACTTAATATTTCATGAAATTTTTTGTTTGTGAAATGAAGTATTGTGCACTATGAAGTGTACAATAAAAATATTGCACACTTGACACAACTGTCTATTCAACTGTTGTACAATGATTGTGTGTGTTTTTTGTTTCCTTGTTCTCTATTTTTGTTTCACACTCAATTACGATCACCACTACAAACACTATGGGTACGTTCGTAAAAGCATTTGTAGTGCACATCTGCAGCATCACGAACATCTAACGTTCAAAAATGCATAACTTGGCAGCACTGTTTAGAGTCAAACGTTTTTTAATGCATTTAGTCGGCATAACTGCCGCAAATCTGTGCAAATGGCGCAGTAAATTATTTTAAGATGCAAGATGTTGCAGTGGAACAATAAGTTGAATATATATATGTATTTTGATGTTTAAATTACATGTTTCGAATCTAACCAAAAAAGGAGATTGATAAACTCGAAAATAACTTTGAAACACATAATCTTGGTAGTTTTTTATTATTTCAAAGGAGTTTTTTTTATTTTAGTTGTGTGTATTCTTTTTAAGGCCAATGCTGTTTTCATAAGAAATTGTCGCTTTGATTTCTGTTAAATTTTTTGCTTACTATAATTTAAAAGATAATTGTCACTATTTTCTTAAATAAAATTACTTGCCAATTTTTAAATTTTTTGCAGTTTGTTCAAAAATGTCAACTGAGCACAGATGTTGAGCAGTTGCAAAGCATGTGCAGCAGATAATCACGCATACGCAGTAAAACCTGGCAAAACAGCCGCATTAATGCATAAATTTGCAGCATTTACGAACGTACCCTATATGCTTTGGAAAAATATACAATACTGTGCAAAATTTCATAGCTTGTGCTCACCTCTAATTTGTACGTAGTTTTTTCGTTTGTTAACATAGCGTCTATACCTGATATAATCAGTGATGCCAACTATTTACAACCCAAACGCGCTATTCCCCTTCTCAAAACGCGCTAGAACGCGCTGAGTTACAGCATTGTCAACTATTTATAGCTAAAACGCGCTATTTTTCTGCGCGCTAAACTAAATTTTAATAAAAGTCATCGAATGTATTAGTAAATATACTTTTTTTAGCAACTCTTTTCCAGATTTTGCAATATTGCTTCTTCGAAATTATATCCTAAATAACTAAAATAATTTAATACAGAATCAGAATCACCAAATAACAACATACTCGTATGAAATGTCGAATAGTTTTGCGATTCAAATGATTTTTGTACTTCAGCTATAATAGATCCTTGATAAATTATATATATTTTTTTGGTCACGAGTAAGACTACATATTGGAAGTTGTGAAATTTAAAGATTTTTGCCATTTACAGTATTAAAATGCGTTTTTACTTCTAATCACAGGCAAGGAAATTTTATTTGAAACAGCTGAATCATTAACGAAATTAAAAAAAAATTTATCATAGTTTTGGATACTAGAAAACTGGTAAATTTATACAAAAAAAGAAAAAAAAATTAACGGAAATGATGTTACTGACTTTATCCAAAACGCGCTAAGTTAGCGCTTTTTTTATTAAACGCGCTAAGACGAAAAAAAGCGCGTTTGGAGTAGTTAAAACGCGCTAAATCTAGCGCGAAACGTGCTAAATTGGCATCGCTGGATATAATATCAAATATACATATTTCTATCAGCAAACGTCAAATTTCATAGCAGAAAGAAACATATTACGTGTGGACTGCAATATTAGTATTATATTACTATTATATCAGATATTATAATATTGTTTTCGTAATATATATTTAGAAAACAATATTATGATATCAAGTGTCAGAAAACGTACATTTACACACACATGTAGATACAAGAAAAGAATTTTGTGTATTAAAATAGACGCCAAAACAATCTACCCAAGCAAATAAATATAAATAATAAAAAAACTGGTCAAACGTCTGAAACGTTTTATAAAACATAATTTTGTGGATGAACTTTTGTGAAGTGCATAAATTCCTAAAGTTTCTACCAATAGTCTTGTGAAAAGAATACGAGTTTTTTTGCCAAAAGTGAAAACGAAAAAATCTAAAAGTTTGAAATCATTCACTTAACAATCGTTTTCATCTAAAATCGGATGCAAGAACACATACTATTCATTTTTATTTTCTAAATTTCAATTTAAACACGCGTAGGATGTGTTTTAACATCCGAACTCACAACAAAAAATGTGAAAACGATGTGAAAGCCGGAACACATACAAATAAGTATTGTGTATCTTGCTGTTGTACAGCGAAATTAGTTTTATGAGGAGCTGATTTAGAAAACGCAGTGTTTCTGCGGCTCATACATACATATGTATGTGCTTAGTTACCAATGTTGCTGGCACCAACTTCAAACGGCACTGTAGATAACATATATAAAAATCTTTTATTTAACTAGATCTATATTATTTGTAGCTTTTTAGTGCTTATTTTTGAAGTCGGTTTAATTTTTTTTTAAAAAGCTTTATTTTTTCTAAATTTAATATTTTGTTTCATATCTTTCATACTTCATTAACGAATTACAAGTGGTTATACATGGAATACCCCTTATAAGTTTATTTGGAAATTGCTTTTTTTGTGTTTACAAAAAAAAATACACCATTAATGCAACATGTGTTTAAAAGACATAGTTCTGGAAAAAAAATAAATAAATAAAACGGCTTGACTTGTCTGCACAAATTAATAAACATATGGATGAAATCCATGAAAAAGTCAGTAGGCCATAAAAGTTGCCTACAACATTTAATTATGCCTACGAAATTTTATATTTGTGGAGTTAAATGGCAAAACCAAACATTGAAAAAGATCGAAAAGATTGAATAATTATGTAAGAAGTTTAGGCATAATTAAGTTATGCTGGGATGGAGCTTTCTAAAATGAAATAAACAAATGAAAACAAAAACAGCTGTTTGCGATTATGGCAGCACTAATAGGTGAACCAAATATATTTATAGTTATGGCAATGGTTATGATTGTGGCATTATACGAGTATTATGGCACGTCTGATTGAACCTTTAACTTAATCGATTGAAAAATGTCAATGTTATTTGATATTGCCATACCGACATAAAAAGAAGAAGAGAGGTATCTTAGGACACCCGGTTACAGCTATGCTGCTTAGTTATATAAAACAAATTTCATGTGTGAAATATTAATGCAAAAAAAATATTTTATATGATGATGTCAAATTCTCTTCAAATATTTCAAAACGTTTCGATTTATTTCCCATTATTGTCTTTTCCAGCGCCGCACAGTGGGGCCTTTTGACTTTTTTCGTTGCAAAAATCACTTTTTCAAAAACTTTTGAACTGATAAAGATACTAAAAAATTTTAAAAAGCATTTGAAAGGAAACTCCTTTAGCTTTAATATACATGATTTGCACGGTCATAGGTTAGGCGCGGCACTGTGCACAGTGTCTGCTTTTGACTGTTTTTATTACAAACATCATAACTTTTAAGGTAAGAAAGATATTTTAATAAAAATTAGTATCATTATTGGCCATAGCTTTGTGGAAGCACTATGCACAGTGGTTTTTTGTTGAAAACATCATAATTTTTAAAGTTACCAAGAAATTTGTAATGGGGAAAAAACACCTGATTTTAAAATCTTTTATGATCAAAATAAGTGCTCCCTTATTGTGATAGGCATTGGACACGATGACACCTTTGACATTTCTTGTCGCAAAAATCATATATTTTGAAGTAATACTTTTAAAATTTCTCAAACATTTAAAATAAAACTTTTTGTGCTTTAAATGACATTCTCATAGGGAAATCTAGAAAAAAATGCTCCTCTAATATAACATGTTATATTAATATAACTCTTTTAAGTTAATTTAATTATTTTTCGAACTGGACTTGTTTCTATATTCTTATGAATAGAACAGGCTAATGTTCGTAACGCTTTTTAAGCCAAATTACATGTGATAATTATTAATGAACAAATAACATCAAAGTTAGTTGTAAATATTCTGACAACAACACATAGTTGAACGGAACAGCCAGCCGTTTTCGAAGGCCACTAAACCTTCCTCATCAGCGTTCTTCTGTGTTTTATTCCACTGTGTGTGGTGTCAGTTGATGTAGATGTCTGCCTTATATACGAAACTTTATTGCAAATGGAATATGTGAATTGGTTTGATTCATTGCATTTCAATTTGCTCATGTGTTTTGTAATGAAGGCTCAAAGTTACCATCTCTATATTAACAACAGTCTTACCATTGTGGTTGTTCTTTACTAACTATGCACATGTTTGTTAATTTGCTTATTTTTGTTCTACTTAAGACAAACTTTTTTGGTTTGTTACTATAAAGTATAATTTTATTTAATTTTTGCCACAAGCCAATGACTTTTAATTTTAGTTAATTTAATTATTTTTCGAACTGTATTTGTTTCTATATTCTTATGAATTTGTTTCTTATGTATTTGTTTCTATATTCGTATTCTTATAGAATAGTTAAGGAGGGTTTTACAGTTAAATTCTCTCCATATTTTTTGAGCATGTTCATACTCGACTACATCACATTGTTCATTCGTTAGAATATTGAAGAACTCTTCTCTATTAGGGAGTCTAATTTCCTTAAACTTAGTCATGGAATTCATGTAAGAGTACGGAAATACACCCTTTCTTCTAATCAGGTTGAAATGAGCTTCATCAACGAAACATGATCGAATAGTATTAAAATCATTGCTATCAAGATTTTTCGCTAAGGTATCTAAACTCGAAGCCATAAATCTAAACGAGTCTATAAATCTTATTTGAAATCCATGTTTTGCATCTAAACTGATGAAAATTGAAAGAGAAATATAACGCTCTGTGTTCTGGGGAATCACTTTTATTGTGGAATTTTTTATAGTAGAAAGTTCTGGTATAAAATGAGGTGTTTTATAATTCAAATTACAGTCGCTATGAGCTGCCCCACGATAATTGCCAGTAAGATGACAATGATCTCTAACTTTATCGTTATTTAACATTTTCTTACATATATGACAATTTTGTGCATTATTATATTGAGCTATTTCTATTGGGGTCATGAACATTTTCTTAACTTTAAGTAAATAATTTAGATAAATATCTGTACAATCTTCAACTATTTTTTGATAAATATATGTATTCGCCGAATCATCACCAAAATAATGTCTATATAAATTATTTTCTCTCTTAAAGCTACAATTAATAAAATAATGCACAAGCATGATGTTTCTGTACATTTGTAGTGCTTTTACTTACAGGATCATCAACTTTTTCCAAAATAGACTCGAAGTCTGCGTAGATTACAAATGGTACATCTAATTGTTTGTAGTAGTTTTCAAACTTGATGATAGATTCATCTTCGGGCATTCTGATAACTTTTTTCCCACAAACATTTTAAGCGCATTTAGATTTCATTAAAGGGGCATTTAGATTTCAATAAATCTTTTTTTTTTTTTTTTTGTATAAAGAGAAGTAACACTCAGGCAATTAATGCATACTGCTATTACTAGGTGTTACCTTCTTTAGGAAAGGGATAGTGAGAGAGAACACAGGTGGTGAAGGAAGAGATAGAGGAAAGCTTCATTCTTTTACAACTCTGCTTTTCGCACGTTTTTTAATAATGCAGTGTTGCAGCGCATCTCTGATGTTAAATGAGGCGTATTAAGAAGCTGTGTCTTGTAGCCATTTATTGATTATTTTACTTCGCCGATGATTTTGCTACACAACGAAGGAGGGCGCTCTGATGTTACATTAGGATTAGTATCTGCTGAAGTCGGTATAGTTCAGTGACCAGTGACTATATATAAATTTTCAGCCGAAAGAAAAGATACTTTCCACACATGCTGAGGAATGGGGATAGAAAGAATTGCTTGAATAATTCTGTATACATTTCTATGCCAAGGTTTACCTAAACGATTTTTAATGGTAGAAATCGTTTCGAAAAATTTACTTCTACTTAAATCTTTGAGGTTTTTAAATTCTGGAACTTGCGATACTGCCCTATGTTCGTTATTTACTTGTTCTGTTTCCTTTTGAAAAAGTTTAACTGAAGCCAGTTAAAATAAAAATGTTCAAAAAATAAAAGTAGTTTTTAAAACGGAAAAAACTTAAATAAAAAGTGTACTCAAAGGTTTGAAGGAATTAGTTGAATTTTGAGTTGAAAGGGCCAAAATAGCTTAGAGAGTACCACAGGGCCATCAAACAACCAAAAGTGCCACAAATGGCCCAATTGTGCCACATTTTGCATCACTGAGACTCCTATAACGTTATTGAGAACCTCTATATATTTAAAGTAATACTTTTAATACGTCATTGAGAAGCAAAATATACAAACATAATAAGTTTAAAAGCCTCAAACAAAAAACTTCAAATAAAGAACAAAAGAAGCATCGATTAAAGATAATTATTTTGTAAGTTTTTTTTGTTTGAGGCTTTTAAACTTATTATGTTTGTATATTTTGCTTCTCAATAACGTATTAAAAGTCTTACTTTAAATATATAGAGCACGGATGGAAATCATGGTACAATTGTGCTTTTTATGGTACATTTTTGACCTCGTTGGTACCGTGGTACTACCGTGAGTTACTTGCACAATTTAAAAATGCCAATTTTTCACTATATCGTCGGTTTGTTTCTGGTTTGCGACACATTATATACAAAATACATTATGTCTGCAGCAAACGAGAAACCAACCGATGATATGGTAACATTAATTTTGCCTATGTTGTCCTTAATTTTTTTTGTATTTTATTTAGAATAACCGATCTCTAACAAGTCTAATCTACGAATGTACCCTTATAAATGTAATATTTATTATTTTTTTATTTTATTTTTTATACTGAATTTTTATACACATTTTTGTTAAGTTTCTGTTTTTTATATATTTGTTTCCTCTGTTTTCTATTATTATTTCTATTATTCTGTTTTTTATTAGTTATTTCTGAATTTTTACACATTTTTTACGTTTCCGTTCTTATTAATAAATATTAAAAAAATGGTACCGTTATGGTCGAAAAAGTACATTTTGTTTTCACAGTTGGTACAAAATCCAAGAAGGCATTTTCCTTCCCTGATATAGAGGTTCTCAATAACGTTATCGGAGTCTTATTATAAATATACAAAGATTTTGAGCTTATTTAAAAAATCTTTGTTGGATTCAACTAACAACTTCTATAAGCAGAAACGCAATCCATATTGAACTTGCTTAATCAAAAGCCAAGCAAAAATTCCTACTACTGTTAAATAATAAAAACGTTACCTGAAACTTAGAGTTTATTATTATTATTAAAATGTTGAATTGTATTAATTTATTGTTTAGAATTATTTTTATTTCTCTTTTCATCCTAAAAAAACGTTACTTAAATTTTAATCTTAATTCGTGAAAACGTTGAATTGTACTTCTATTATTTTCTACGAAGTTTGAATTTAAATATAAGTTTTTATTTTTATGTTATCATTATAATACAAACGTTACCTTAAATGTAAATTTTTTATCGTAGTTATAATTACTATTGTTTCCTAAAAAATAAATAAATAAAACTTTAATTTAATTTTTTGTTGTTTTCATTTCTTGGTCTCAATATTTTAATATGTAAAAGAATTATATTTTTTGTTTTTATTTTCTTTATTTTTCTTCTTTTTGTAGTGTGTGTCTGTGTATCTGTGTCTGTCCGTGTCCACGTACAGCCCAAACGGCTGGATCGATTTTGATGTAGTTTTCTCCGTTTGAAAGGTGACTTGATCGAGATGGTTCTTAACCATGTTGGAATAAAATCGGTCTAGTCGTTTAGAAGATGTCACATCTTTTCTAGATATATCGGGGGTTTTAGAATTTTTAATTTTTGTTATGTAATTATTAGTTAACAATAAAGTGCAAATAACTTTTTATTAATAATAAATAACATTTAATTATTTTTATGTTAGTGATAACAAGAGTTTTCAATTTTCTACACTCATAAAATTAAATACGTAAAATTAATTAAAAATCGGTCTGCATATTTTTCATTTGTCTTTAACGGAAAGGTTATTTATGTTTTAATGTTAAAATATCAACTGACTTAAAGCAATAAAAACTATTATTTTATAAAAAAAACAGTAAATGTACGAGAAATATTTAGCATTGAATCAAAATAAAGTAAAGTTTATGTGGAAAAAACTTAGTTTTAATAACTAACGGAAAATACGAAATACAATGAAAACCTCTACTAATGTGCAAATGGTTTTCTAAATTATGTTTTATAAAATGTTTTATAAAAATTAAAATTTAAACGTGTTATTGCTTATAAACGAAACATTAAAACAAAAGAGATTATGTGTTTTAAAAGCCGGCTGTTAATTTCAAAATGTATTTACAAAGGTATAAACATGTTAAATGTTTCTTTAAAAATCAATATGAAAAGTTTCTTCTACAAGCACTACTGATAAAAGAAATTTGAAGTTCATTCACTCAATAGACACCGATATTGGATTAGCAACCTGTTTCCGTATTTTAACCCACTGAAATGGGACATCGCCATCAGTGATGAGATACTTTTTAATATTATCACGCATTTCATTGGCAAATCTAATTGTGGAATGTTGTTGTGTAGGCAAAGATACAAAAGTTGAAGGCAGTGCTGGTACAATTGGATCTGAGTAAGGTTTCGAGTTTTCACCCACGATTTTAGTCAACATGTTGTGTAAAACACAGCACGCTGTTACAACAAGGTCGCAAGTTTCTAGTTTAAGTTCGATGGGTCTATGGAATATTCGAAATCTACTCGCCAGTCCACCAAATGCCATCTCAACCGTCATTCTAGCACGACTCAGTCTATAGTTGAAAATTTCTTAAGCCGTTGTCAAATTTGAGTTTCTGTTATAGGCTTTCAATAAGTGTCTGTCTATTCCAAATATGTCGTCCCCAATAAAACAGTATGACGTTTTTCTGATTTGTCCTGATAAAGCCTCATCAGGTGGTAAATTTAGTTTTCCAGACTTCATTCCTTCATATAAGCTGCTGTTTTTCAAGAGAACGACATCAGATGCTCTTCCATTACCCTCGACGTCCATGTAGAGAAATCTACTATGTGCATCTACTACGGCCAACAAGACAATGCTATGATATCCTTTGTAGTTATAAAAATCAGAGCCAGCATGTGGGGGGGGCGTTTGATCCTTATATGTTTTCCATCAATAGCTCCCAATGTGTGAGGAAATTGCCACATTTTGTTGAAGCTATCTGAAACATTTCTCCATTCAGTCTGGTTGGACGGCATCTAAATAATAAACGTTTCTTATTTTGATTATTTAATCGCTTATGTAATTTCGCTTACCTTTAAATATTTGTCAGAGAGAGAAGTAATTATGTCACTTAAAACCTCTGGAACAAATTGGCTAATCGTCTTCCGAGATACACGTGCTAGAAATTCCAAGGATCTGTTTGATTCACCCGTATCTATGTAGCAAAGTGTTATCGCCAAACGTGTCCTTGGTTGAATTGCATCCCTCATCACAGTATCTTCCTTCTTTATTTTTGAATGAACCTAAATTTAAATTCACGGATGTATTATTTAGATTAACAAAATGTATAAATAATTAACTTTTTTCAAGAGTTATTTGAAAAATTAATACATATATACATACATATGTATGTAGTTACTCACCACTGATAGTAAATTTTCGAAGTCATCTACATTTAACCTACAAAAATTTTTGTAGTCATTTGTATCCCAAAGAATGTCTTTTAAAATGTAGGCCTCCAAGCAATGAAGCTGTCGCTTTTCCAAAAAAGGTTTAACCCAACATCTTCGTTGTTGGCGGGATTCTTCCTCTTTTACACTATCCATAAGTTCTTTAAGAGTTTTTAAAGCCTTTAAAATATTAAAGCTCTTCAAAACGTCCATTTTATTTTTTTAATATACACAATAAGTATTTTATAAACCAAATTGTTTATAAAATTAACAAAACTTTTATATACAGAGAACTATTTTTAACTATATACACACAATAAATATATAAGAAAATTACAAAACGTTTATAAAACACACTGCACTATTAAAGTAAACGAAGATGTTTACTGCACGGTTGCATGATAATTATGAAATATTATGATATTTACAATAGTACGTTTTCGCCTACGTAGATATTAATATTAATATAAATATATTTTTCTCCTTATTCTGCCGACGTTCTCTCTCATATTATATCATAGTTAATATCAGGTATAGACGCTATGTAAGCGGTTGCAGTGGGTTTATGATTTTAGATCAGTAATGCTAGGAACACAACCGGGACGAACGACGAATTTTTCGGTGCGAACTTTCGTCATAAAAAATAAAACACATGTGTGCATATGAAAATGAACACAACACCGCCATACAACGAAATTCGTCGTGCGTGACGAACTCTTATAGATAGATTTATTTCTAATTTGTACGGCGACGAACGACGAAAAAACAATTTTCTCTCTCTCACTCTCTGTCTTTGTACACACAACCAGTGATGCCCACTTAGCCCTTTTCGGGCTAGATTTAGCCCGTTTTCAGTCACTCAAAACGCGAAAAAAATTTTTTGGTCCGAAACTATAAAACGCGTTTATCTAGCACTTTTTACAATTATCTTTCAGCCCTTTTAGCCCCTTTTAACTCTTTGCTCGATATGTCTACATTTAAATTTTTACGAACTTTTTTCTTCCTTTAATCTAGCAATATCGACTTATGAAATAACGTGACAGCATTGTTTTATTAATTTTCTTCTTTTATTTTGGTTTACCAATTTAAAAAAGAAAAAACAATATGGAAAAATTTTCTATTTCTTCAAAATTTTTTGTGCTTTCAAAGATTTTCAGTATAGCCTAAAAACAGATTTTTATTTAATAAATTTAAAATTTACTTACGTAGCCATATGTACGTATACTACTTCTATATATATATACATATATACACTATTTAATCTACGTATGTACCTTATTGAAATGTCCCAGTTGGGCACGTCTTTAAGACATCTTTGACCACGGGTACAAGAAAATGGTAAGTCGTAGAAGACATATTGAAGACAGCCCCATACAAATCGTCGACTCAATTTTCATACAAATGGCGACGAGGTCACACAAGACGAGATGGGCGACAATGTCACTCAGATTGTCGTCAACACTGCTTTATTGAAGACAAAACTTATATGACACTGTCGCTCAGATTGTCCTCAACAAAGTTTTATTGAAGACAAAACGATGGATATTGTCGCTCAGATAGTCATGAAAGATGATTTCCTTTAAATTTTCGATTAGAAACCCTAATGAACAAGCGACATGTCGTACATTAATCGTCGAAGACAATGCCGTCTGTGACGATTTGGCCAACTGGGGTAATATGAAATGTAAATGACATATGTATGTATTTATTGAAATGTTATACATATGTATATCAAGCTATGTGTTCATCTCATAGTAGTTATTTATTTTCTAACAAATTACTTTTCTTTGGCTTTGATTTTCAACAGAAACATTTAAAACTAGCCCCTTTCGCGCTTTTTCCAAAAACTTTACTTTATGTTGCATTAAACGTATATTTTTACAGTTTAGCCCTTTTAAGCCCTTTTTTCAAAAATTTTTACGCGTTTTGACTCTAAAGAGTTGGCATCACTGCACACAACAACCAACCAGCGTGACCGTTTGACCGACTAAAGTGGCAAATTTCCACTTTTTCGACTGCGTTGCCCCTTTTTTGACTGCCTTGCCACTTTTTTCACCCTTTTTTTTAGAGTGAATTATATAAAAATACATTAAAAATAAAATGTTTAATGTAGTTTTCTCGTTTTTTTTTTAATTTTGCCCCTTTTTTTTGATAAATCCCCTTTTGGTGCCACTTTTTGAAAAATGTCATCGGTCACCCTGCAACCAACTTTATCAAATACAAGAGAGGAATTCGCTAAGTAAATTCGTCGTTGTTGTGCTTCACACGACGAATTTACGCAGCGAACTCTTATCGACGAATTCGTCGACGTGGACGAAATTCGTCGTTCGTCCCCATTGTGTTCCTAGCACAACCCGCAAGCCATATCCAATGCGAATTCATAACAGGTGACCCTAACAGTCCTGATGATTATCAGGTGTTCGAAGACTGCTTAAACCCCAACTGTCAAAATCTCTTCTTCTATCTAATGTTTGTTTACATTTAAAGTGAAAAAAATTATATCGTTCTTTATGTTTAAAAAATATATTTTAAAGTAAAAAGAATTATATTGTATGAATACTTATCACAATGGAACCAATTGGATCTCCGAGTGGGGGTGCGGTATAGCACCACCCTTCTTAACCTATGCATTCTCAATTAACTCTTGCTAAATGATTAATTGCATTAGTTTATTGATGATTTTAAAAAAATTGTATCTAATACAAAATATTTCTACCAATGTGTCTCGCCTATAATGCATGATAGTCTTTGGTACAGAATCTTACACGGATTTTCGCACATTATAGAAATAAGATTTTATCAAACGTTCTGCATTATTTGAGGCAAAGAGTATTTGCTCGTTCCATCATGTCAGCTTTTAGTTGACTAGACATGTTTATGAAAATCTGGATGTGTAGTATTTATATACAAATCCGAATTCAATGGCTCCCAAATTCTCAACCATGAAATTGGTGGCTGGTAAACGACGATGCAATAGCGTTGTCACCACATCAACAATTTTTCCCTGCAATTTGGGAAACCTTAAACAGATACATATGTATATTACAAATTAAGTTTATAGAAATAAATATTCAAGCATACCTTAAAATTTCCTATTGCATTTAATTAATAATAAATTTCCTATTGCATTTAATTAATAATGCGCTGCATATCTTCATGTATCAACTCAACACAATGCGAATTCTTAATTGTGGGGTTAAGACAACTTTTGCCGGGCCCAGCTAGTACTAGCTGACTTCTTATACATATATGTACATATGTATGTATAAATAAGACGCACGTTTATTTGTTGTACACTTTTAAGTAACTTTGTCCATTTTTGTGAACAATTTCATGCATTTAAGCATAACATTGTGTTTACGGCCATGATGAGCCAGTAAAACACATTTTATACCACTGATTTCGCGTCCAAAAAACCATCGGAGGGACTGCAATAAGGCAGCAAGTGAGGTTTCTTTACGTTGTCCGAAAATATCAAGATCATCTACCCTGAACCGTCTTTCAACATTTTAATTACATTTATAGTAGTAGGGAAATGGGGAAGGTAAAAAAAAAATCATCTTTTTGGGATGAATTTTTTGGGATGATATTTATTTGGATGATTTTAGAGATGAAAATTTGAGATGAAAAAAAATTTGGGATGAATTTTTTTTTTGTGTGAAATGCAAGTGCATAAGAAAATGTTTATTGCTGTTGAATAGAATTTTTTTATTTTCATTGCACACTTGATGTGATGAAACATTTTAGGGATGACTTTTTGTTTAACGAGCCTTTATGTTTGTCTGTCGGTTTGTCTCTTTAATAATAGTTGTACCTATTTCTGTCTCTTAAATCACTTGAAATCGTCAATAGAAACCTTTTTGTTTTTTGTAATTATAAACACCGGCTTTAGTGTGAAATATGGGTTGCTTATCATTTTGCAAATGCTGTTATCTGTACGTTTATAAATTTGCTTTTTTATTGCTGTTGGGTGGTAAGAAGAAAAAGGGAAAAGAGTATTCTTTTGTTTTTATTTTGGGATGAAAATATAAAAATTGAAGGACGAATTTTATTTTAACAAGCCTTGTGTATTAATTGTGCGTTTGTTTGTTCTCATTAAATGCTATAAATTTGGTTTTTATTGCTGTGGGGGAGGTAAGAAGAAAAAGGGAAAAGAATTGTATGTTTGTTGTAACTCTTAACTATACATAATTTTTTTTACATATGTATGTATATATGTTTAAATGAATTTGAAGATGTATATTTGAGAACATTTGCATATAATATAATTATTTGAAATAAATTATTTAAAACATAAGAGGAGGCATTTTCATTATTATGTAGAAACTAAGTAAGAGTAATTATGAAGGTATGAATAAAAATATTAAGAGATGAAAATTTTAGTTTCAGAAAACAAAACTCTCCTGATTAAAATATTTTGTTTAATGTGTAGCAAATAAATTGATATAAAAACGCAGCTTCTGAAATATTACTATTCATTAACTCACTGCAATCCTTTGCTAGCCAACTATGACATCGAAAAATATTACAAACATTGAGGTTGTTGAGGCTTTTAATAAACTGAAAGCAAAATCATATATATCTGTGAAGGAATTACAACCAACAAGGCCATATAAAGTGATAATGATGTTTCGTCATAAGACCAAATATGGAAATATAGTGATTGCAGAGCTCGAGGATGGAATGCTATATCTTCCCAAACGCTACAATAGCTTAGATGACAAAATAATTGAAGGGGCTGGGGATGAAAAATTTTCTTTAACAAAAAAACTAGAAAATTATTCATACACATTAGAATTGGCGGAGATACTTCCTGACGAAACCGAAAAAACTATTGAAGACAATGAAGGCTTCTATATTCCAAACTCGCAACCCTTTTTTACTTGGGAAGGAGGCAAAATTCCAAAAGTGTATTAAAGTATGAGCAACTTACATTTGAAATAAAAGCCTTATTTTGTAAAACGCAATGTTGTCAAATTTCTTTAAATAAAATAGCATTTTAATATCTGTTCAATGAAATTTTGTTTAATGTAAATTTTTTTATGGAAACTGTATATAAGCCGCGAAAATTTTTAAAAAATTTATTAGTCGCCTTTTGTCTTTCCTTGGAGTATAAGCAGGATGTCCACAAATCCAATTCGACAATTTCTAAAGGACTTTGAAGGACTTATTTTTAAGGATCATCTCAAACTTATTGAGGATTACTTGAATAACAAGAATCAAGAAAGAATTCAAATTGAAAAATTAATAAAAAAATATTATTTATTATCAAACAGATTATAAGCTTATTAATTGAATATAATTATAAAATAAAAGCAAATATTATTGTAATTGAAGTTGTTTTATTTTATTATAAATAATTTAAATATATATATATATATATATATATATATATATATATATATATACATATACATATACATTTCTTTTGGGTAAAGTATTCCAATTATCGAGATGATGATCAATCAGATGATCAGCTGGTGATCAGCTGGAAAATTAGTTGATAATCAGCTGGTGATCAGCTGGAAAAATAGTTGATGATCAGCTGGAAAAACCAGTTGACGATCAGCTGATAGTCAACTCACAATAAAGTAGCAAACACTAGTTTGCACTATTATTCTAGTTGTCTCATTCTATTGATATGTATATAAACAATATCAGAGCAAGAGAGATATAATATTCCATTTGTGAATAAGGTGATGATCAGCTGGTTTTCAACAGGAAAATTAGTTGGTTGATTATCAGCTGTTAATAACTAGCGAAAGAAAACGCAAGCCTTGTTGCTTACACATAAGAAACGTACGTTTTATTCCAACTTCTACCTTTCAACAAATAAGACAAATTAAGTAAATTAAGCAAAATGTCCTCAATGAATAGAAATGGAAATACTCGCTCGGGAAGAACACAAGTTCAAATAAAAGAAATAATAATTCTACCGAGGTTAGATCTCCAGCGATTTCTTTTTATGCATGAGAAGACAGATGACGAGCTACTCGCCAATACAGTAGCCTTAATTGAGATGCTGCATGATGGGAACGATCAAATCTTAGATGAAATAGCTGCCCAATGTGAAGATATTTACAACATGAGATGATTTTTTACATGCATATATATATTTTTGTGTATTTAAAATGCTCCTTAACTTTATAAATAAATGAGTAAATAAATAAATAAAATATAAGGATAAACAAGAAATAAAATTGAGTTTCAATTTGATTTAGCTTTTATACTTTACAGTTTATATTTTATTGAAATTGCAATTTTTACATTTAGTAACATTGTAAATATTATAATATGTTGTTATCAGTTGCTTTGCTACTTCTTCCGCTTCCATATTTTTCCTTCGGTAGTGCAAGCATAAGCAAGTATCTGGCCCACATGTAGTATTATCATCCGACCAAACACAATCTTCATAATGTTCTCCAAATTTATTTTTCTTTGTCTTCAATTTATTGGCGCACTCTAGTTGAGATTGAATATTAATGAGTTTGTTTTTATCTTCATCCGAAACAATATGTGAACATCTTTTCATGAAATCGTATATATCTTTTAGCACCATTCTTACAATCGATTATGACCAAGTACTTGCACGAAGTATTTATGAATAAGCATTAACATTTTGAAGTGTGGTATTTATACTTTTTAACTAATTACATATGAGCTAGCATTACATAAGTAGACACACAATTACTTACTTACTCTCATCATTCTTCTATACATAATGAAAAGAATTTTTATATTTATTTATCTAATTTTTATTGTAATAATATATATTTATTTTTTTAACTAAATATAAAATTTACATTATTTTTCTTATTTCGTTTGTAAGAGGAATATATTCAAACATCTTATCATGTATAATCAAACAATATGCAGCTGTATTCGACGGAATATTTTTCAAGGTTTTTAATTCAATGCGAATATCGATAGGTCCAGTTTTAACTGATTCATTTTGATGAGTAACGTCTAAAACTATTATTGGCGCCATAGTTTTGAAATTTTCCGGGGTTAATAATGGTTGGGAATCACGTGAATAATAACTTTGTTGAAATTTTAAATACATATCGTATAGAATTGCAAAACGATTTCTGTCAAATTTTAGATTTAAATCATCATATGGATATGTGACAGAGTTAAGATGCACTTTAATATCACTTAAATCGCAGTGTTGAAACTTGTTATCATCATTTCGAAGACCCAATAATAAAAATCGCGGTCTCTCGTTTTCGGTAGCTAGCTTCACATTCCATAATACTGTTGTACTTTCTGGAAGTAAAGGATAGTAATACATATCCCAACTTCTAAAACATATACTTAATGGATGGCGATTGTTTATTGTTTTTAACATCTGCAATTTGTACGCATCAGCAAGTTGAACGTGTGGTACTTTCCAAGTAATATTTAAAATTGATAACTTTATTTTTTCTGCTATCGTTTGAGATTTAAGAACTTGACCATCATCCTTAGATCGTGAAAGTATCAGCTCATGTTTGGAATTAACTATAATTTTATTAAAATCTTCAGCAAATCCGAGTAAATATTTTAATGGTACACAAAAATTGAAATAACCCTTTTCAAGTGTAAGATCGTCAATATTAAAAGGAGACCATCCTGCATTTAGTAGACTATCACTTTCAGATTTATTCAACGAAACATAGTTTTTTAATTCTGTTGCAATACCCAAATGACGTGTGCGATCAATTTCTATACCATTAATTTCATAACGAATTTCATCAAATAGATGTGCCATACAATTGTTTAGGAGCCGTATGGATGTAGAAACTGATGAGTCCTCTTTCGTAGCATGTCCTTCTATATATAGAAGACTTTCGCTTGGTAAAACATACAAATCTTGATTTTGAATTGATATACGAATTTCATCATTATTTTTAAATGATTGTAAATATGATGTATAGCTGTGGTACTCTTTTTTGATAATGGAGTTATCAAATAGCGGTTTTTGCAAAATGTTAATAATGTTGCTCATTGTTCCTTTATCTTTATGGTTTTTACTTTAGATGAAACCCCAAATTGTTTAAAAACTCCTTATTATCCTCACGAAGAATAATGTTTTGTTTCTGTTGTGCTATTTTTTTAATTTGTTGTTTTTTCAGTTTTTTCGATTTATTGCAATACGATGGCTTTCCGGTTTCGTCTTCAATTGATAAGGTTAGAATGAATGGTGAATGCTTTTGCAAGTCAGTTTTATTGTATATAATCATTCTCTCATGGGCTTTAAATGCAATCGTATTGTTAATTTTTCACCACGAAAATTTATTAAGTTTCCGTCTTGGTCAACAACTTTCAAAATAAGACTATTTATTGTTCTTGAGCTTACAGGTAAATATATTACATTAGTTGGAGCCTCAGTTATTTTATATCCTGGACTGACGTTGAGTGAAAACTGATGCAAAATATGGGCAGACATATTATTTATATATGATCCACATACAATGTTACATTCAACGATTATTGTATTGATTTTGGTTATATCTATTGTTTTATCAGAGTAATGTTCCACGCCAGGCTGTAATACTTTTGTACTGAACCCTAATAAGGATCCGATTGATCTCTTCTTATTAAAATAAATTGAATCTGTAGTACTTTTTATACATGTTTGTAGAGTATTATAATTTGCTCGTACATCAAGCGATCCTGTTGCGTTTATATTATGATATTTATTTGCTAATACTTCAGCTATATCTGACAATTCATATGAGCCAACTGGAACTTCTATTTCATTATTCCCAATATGAAATAAATTGTTTTCGATATCAACATTTGGGATTGAGTGATACGTGTCGAAACTTATTAAGCCGCAAACATAGTTTCCATTTAGTTCGATTGGTGGAAAATAGTTTGCAACAAGATATGAAGAGTCTCCGTTTAATGTTAATGTAATTGACATTTTAAAGGCTGATGAGCGAATAAATTATTAATAAATTTGTAATGAGTTTTATGATGATGTGTTGTTGGCATTAATCCAAGAGTTGTGTTCTGATGAAAAGCCTAACCATTTAACGTAAATTTTGTTTCGTTTCCTTTTTAAAACTTTTTCAATTAAATATGTTTCTGGAAATTTAGTTTTCATTAGCTCAGACTCATAAAAACCACCTTTAATTTCGTGACCTTGATAGTCTTGTAATATATATGTATTAGGATTTGTATTTCTTATAGTTTTAATTTTAAATATTTCTGTAGTCCAATTCGGTGTGCAACCTTTTTCAAATATATGTTTATATTTACTTATTCGTACATTATCATTAACTTTAAACTTGGGTCTTTTAAAGACTTTCAAATTGTTGTAGACTGTATCCAATAACAATTTTTCATTTGATGAATTTACTTCAATAGGCGACATTTTTATAGTTCTATGGTAAGTGTTATTATATTTTTCAGCAAGTTGCTTATATATGTTTATCCATTTATATGTTCCTTGGCAACTAAACTCTTTCCACATCATTCCTTTAAAAGTTCTATTGAATCTTTCTATAATGGATGCCTTGAGAACACTGTATGTTGAATAATGATTAATTTCATTCAATTGCATTAACTGCTGAAATCGGCTATTGAAAAACTCTTTACCATCATCAGTTTGTAAATTCTTTGGCTTACGATTGCTGTTTCTAAAAATATTTTTCATAGCGTTGGTCACGTTGATTGCGGATTTATTTTTTACTGCAGAGACCCAAGCCATTTTGGAAAAACCATCTATCACCGTTAAGAGATACTTAAATCCATTATTATCTGCTACGTAATTGCCCATCTCAACCAAATCTGCTTGCCATAAATCATCGATTCCTTTTATAATAACTCGCCTTCTTTTAAAATTCTTGCGCGCTTGCTTATGAATTTCATTAACAATTTCTCTCTTATCTGAATTCATTTCCTTTATGCTATTTGTTGCTAATTAATATGTAAACGGGAATTCTATATGTTTATATATATAATTTTTATCCTTTGATTTTAGGAAGTTCGAGTTTTCGTTTTTTAACAACATCTACAACAGCATTTTTATTAATTGACTTAAATATAAATTCTTCAATATTTTCAAATCTTTCCTCGATATTCTTTAAGAAGCCTTCATTTGCAAAATGAACTTGATCAATCACTACTTTTTCAATAGCTTTAACATCGTCATCGATTTCTTTTGTAATTAACTCTCGTAATACTTTTACATCTCTTCTTATAACGTTTAATTGTGAATTATAATCGTTTTTAAGTTCCTCACTTTGATCCTTAATGGTTTTGATGATAATATGCATTTTGTTGATATCTTTTGCAATGACATATTTGGAAATTATATTTGTACGTACTTAACTTTAAATTATTTAGGTTACTCTTAATGGAACTTTCTCCAAACTTATTTATATAACTCATTTTTAATATATTATGTCAGCTTCTCTTAATTCTTCAACAATGGAAATTATTTCGTTTTTATGATTATTATGACCAGCACTTTCCGATGAAAGGAGTAAACGTAATCTGTCAACTAGTTCATTTGGATCATCCCAATATATATAATTAGATTTACGATTATCTGCAGTTTTCAATAATAATCCATTACCTTTTTTTAAAACATTGGGTTTCGTAGTAAATAAATGTTTTATTATATTAACATATTTATATGCTCGTGTACCTTTAATTTGACCATGTGGTTGATATTGTCGTTTGTATGCATTTGTACTCGTTAAAAGTTCTTTGTAAGTTTTCAAATCATTTTTAGTGTAATGTAGAGGTTTGGAATGAAAAACTAATTCAAATAATCCTGGAGTCATTTTCCACTTTATATTTCCTATTCGAATAGAATTATCTGCATTAAAATTTAGTTCATTATTTGCATATCGCCAGTTTCCGCTTTCATCTATGTTGAATCCATAAACCATATCTATTTTTTTATTACGCAAGAGCAGTTCTATATTTTTGACTAGTGAGGACTTATTATTATCATTTTCGGGTACCTTGTAGTTGTTTTTATCGTCGTCATTATCCTCGTTAACTATTTGTAAATCTAGTTTTCTTTTTTTTGTTAGTATGTTATTAATCATATTATCGTCATAACCCTCAGCATCATCAAAGTTATCAGAACTATCATTGGATGGTAGTGATGGAAGTTTTGAATCTGATATATCATTATCTGATTGATAAGCATCTGATTTGTAATCAAGTGTTTTTTTAATTATCTTTTTTAACGATTTTTCTGTAGGTGTATATGCATCTTCCAATAAATCACCGGATTGATAATCATCAATTTTTTTAATTATCTTATTCAAAGGTTTCGTTACAGGCTTAAATGTATCTTCCAATAAATTGAGTCTATCCACTTCGTTCAATTTTATATTTTTCAGTTTTTCTTTTAATATGGTTCTTGTTTTAACAATATCTTTTAATAATTTGTTATTATTCATTTCGAACTAATTTGTAAGTGGTGGTTATCTTCTTTGTATCTGATATTGATCTTGTTTGTATCTGCTTTATATCTGCTCTGTATCTGCTCTGTATCTGCTTTCTATCTGCTTTATATTATCTGCTTTGTATCTGCTTTATATCTGCTTTTATCTGCTCTGTATCTGCTTTATATCTGCTTTTATCTGCTTTGTATCTGCTTTATATCTGCTGTGTATCTGCTTCGTATCTGCTATATATCTGCTTTATATCTGCTTTTATCTGCTTTGTATCTGCTTTATATCTGCTTTTATCTGCTCTGTATCTGCTTTGTATCTGCTTTATATCTGCTCTGTATCTGCTTCGTATCTGCTATATATCTGCTATATATCTGCTTTGTATCTGCTTTATATCTGCTTTTATCTGCTTTGTATCTGCTCTATATCTGGTTTGTATCTGCTTTGTATCTGCTTTATATCTGCTTTTATCTGCTTTTATCTGCTTTTATCTGCTCTGTATCTGCTATATATCTGTTCTGTATCAGCTTCTGGACAAAACCACTTAAAGTTGTATGAATTTATCAAAACCTTTTCTATATCGTCCGTTATTTACAGGATCATCCTTACTAATAACAACGAATCCATAGTTATCTTTCCAGCACTCACTACATATATCCATAAATTCTCTAAACGACATATCTCCAATAACATGATCATTATATATATGTCGTAAATTCATTTCATCTTGTTTAAATATTATGATCATATTCGCATTATCACGTATTAGATGTTTGGGAATTTTTGTATATGTTTGACATAAATAAAAGCAGTCAATATGCTTATGTCTTCCCATGCAAAAGTAATCTCTTATATTATCTTGTTTACCACAAATAACGTCATCAAATATTATTATGGAATTAGAATTTGCTTCAGCGGGACTTAAAACTTTTTCATTTTCCGAAAATGTAAAAAGATTAATTCCTTTTATCGGATCGATCAGTTTTTTAAGGTAACAGTATTTTGGTTGATATAAAGACTTCGAATATATATATAAGTTTCTGAAGCTAAGACCATTAGGACTTTCTATTAGACTAATCATGACGTTAGTTTTACCGCAATTTGAAGGTCCTACAATTAGTGCACGTATTGAATTGGGTAATAATGTGCTATGTTTAATTTTAGTTTTCTTTTCTTGTGATACGTCAACATTCCTTATAACAATTTGTTTTGCTTGCTCTACTAATTGCATATTGATAACTAATCTGTTTTGCTATAAATTTAATTTTATATACGGAAATCACATCATTTTCATTTTTAGTATGGAACATATAAGACATATATATGTATATTAAAGACAAATAAACATTAACATGGTTATAAACTATAACAAAGGAGTTGGAGATAATCAGTGTAAGATTGGTAGCGGCTTAGTAAACAACTTAATAAACAAATTACCTATTGAACTACATTTACCTGGTTATCAGTTTTGTGGACCTGGAACAAAACTTGAAAAACGACTAGCGAGAGGGGACAAAGGAATAAATTTACTGGATGCGGCTTGTAGAGAGCATGACATTACATATTCAAAAACAAACTATATTAACGAAAGACATCAAGCAGATCAGGAACTAGCTGAAAAAGCCTGGCAACGAGTAAAATCTAAGGATAGCAGTTTCAAAGAAAGTGCACACGCTTGGCTCGTAACAAACGCAATGAAAACTAAAGTGAAATTGGGTTTAGGTATGAAGGATACTAAAATTTATAAGCTCAAAAAACATAAGAAAAAGTTGACAAAAAGGAAAATATATAACAGGAAACTATTTTCATCTTCTATTAAAAATGCATTAAAAATTTTAAAAAAGGAAAAACCAGATAATATAAGATCTGCTGTCAAGATTGCGAAAAAATTCATACATCCAAAGCTTAAAGGTAAAAAGCATATTGAAGTTAATATACCAAGAGTTATTCCAGTGCCGAAAATCGGTGGATTTCTACCACTGGTTCCAATTTTAACAGCCTTATCAGCACTTGGAGGATTAGCTACAGGCGGATCTGCTATTGCTAAGGCTGTGAATGATATAAAAAATGGAAAAAAACAACTATCAGAAGCTATGCGGCATAATCAACATATGGAATCAATAGCAATGGGAAAAGGTTTATACCTAAAACCATACAAAACAGGATATGGACTTTATTACAAACCAGCCTCAAAAAACTTTTAAATGATCTACCCAATAGACCATTAACTGAACTAGATATAATGAAATATTGCAAAAAACTTAAATATTTCAGAGGAGTTTTTATGTGCGATCGTTTGCCTAAAAAGCCATTTAGTCAGGAATGTGGTATTGTTAATTTAGACCATTCCAGCGGTCCTGGAACACATTGGGTAGCCTATTACAAAAATTATAAATACAAAGAATATTTCGATAGCTTTGGAAATTTGCAACCACCACAAGAAATAATTAATTACTTAAAAACACCTATTGAATATAATTATCAACAAAAGCAAAAATTTAATACATTTAATTGTGGTCATTTATGTATAGAATTTTTATTTAATAAATATTATATAAAATAAATCTAAAAAACGTTGTTTCAATTTCAATACAGACATAAGTTTATTTTTTATTTATTTTTTTATTTATAAATATATACATACATTGATTTTTTTTTTCTTAAACATATACATATATATACAAATTTGCTATACATATTTACAAAGAGCTGTTTATATATTCATAAGTACATAGCTTGAAAATAATAATTACAAATTAAATATCTAAATTCATAAAAAACTCTACATCAGATGAACTGGTAATAAAATCTAGATATGAATCAGAAATATTCATAAAAATATCGTCATCTTTATCTGAATAAAATTCTTCAAATGTCTTCTGTCTATAATGCCCCCTAGCAAGTGTATTTATCTGGTTTTTATCAATACTTCTTTTATCATCAGAATAACTCAATACAACTTTATGTAACTTTTGAGTATACAACTGATGATACTTGGATCTAAATGTATTCATAGAATCTGAAATAATTTGTTTTTCGAATAAAACTTTTTTATAATCTGCAATAGAATAATTCTTAATACAAGATTTTTTTATTCCTTTAGATTTCTTCACTTGATCCATCCCAACAGTTTCAAATGAATACATTTTTGATCGAAGTCCTACAAACTCTTTCATAATTTTTCCTTTATTTTCGTCTTTCATCATTCCAATGACTTTTTTGTTTAATAATGGTAAATTAAAAATGTTGTCAGGCTGATATTCGAATGTATCAAACCTCGAAGCAACATCTTGACGGATATCATCATAAAAATCATCTGTTTTTATGGAATAAATAAAAGAGTCCGTATCCATATAATTTAGAGATAAGTTTGTTCCAAACTTTGGCTGCATGTATTGATAATGGAAGTCATACATCTTCCACTTAGACAATTCTAATACAGCAAACCCTATATAAATGGGTTTGTTGTATTTGAACTTCATTATTTTGAGCTGAACTGCAAACATATTATCCGAGAACTGTGTTATACTCGAAAAGTTTGGTTTTGAAATCAATGCTCTTGCACCTAAATGGTTTCTCCTTGTAGTCTCCCACTCTGTGACAATTTTAACATCTTTGCGCTTATGGATATTTTCCATAGTTTTTCCATAAACCGCATTGTTAAGCAATTTAAAGAAATCTTTTTCAAACGAATTTTTTGCTATTGTTCTGTAATGAGTGTTTATATCAATATATGATTTAAGCCAAGGAGATTGCTTAAATTTTAATGCCCTGTACACTTTTTTTAATATCAACCCATTTCTGAGGCATTGCTTAAGCACTCTATAGTGAATTTGATATTTTGATTTAGATGTGAGGTCAGCTATAAGTTTTCTGCATTTAGAATCACCGACCGTTTTATTTTCTGGGCAAAAAGGTAGATCATTATGTTTATCATGTATATGTTGGGGATACTCTAAATCTACTTCCAAAATATATCCAACAGTTGATGTATCTGATATATTATTCACATCTAAAATACGAAGATTTTCCTCATTAACCCACTCAAATTTTCCGTATGGTAGGTACTCTGACATTGCCCAACCATATAAATTGTTAGCGTCTAAGTACATCAAGTATTCTGAAGGCTTATTACAATCATAATCCTCCATATATTTATTATTTGCCTTAGTATACCTCTTTGAACATTGTACTAGACCCCCTCTGATAGCATCTTGCACAAAATTGTACATATTAATATCCGTAAAAAGTTCTAGTTCTATTTTTGTGGTCTTAAGCATGGCATCCCATGATAGAGAAGGGGCAGTATAATATTGACATGGATCAAGCTTGTAAATACTTTTACAAATTTACCTAAAATTTTGAAAAATGTCAGTTAGCAATAGAACGTCAGTTTTTAAATATAATAAGGTATAATCTAGCATATTTTTACAGTTAAAGGTTTTCCAAACTTTCTTGGCATGTTCGTAATCATCCAAAGAGCATTCGGAATTACTTAAATAATTATAAAACTTTTCTTGAGCGGGAAGATGATCTTCATTAAAGCGCTCCATTGAATCCATATAAGAGTAAGGAAATACTCCCTTTCTTCTTATCAAATTGAATTCTTCTTTTTGAGGAAACAATTTATTGAGGATGTGAAAATTATCATCACTTAAATTGTTTGCCAGCGATTCTAAGCTGGAGGCCATAAATCGGAAAGAGTCTAAAAAACGAATTTCAAAACTCTCTTTTTCTCCGATTCTAATGAACTTTGAAAGTGAAATATATAATTCTTTATTAAGAGGAATTACTTTCATATCACCATCAAAGTTAGAAAGTTCTTTTATAAACAAGTGACAATCATAAGAGGAAAAATTATGAAAGAAAACTGGTATAAACTTAGCAGTTCTATAAAGAAGATTGCATGAGTTATGCGCTGACCCTCTATACTTGCCTGTAAAATGACAATGGTCACGCACTTTGTTATTTCTTAAAATTTTTCCACAAATGTGACAATTTGTGGAGAGAGCATATTCAATTTTTTCGTCATTTGTCAGTGGCGTCATTGGTACTGTTTTTGATAAAAAGTTTATATAAATGTCCGTCAGGTCGTTAATTAAATTTACTAAAAAAACTCTAGGTGCATCATCACCAAAATAAATACTAAACCTATCTAAATTATTATCGAAACTACATTTTATAAAATAGCTAAAAGCACATGGAATGTGCTTTTCTATGTTACCACCTGTTGTTGCTGTTCCTCCTCCTCCTCCTCCTACCTTTTCAAGATATGCCTCGAAATCGGCATATACAACAAAAGGTACGTCTAATTGTTTGTGATAATTTTCAAATTTTAGTATTGTTTCCTCATTCCTCGGCATAATGGCAACAACTTTTTTGCAACCTAGCTTGTGCTCCTCCATCATCCTTTCATTATGTGAATACTGCAGACATGCATTACATAACAAAAGTTTTGCTTTGTGCCCAGTTATGCTGCTTCTTATTAGCCTGAAATATATAATTATTAAATGTGAATTAGTTAAAATATAACATATTTTATATATGTATATGGTTTCGTATAATTACCTAGAGATATCTCTTATTAGGACGTAATGAGAATATCCATCTTTCGATATCAGCAACAGGTTGACATGATTGATTTTCTCATTCCCAGCTAAATGGTACGGTCCAACAATGGACTTATCTTCTAGTCCGAACACATTTACGCTAATGTTATGATTTTGTTCCTCAAACGTTTTGATAGATTTAGTTCTCATAGGAAATTCTAAATTTTCAAAATTTAGAGTCCTATTATTAATAGTTATTATGTTGGAACTAATATCTATTGAATCATCATGTAGCGCAGCTGGGCAGAGTGCTGCAATGATACACCATTTGAAGCAATAATCGTCGTTTTTTTTAATATTTAAGCAGGCGTTTTTGCGTTGAATCCACCGTGGGAGAGGGATGTATCCTGATCCCTTAACAAACTCTGCTTTATTAATATTAATATATAATTTTTTAATTGTAATAAGGCTCCATCCGCTGTCCCTTTCTTGAAACTCTGACATTTTACGAGCAATTTCCTCGCTTTGTTCCTTAAATATTTCTAAAAGATCATTGCTTATTGTAATAAATTTCATTTTGGAGCGGTGCGAAATCATGCAGGAATGTATCTCATCATCCACTATTTTTATATTTTTTTTTTTTTTTTTTTTATGCATGAATTTTTATTTATTGTATCTTCATATATGAACTAACAATAAGTATTCAAATCTTAAATCTAAAAAATATAATTAGGCCCGACCAATGTCGGACATAAGCTTAGTAGTAGTTATATATAATACATATGTAAGTAGTGATAATCAAAAGGAAAAAAAAATAAAAGTATTTTCAAGAAGTCCCATCTGGAGTGCTGTGAATAAGAGCCATTGTGTCCCTCTTTTTTAGGCGGATGTGTCCAGTAAAGTTCAAAATATTACGGGCAAGCGGATTAGGATGTGACTCGAGTTTTGTTAAATATTTGCCAGCGTATTTTGCAATTTCTTCAGTCACTAGTGGCATATTCAAATCACAATGTATACTTGAATTTTTGATGTACCATGGAGCCGATGTTATCATGCGTAAAATTTTATTTTGCCTGCGTTGAATTTTCTCTATATTTGAAGCTGAAGCAGTGCCCCATAGTTGAATTCCGTAGCACCATATTGGCTTTAAAAGCGACTTGTATATTAAAAGTTTACAGTCTAGGCTAAGTGTTGAATTTCGACCAATCAGCCAATGTACCTGAGTTAGTTTAAGTTTCATTTGAGTTAACTTAGAATCAATGTGGTGTTTCCATGTAAGTAGTCGATCAAGGTGTATACCAAGATATTTCACATGTGAATGTTGAGAAACAACTTGATTGTTAATCCGAATGGGGGAACAAGTATCTCTTCGTAAAGTAAATGTTACTTGAACACACTTTTGTTCATTTACCTTGATTCTCCATAAGTTTAACCAAAGCTCCATCTGGCTAATGTGTTCCTGGAGTTTGCGGGATGCCTGATCAGGGTTTTCATGCATACTAAGGCAGGCTGTATCGTCGGCAAATGTGGAAGTATGGATAGTACTGCTCACAGGCATATCACAAGTATAAATTAAATATAAAACTGGTCCCAGTATACTCCCCTGTGGCACACCAGATGAAATTGTTTCAGGCCTACTTGTAAAGTCTCCTTCCGCAACAGTGAACTTACGGGAAATAATGTAACTTTCCAAAAGATTTAAAATGTTTATTGGTAAGTAAGTCTTCAATTTTAAAATAAGGCCTTCATGCCACACTTTATCAAATGCCTGGGAAACGTCAATAAACAGCGCAGAACAATACTTTTTTCCCTCAAAAGTTCTTCTTATAAATTGAACTAATCTGTGAGTTTGTTCAATGGTGCTATGCTGACTTCTAAAACCAAATTGATGGTCTGGTATGCACCCACTACTAATTAGAATTGGGGACAATTTTGTTTTGAGCAGTTTTTCGAAAAGCTTTGACATTGTAGATAGTAGACTTATTGGCCTATATGACTCAGCCTTTGTTATATCTTTGCCCGGCTTTGGAATCATTTTAACCTTGGCAAGTTTCCAGTTGTGTGGATAATACTCCAGTCGTAAAATAGCATTAAATATGAATAACAGGATTCTAATTGCAATACGAGGCAAGTTCATCAGCATCTGATTACTAATTCCATCAATACCCGGAGCTTTCTTCGGGTTGAGTTCGGCAATTAATTTTTGTAAATCACGCGTCTTAAACTTTATGTGTTGAGGGGGTAGAGCGACTATATTCGGCAAATCAGCAACACCAGTACATATATTTGGCATAAAAACGGATTTTAAGTGCTCAGCAAATATTTTACATTTTTCAGTATCGCTTCTTGCCCAACCTCCGGTAGATGTGCGTAGAGGTGGCTTATACTCAACGGGTGTTTTAAGCTTTCTGGCAGCGCGCCACAAGGAGTAATTAGACGCCGGTGTAACATCAAGACCCTCCAGATAATTTTTAAGAGATGCAATTTTTTCAGATGCAAGCAACTCTTGGAGTCGTTTAGTGCACTCTTTAAATCTGATTTTATTTTGTGGTGATCTGTGCTGTTGCCGTTCCCTTCTAGCCCTTCTTTTTTCACGTACGAGACGTTCAATGTCTGTAGAATAAATTTTATTAAACCCAATCTGCGGATGGGAGATAGTGGCATGTTCAGCAGCCTGTTTAATATTCTCGCTGAGATTGGCAATGTTCGATTCAATATCATCGGGTGTTCTAAGCGTAATGTTTTCCGTACAATGACTGCTGAGATATTTTTTGAACCCCAGCCAATTTACACGATTGATCATCTTCACATATGGGTCAGGTAAGTTACTTCTTAATGGGCTACAAATTGTGATGATCGTCGGGGAGTGATCGGACGAGAGATCAAGAGAAGCTTGAACTTGAATTAAATCCCTAGAGATATTTTTTATGACGCCAAAATCTATAACGTCCGGAATTTTTTGTATGTCAGTAGGCCAATAAGTCGGCTCCCCACTCGAAATGACATCCAAGCCCATTTTTGAAATAGTGTTGAACAATGCTCGACCTCTGGGTGTAACCAGGCGCGAACCCCAGAACGTATGTTTCGCATTGTAGTCTCCAGCTGCTACAAAACAAGGTCCAAGAGATTTGTAGAAATCCTCATATTGATTCTCAGTGATTGAAAATCTGGGAGGGGAGTAAATTGATGATATAACGAAATTTGAACAAGAACTTTCAATGCCAATATTTGTTGCTTGTAGGTATTCTTCACAAATGTTATCAAGAACATAGTGCTTGAGTCTTGACTTTATTAGAATTGCTGATCCACCGCAAGCCCTTCCTCTAGGGTCCTTTGTATCATATATAGTGTAGCCATAAATTTTAAAAAGACTTCTCGAAGTCAAATGAGTCTCAGATACTAACATTATATCAATATTTTTTTCCGTGAGGAAGTGCTCAAGTTCATTTTTATGTTGGCGAATGCCGTTTGCGTTCCACATATATAATCACATTCCAGCTCCATGTTGTATTTAAATGTCAGATGATGGATTTGTGCATCTGATAATATTTTCAAAGAATTTCTTTGAACTGACTCAAAAAATTCTTCAGGAAATAAAATTTCTTCCCTCTCATTTTTGTATGAGAAAGTTTGAATTCTATTTTTGAACGCTGTGGATTCCAGTATAAAACTGGAATCATTATTTACTTCATCGTTCTTTGAATTGATCATTGTGGTGGAGGATGTAGATGGATGAGTCCTCTCATGCATTTTTAAATTGTTTTTGTCTCCAAACCACTTGTGACACTCTACACAATGCTGACTTTCATGAATCTCAGCCATTTTCTTTTCACCAAAAACGCGTGGGCAATATTTGCACTTCATTTTTATTTTTTCAGAGATTTTTAATTATTTTTATCAATAATGATTGTTTAACTGTTATTTTACGACTGTTAGAAAATTATATGTTGTTGCTCATAAAATAATTTTCAAGTATAAAATAATTTTCGAATATATATATATATATATATATTAAGAAAGAGATAGACTAATTTAATATTATCACTCAAGTATATGTTTACCTCTCTCTCAAATGAGATTAATACATAATTTCACTTATATAATACGTAGAAAGATAGATATGTAGTTGGAAAGATAACATGTAAATATTAGTTTATAACTTTCATATCTAATTATAAAGCATGAAAGAGATGCACTGACATTACCCTGAAATAATTGTGTGGTAGAAACCTGATTTGAGTATTTCAGTTGGGCTATAAAATTTCAAAATCTGAAGAGAAACGAAGAATGGGGTAGAAAGGAAAACACTTTTATCAAGAATATAATTATTTCACTCACACATCAATTTTTTAGATTGCTTGTATTAGTATTGAGGTATCTACGACTATCTTTAATATTGAAGTAGCTACGACTATCTTTAATATTGAAGTAGCTACGACTATAAAAAGCAAACATTTAAGGGATGTTGCTTATTAATGAAAATGAATTCCTTAATTTACAAGTGTGAGCTCTGCTTAGAGCTCAAAGGAAAATTAATAAAATTTTCCAATGTCGCAAATAAAAAACGACATTTTTTAAATAAACACAATTTTGAATACTGTAAAGCGAAGAGTTACAAGCATCAACAAGTTACAACATCAGCATTGTTGTCATCAACATCATCAACACCGTCATCATCAAAATCAGCGTCCTCCGCATCAACAACACCATCAACATTATCATCAACACCGTCATCATCAAAATCATCAACACCGTCATCATCAAAATCAGCGTCCTCCGCATCAGCGTTGGACAAAATTATATACCAATTTAAAATCGAAAATGATGATTTTTTAAAATATATTGAATATTAAAATAAAAAATATAAATAAAAATTTAATTAAAAAATCTTGTATTTTATTTGGCAGAAATCATTAGGGCTACTAATAAATTTTTTAAAAATTTTTATATACAGTTTCCATAAAAAAAAATTTACTTAAACAAAATTTCATTGAACAGATATTAAAATACTATTTTATTTAAAGAAATTTGACAACATTGCGTTTTACAAAATAAGGCTTTTATTTCAAATGTAAGTTGCTCATACTTTAATACACTTTTGGAATTTTGCCTCCTTCCCAAGTAAAAAAGGGTTGCGAGTTTGGAATATAGAAGCCTTCATTGTCTTCAATAGTTTTTTCGGTTTCGTCAGGAAGTATCTCCGCCAATTCTAATGTGCATGAATAATTTTCTAGTTTTTTTGTTAAAGAAAATTTTTCATCCCCAGCCCCTTCAATTATTTTGTCATCTAAGCTATTGTAGCGTTTGGGAAGATATAGCATTCCATCCTCGAGCTCTGCAATCACTATATTTCCATATTTGGTCTTATGACGAAACATCATTATCACTTTATATGGCCTTGTTGGTTGTAATTCCTTCACAGATATATATGATTTTGCTTTCAGTTTATTAAAAGCCTCAACAACCTCAATGTTTGTAATATTTTTCGATGTCATAGTTGGCTAGCAAAGGATTGCAGTGAGTTAATGAATAGTAATATTTCAGAAGCTGCGTTTTTATATCAATTTATTTGCTACACATTAAACAAAATATTTTAATCAGGAGAGTTTTGTTTTCTGAAACTAAAATTTTCATCTCTTAATATTTTTATTCATACCTTCATAATTACTCTTACTTAGTTTCTACATAATAATGAAAATGCCTCCTCTTATGTTTTAAATAATTTATTTCAAATAATTATATTATATGCAAATGTTCTCAAATATACATCTTCAAATTCATTTAAACATATATACATACATATGTAAAAAAAAATTATGTATAGTTAAGAGTTACAACAAACATACAATTCTTTTCCCTTTTTCTTCTTACCTCCCCCACAGCAATAAAAACCAAATTTATAGCATTTAATGAGAACAAACAAACGCACAATTAATACACAAGGCTTGTTAAAATAAAATTCGTCCTTCAATTTTTATATTTTCATCCCAAAATAAAAACAAAAGAATACTCTTTTCCCTTTTTCTTCTTACCAGCCAACAGCAATAAAAAAGCAAATTTATAAACGTACAGATAACAGCATTTGCAAAATGATAAGCAACCCATATTTCACACTAAAGCCGGTGTTTATAATTACAAAAAACAAAAAGGTTTCTATTGACGATTTCAAGTGATTTAAGAGACAGAAATAGGTACAACTATTATTAAAGAGACAAACCGACAGACAAACATAAAGGCTCGTTAAACAAAAAGTCATCCCTAAAATGTTTCATCACATCAAGTGTGCAATGAAAATAAAAAAATTCTATTCAACAGCAATAAACATTTTCTTATGCACTTGCATTTCACACAAAAAAAAAATCATCCCAAATTTTTTTTTCATCTCAAAATTTCATCTCTAAAATCATCCAAATAAATATCATCCCAAAAAATTCATCCCAAAAAGATGATTTTTTTTTTACCTTCCCCATTTCCCTACTACTATTTATTTTACAAATATTGTTTTCTGTGTTGTTGATGATAGATGCACATGGATAGTAAAATATGTTTTACATAGTACCGAAATACTCACTCACCTTCATACATGAAATGTGCGAGAGCGTTTCAAAAATTTTCTGTTTCTCCTTGAACAGAGTGAGAGCAGTAAAAAACATTTTGCTTTTAACATTTTCATGTGTGCACTAATTTGTTTTATTTTGTGTTACACACACATGAAAATGAAGGCAAAACTAAGTTTTCATATAAGAGCGCACATGCAGTGTGCAATTTCAAACGCACATTTATGAGTTTTATTCATTTATGCATTATTGATATATGAGTAAAATTTTTTGAACATAAATGTTGGATTTTCTTGTGGTATGCAAGCAAATGGTTTTTTATGTATCTGTGTATGGCTTTTAATTCTATTGTTCATATGACTGGGAGAGTTGCCGATTTGGATATTTTTAGCCGAAATTAGTTCTTTATATAAATTTACTGCAAATAAATTGTAAATTTTTACCCAGTGTCAGCGCTGCCGATTTGCAAATTCTTAACTCAAATTTAGTGTATATTTATTTATATAAATACATATGTATAAACATAGAAATTTACCTTTAATAAATGCAGGGACAGAAAATAACTGTTATTTTTGAAAACTTACATCAAAAAAGCACACATAAAAAATTATCGTAGAAAATTTTGGTTCTAATCATTATGATACATAGGTGATGTACATGCAAATTTTTGTATGACTTTTAAATTTGTGCCTTTTTTGATAAAAGTCAAAAAATAACTGTCATTTCTTAACTTTTTTTTTAAGGCAAAAATTAAAAGTTATTTTTGATTTTTATTATTTTAGTCAAAAAATAAAAGTTATTTTTTAACTTTTAATATTTTAAGGCAAAAATAAAAGTCATGAATTAAATATTGCATAGTAATACGCAATTATTATTGCTTTTAATGCTATAAATGATAAAACATCCGTATAGACTTCTGTAATACCTATACATCAATTATTATTACCTATAAATAGCAGGCAATAAAACTAGAGTATTATTATGCAATACTTAATTCATGACTTTTATTTTTGCCTTAAAATGTTAAAAGTTAAAAAATAACTTTTATTTCTGCCTTAAAAAAATAAAAGTTAAAAATAACTTTTTTTTCTTGACTTTTTCGATAAAAGTCATAACAGTTACGGTCCCTGAATAAATGTGATTCGTCGTACGACACAAATTTGTCCAGGTTAAACTGTTTTTTTTTTTTTGCATATTTAATTTTTTTTTAACTGCAACGCACGCGCACAGGCTTAAATAACAACTGTTACCTAAATAGCAAGTTGCAGCCATTTATACTGAAGCATAGAATATAAATCATAATAGAATGCGCATCTCAAGGACAACTAAAATATTTTTTACAAACGTTTAATGATGCCGGAGGGAAGAGAAAAGAAAAGAAGCAAAAACAAAGAACTTAGCAACAATATACATAAAATAGCACATTTTGCATTTCGCACTTCATATGCGATTTGGACTTCATTTCAAAAAGAAAATTCCCAATGACCTAATTTTTACCAAAAATGGTTACCATAAAAAACAAACAATGCAGGTAGAGCCTGCATTCCGTGTTTTTGTTGTTGTGCAATTATGACTGTTTTACCTTTTTTGCATAAGCAATTAAAAAAATACATTTACACAAATCAAATAAAACATGCACACTTGCTATACAAAAGGGTTAGCGAATATGACACGATGGATTTTCCCTCAATTTGTGTGTTTGAAATCAAAAGAAAAAACTTTCAACACACATTTGTGAATAAGTGATCAATGTGTTTCAATAATAAAAACTTGATATTTATTTAAAGGTAAATTTCTATGTACATATATGGCTTAATATAAGAAACGCGGAAGTCGAATTTTCGATATTTTATAGGAGAAGCAAAAAACTGAAGAGAAACTAAAGCATTTACAAACAGAAATAATTTTTTAAGATATTATAACTTCTTCATTTTGAACTGTATTTCGAAAAAAATTAATATACGCCCTTTTTATATTAAGCCATCGATATGTACATATACCTACATATATGTATATACACATATGTACATACATATGTATGTAGATATTTATTTATTAATTTAAACATTTACAATTTATTCGCTGAAAACTTTTATAAAGACTTATCCCCATATGCAAAAAATTAACGTGTGCTTGAAGTGTACGTTAAAACAAAATTTCCGGTTTTAACGTAGACTTGAAGCACATGTTAATTTGTTTGCATATGAAGATTAATATACATATGTTTAAAATATCCAAATCGGCAACGCTCATGATCAATAAAAAGCCTTTAGAGGCACAATACATAAAAAACCATTTGCTTGTATACCACAAAAATATCCAACATTTATGTTCAAAAAATTTTACTCATATATGAATAATGCATAAATGAATAAAACTCATATATGAGCAACTCATAAATGTGCACATCATGTGCGCAAAATTAAAAAAAAATATTTGCACACACACGAGTGTTCAATTTTGTTTTGTTTCCAATTACAGCATGAACATGCGTAGAAAAACAGAAAAAGATTTAAGCACTCATGTGCGTTGATTAGCAGATTTTTTTTTGTTGCTGCATTTATGAAAATAAACACAACGAAAAATTTTGCGAGTTTTCATTTATGAAGAAACTCATAAATGTGTGTTTTTTGTAGAGCATAAATGAATATTTCGGTACTATGATGTTTTATAAATGTGAATGTATTGGTATTTGAGTCAACTGTTTTTGACAGATGGGGTTTTGTGAAGCCAGACGAATTGCATGTTGTTTTTATTATTGTTGTATTTTTGTAGCGATAAGGCCACCTCTTATGAATTCGCCTTGGCCATAGCACAATTGTGCAGATGAAAATCACATACTACATACTTATGCTCTTTCATTTAGTCGTCACTGAGCAACATAGAGTACTAACTAGAGACGACACCGGCGAATTGAAGAGAATTCGCTTTACTAAGTTCTTGCGGTAGAGACAGCAAATATGACTAATTTCTATGCCTTTCTCTATCGCACCATCTTAGTAAAATGTCATTTAGTTATTTACAAAATAAAAATTTTCTTGGCAGGAATTGGCGCAAATTGGATAAAAAATGATTTTGCGCCAAAAATCCTTGCCAAAGTTGGTAATATGTGGACAAAAATTGGTAGATTATCTTGTCCACATATTACCAACAGTGAGAAAAGTGAACAAAAGAAAAGTGATGGTGAAAAAAACATGGATTACTGGGAGCATCACACAGCAAAAGTAAAAATGTAAGTATATATTTATTGTTTCTTTTACTTATTTATAATAGATTCTAACAATATATACTTAATTTCCAGTAGCCACAGATGCACTATGGGTTGACCCACAGTATAGAAGCTGAATTTGTTCCCGACAGAGCCAACTAAGTAAGTAATTTATATAAAAACGTCTGTGAAAAGTGAATTTTTCAAAGTGAAATTTGAGTGTGGGGCTGTGTACATTGGAAGGGACAATGGTATTCTTGTCCCTTCCAATGAATAAGTGCTTCGCTTAACATGTAGTGAAGAGAAAATGTGTTCCGATCAATAAGATCCAAAATACGCTCGCTTTGTATTACTTTTAGAAGGAGCTAAGTAATATAAACTACACGACAAATGTGTACATGTAAAGTGAATTGAAAGTGTGAAACTTTGTACATTGGAAAAGATGATGTTTGTCTTGTCCAATGCAGAAAAACTTTCGTTAATATGCCGACATGAAATGAAGTGTTTGGATTGATTGTAATCTAATTTTGTTCGCTTGTTGCAAGTGCCTTACGCCAACAAGTTTATATGGCTAATGTGGACAGATAAAGTGAAGTGTATGTGTGGAATCTTGTACATTGGAAGGAACAATGATGTCCCTGTCCAATGCACAATAGCAAGGGTTAGCAAGACGTATAAAAATGTAGTCTCCAGATCTTTTGGATTCCAAGTGTTCCAAGTTCTTTTTGTTTTTCACAAGTTCTTAACAAAAATAAGTGATTTGTGTCTACGTAAAGTGCGTTGTTTGTGTGGAATTTTGCACATTGGAAGGAGCAATGATGTTCTTTTCCAATGTACAAATACTTTGGTTAACAAACTGTTTAAGTAAGAAGTGCTTGGAGCAATTGGATTCAAAATTTGTTCACAAATAACTAGTTTTTGTGACTAATGTGTACATATAAGTGAAGTGTTTGTGTGGAATCTTGTACACTGGAAAGGACAATCATGTTATTGCCCAATGCACAATGACACAGGTTAACAAGCCGCAAAAAAATGAAGTGTTCCGATCAATTGGAATTCAAATATGTTCGCTTTATGTTCTTTTTTTTAAGTACTTGACAGAAATAAGACTAATGTGTGCCTATAAAGTTAATTGACAACGTGGAATTTTGTACATTGGAAAGAACGATGATAGTCTGGTCCAATGTACAATAGCACCAGTTTGTAAGTCGCTAGAAAAATAAGTTTTCCAATCAATTGGAACGCAATAGTGTTAATTTTGTATCCTTCTTTATAAATACTTGAGACAAAAAAGAAAGTATTTTTCATTAAATTAAAAGAACTTTTACGGGCTACAGAATACTTTATAAAAGACATTCAACTTTTTTTTATAGATATATAACCTTAGCTCTATACATAAAAAGCCCTTTAACTTTTTCAAAAAAATAAAATTTTTTTAAAACTAAAAATACAATTTTAATAATGCTATTTTTTAATTGTTATTTTATTTACATATGCCAACGGCAAGAAAACCTGGAAGAAACTAAACGAAATATCGCTGCTACAAAAACCATTCGACCCCTAAGGACTAAACTGGAATGTTTTCATGGAAAACAAATTCAGACTTTGGTGGCATAAGTAAAATTATTTTTATTTCAAGATATTTAAAAAAAATTTAGTTAATTACATTAGTTAATATTCTAATTTTGTTTTTGTTTACAATGTGTGTAGTGCAGTTCTTTTTGTAACAATTTCAAATGATTACAAATTATATATTTATGCAGTTACTAAAAAATTTTAAAATAAAAATAAGAAAACAATTCCAAAATTGAACATAGTATAACTTATTTTTTAAAGATTTTATTACTACAAATTGAGGTGAGTATACGCTCAAGAAACGAATACATTTTTGATTTGAATCGCCATTAAAATAACTTATTTCTGTACTGAATATTATTTCAACTCAATACAAAAGTTAAAAAAATCGTTAATTTTTATAAAAAAGTTATTACTTTGAGTCTAAGATATGTTTAATAACACAATTCCACGATTGTTCCACTCTTAAGAAATTAGTAAGCAATTCGGATAGGTATAAGGTACTAAGATTCAGAAAAAATATAAAAAATTTTCAATATAAAATTAATTTAAACTTTTTGACATTATTTATGATTATAACTATTTTATAAATATCCGCTTTCTTTCTAAAAACTAACTCGATTAAGCTTATTATTAGCATTATTAAAAATTGAAATAGATCCACTGTGTAACTGATAAAATGAACTAATCCAATTCACTTTTGCGATGTAACTTTCCTTAATGATGTGTGCATCTGTAAGAAAAAGTTAATTAATAAATGTACATTCATGTTTATTAAATTAAAAAATACCTTGACCTCGAAAAAGCTTCTCAAATTTATAGCGTGTACTTCTGATTTCAATTGACCCTTATTATTTTGTAATCATGTTATTAAATTTCTAATTTCTTTATTTATGGGAGCCGTCTACTGGATGCATATGTCTGATTATTTGGTATAAATGTTCGACCAGTATTTGTTTCTGATCTTATTGCATTTACCAACAAAGAAGCCTAACGGTTATCTGGAATAAACGATGACAATTAATATTTCAAATACTGAATTATTTATTTATTTATTCAATGGATGTAATAATTATTGTTCAAATAAAACTTACCGTTTTGATGCATAGCACCAGATTTTACAGGTGGCCCGGCCAAAGCAATATACCTTATATTGGAACAGTTTGCTGGCCAGTTATATCATATCTGCACATGTTCAGGTCAGCGTGGTGTTATACGTATTTGTGTATACACTTGCGGATCCAAAAAAAAAAAATTGGCCGGGTCCCATGTAAAGCACAAAGAAACTCCCAACAACATTATGTTCGATTACTTGGCCAAGTTGTTATATGGACCGTATACCGCACTTCTGATGCACATTTTGTGAATCAAGACGAGCTTTATTTTCGTGGAGCTCATGCTGATTGTGTTTTGTCACTAGTTTCTTGGCCAGCTATTACTTCAAGCAACATACCATTGATCTTACTAGCCAAAAATGGATGCAAATGTCTGTCTGGGTATAAACGTTCGACCAGTATAGTAACAAAGAGGACTAACGATTTTCTGGAATAAACGGTGAGAACAATTAATGTTTTAAATACTGAAATATTATTCAAATAAAACTTACCGTTTTGATGTATTTGCGACAAAAGCTGACTTGCTGGAACCTTTTGAACTGTTTGCGTACACCTTTTTTGGTAGCACGCTGTTGAGCAGCGTTAAAGGTGGCCCGGCCAAAGTAATATAAGGTGCTGGAATAGTTTTCAGACCAGGGTAGAGTATTACACATTTATGTAGGCACTTACAGATCAGAAAAATGGGGCCGGGTACATTAGGGGTGGAAGCACGCGTGCATTTTTATTTGGTAGCACGCTCTTGAGTAGCACCAGCTGTTAAAGGTGGTCCGGCCAAAGTAATATAAGGTACTGGAATATTTTGCTTGCCAGTTATATCACAAGCGTCCATGCACAGCACAGTGAAAGTGATATACACATTTGCGTAGGCACTTGCGGATCCAAAAAAAGTTGGCCGGGCCCCATGTTAGACACACAGAAGCTTCCAGTTGCATTATATTAGAATACTTGGCCAAATTCTTGCATGGGTCGCTTAACGCCCATGTGATGCACATGTTGTGAGTCCAGATGAGCTTTCCAAACTTATTTTCGTTGAGCAAATGCCGATTTTCTTATGGGGAAGGAACTTGCAAACGTATCATTTCTCCATATATGTATAAACAACATGCACAACTTTAGCAATTGTTTTATTTGCTACATCTTCCGAAGTGTACAAAGCCGTTTGCTTTAGATGAGTCTCCATCATCGGTACTAACTTTGTGGCTACATACCCATATTTCCAAATTTCGGGAAAGTATCACAATGCCCTTATCCACTTTTTTGTAAAAACTTTGTAATTACGAAAATTTGTTACATTATTTGGGCAACAATTTACAGTCAGTAGTTGAGGAAGCCCACTGACCATCAATTACATAACTTATTATATCAAAAACACATCTATTTTCAACAAAAATTTAATTTTTACTTAAAATTTTTCACTTTTGAACAATTTTATTTTCTACTTTTTTAAGAACATATGTTTGCAAATGCAATATATAGCTTTTGCTTTTTATGCATGTAGAAAACAATTTTTTCTCTCACTTGCAACAACTTAGTAAAAATTAAGAATTCTCACCAATCAGCTGTTATCGCGATTTTTCATAACTCACTGGTGGGTCTTCTGGTTCATATTCTGTGCTGAGCAAGCGACGAATGAAGTTGTGCACGCATGTATTAATTTTTTCCTGGTTTTTTGCTTAGTGTTTTGAGCACACGGAACGAAATTTAAGTTCAAATTTAATAAATTTCTACAGCAAAAAATAAATAAAAATAATTATGTAAGCTAAGAAATATTTTGTGATAAAAAATGCTTTTAGCAATATGCAATGCATTTTATGCTATGAAACACTTAAACGTAATAGGGAAGATGGTTTAAAAAGGCATTTGAATAGCTTTCACAGCGCTGCGAATAAATTTAATTTAAAATTTGTAGACTACATTGTTGAATGGATTATTATTTTTTACTTTTTACTTAAGTTTTTATTAAATTGCTTATTTACAAAAAATATTCAAACAATGAATAACCACAGCATGTATTTTAAATTATAAAAATATTTTCTTCAAGTGTAAATATATTTTACTCTCATTTTTCTCACCATTACATACATATTTTATTTTGCGGGCCACTGTTTTAGATTGTGTGTGCATAGAGAAAATTTTGCTTTAGTTTTTTTTTTCTTTTTAGCTGGTGACCATGGAAGGTTATTTTAGAAAGACATTATGTATGCTTGTGGGAAATCTATGAATGTTTTTTGTTGTTGGTTTTATTTAGTTTGATTTTCCTATTTCCTATGTTTAAAGAGTTTGAAGAGATGAATAAAATATGTTGTGCAGGGCACACGGGGGTTGGTTAGAATATATGTAAAGGAAAATGGGGTGACTTACCGGGAGGTGGTTGTTTCTGGAACAAGAGTATTAATAATTACGGGTGTAGTAAGCGGAGATTATAGTTGTTGGCTTCAACCGTTGTAATTCCTGGTGTAGTGAGTGGAGCTTGTAAATGTGGAATGTCGTTGCAGTTGTTCTAAAACCCTCAAGCCACTGTTCCTTGTTTTCCCACTCCTTCTAGACACCCTTTTTGGTCTGTGTATATAGAATTATTTTATTTTACTGGCAACTTTCTCAATGATCACTATCTAAAACGTGCACAAATTATTTAACTTCTCAACAAATTGGAATAAAATACTTTTTTTTGTTTTTGCTATTTATTATTTGTTTTTTGTTTTTCTTTCACTAGTCAAATAAATGGTATACGTTTACTTCAATATACCGGCTTAAAAAACTCTATGAATATATTTCAACACTTTATGAAAATTGACAATGTACTAGAACACCCGAAATTTAAATATATATAATTTGCAATGTGACTGGTTTTTAAACTGATGTACCGAATATGACTGATTTATTTTTTCCTTGCTCGAAGCAAAGAAGCCAAAAGCAAAGTAGACAACAAAAGAAATCAGTGTGACCGTGTATAAACATTCTGCCCCCCTTGCTATATTATAATATAGCAACGAGGGACGTTCTACAATGATAGAAAAAAAGATGTGATTATAATACAATAATGTTATAATTCTAGGATGCAAAGAAAATGATATAATTCAAATATGATTTTTTATAAAGATACGTAGAAGGTATTATGTATATAATATGTATATAAATTGTATAAATGTTAAGATAAAAAGATAATGATTTTTAAACGGCAAATTTTCCGATGATGACCCATCCCAGCACAGTGTCTTGCGCCAATGGGGACCCAATAGAGGCAGTTTGGATACCACTCCGGATTAACCTAGGATACACGTCCACTCCCAAAACAAAATTGATGGTGTGGCTTTCGAAGAAATCAGGATCAGCCAAGCGTAAATTGATATAAGCGTCAGTGATGCTACGATCCAGGCGTTTTGCTGGCGGCCTTTCATGTACATCGTCTGCAACACGGGCACTTTTTTTAAATTTTGCGCATTTACGCAACGGATGATCTTTCCGACATAAACGCCAGTCGGGAGCCTTAGCCTTTAGGTGGACGGTGAGCTTGTGCTCTTCAATGGGGGAGTCGTGACTGCGGCGACGATTATGCATATTTGCTATAACGGGGAAGAAATAAAGGGGGAAAGTTATAAATGGGTTGAACGTTAGAAGCGAACTTTTGCGGGTTTTAGGCACCAGTCCGAAAGGGCGTGGATAAATGGCTGCTGCGTATGCTTTTTCCGACGCGTCACAAAAGCCGTGTATTTCGACTTTATAGGCGGGATCAAAATCAATGAAACGGGGAATTTTGATTTGTTCAATGTTTATGTAGTCGTCCAGGAATTCATGCCACTTTTGCATCGTTGGGGGATTCAAATCTTCGTCCCAGTCGGTACCATCTTTCCATATTTGCTGCATAATGATTTTTGCTACGATGATTTTGGGTGACAGCCAACCTGCTGGGTCGAATAATCTTGCTATTTCAGATAGCACACATTTCTTTGTAGTGAAATTGCGATTGGGGGTATTTTTAAGTTTAAAATAAAAATAATCGCCTCCAGCGTTCCATCTGAGGCCTAAGGTTTTGGTTATACTGGAGTCTGACAATTTTAGAAACTCTTCTTCCAGCACGTGTGTTGACGGCAATCCTTGTAGTAACATTTCATTGTTTGTCGTCCACTTTCGAAGCGAAAAGTCTGCTGTAGCAAGAACTTTTATGAGTTCATCGCGTGATTTAAGCGCCGATGATATGGTATGTGCTCCAGAAAGGACGTCGTCGACGTACATATAGTTCCGGGGGACTTCGGCCACGTTAGGGTGACCGGTTTCGCTCTCTTTGACGAGTTCTAGCAACATCCTGATTGCTAGGTAGGGGGCACAGTTCACGCCAAAGGTGACTGTTTTTAACTCGTAGTCTTGAATGAATTCAGTTGGCGAATTTCGATATAAAATTCGCTGTAGGGGGGTTTGAGAGGGGTGGACTAAAATTTGGCGGTATATCTTTTCGATGTCCGCGTTAAAAACGTAGCGGAAAAATCTCCATCTTAATATTAAGATCATTAAGTCTGCCTGGAGAATTGGGCCATTATAAAGTAAATCGTTGAGGCTGACTCCATTTGCTGAGGGATTTGATGCATTAAACACCACACGTAATTTTGTTGTGGTGCTATCGGGTTTTATAACAACGTGATGGGGCAAATAATATGTGCCGCTGTCACCACTTATGGGGGTTACCTTGGCCATTTGGCCAAGAGCAGAATATTCGGTAATAACTCGATCATATTCAGCTTTGAGTTGGGGGTTTTTTATCAAGCGCGCTTCATTTCGTAGAAATTGCGATAACGCGATTTTTCGGGATTGACCAATATTTACTTTTTCGGGGTGTTCTTGTTTAAAAGGGAGTGATACAACGTATCGACAATCTTGATTGCGGAATGTAGTCGAGGTGCACAGATTCTCGCAGTATGTGACCTCTGGTGATGATTTGGCTTTCTTCGGGAGATCTTCAAGCTCCCAGAAACGTCGAAGTTGATTATCCAACGCGACGGTATTATAAAATGATAAAATTGCCTTTTTACACGGATTGGCGGTTACTTTGCCGGTAATTATCCATCCGAAAGCAGTTTTCTGCGCAACCAAAGACTGTTGTCTATCCCAGTGCAGTCCATCTTGAATTATTTTTGGGTAAACATCTCCCCCGAGAAGTAGGTCAATTTCGAACCCACCGCTGCGGTAAGTATCGGCTAACTGTAAATGTGAAAAATTGCGATAAGCTGGCGACGATGGGGGGTGATATGCAAGTTGACCGGTCAGCTTGTTTATGACGAATGCCTCCGCAAACAATTCATACGATGGGTCGATAGGAGAGCCTATTTTTATATGGCATATCTGAGCTGAGGTAGCTGTTAATGAGTCACCTAAGCCGTGTATTTGAGCTTGGGAAGATCGCGTTCTAAGGCCCAAACAATTTTGTAGTTTTCTTGAAATGAAAGTTGCCTCAGATGCGGAATCAATTAACGCGCGAACTGTATATTTGCATTCGCCCTGATATACGTCAACAAGAGCTGTGCCTAGGATGACAAATTGTGTCGTTGAGGTTAAATGTGTTGAGAACGATTGCAGCGTTCTGTCAGCGGCTTGTGCTGACGTTGAGGGGCTCATATCTAAAGGAGGATGAGTAGTGTTTAAGTTGGCCTGAAAAGGGGGAGAAATGGCTTGGGTGGTATTTGAAGATCGCTGTGCAGTAGATATGCGATGAAGCAACGTATGATGTTTTCCTTTGCACATGTGACAGGCATATTTGCTTTTGCATGTTTGAGAGCCATGAGATGTTCCCAGACAATTGGTACATCGATTTTGGTGTTTAACCGTAGCATAGCGTTCTTCGATTGGCATTGCTAGGAAAACGGAACAAAATCTGAGGGGGTGAAATTGTGGACAAAGGGCACATTTTCCTTTCTTTTCTTTGGAAATATTAGTGTGATAACTTTGAAGCTTTTGCTTGGAAAGCGAATTAGACTTATTCAGATTAGCCGGCTGTGCGGGTTTTGAACCATGCGAGCTCGCAAAAGTTGATCGAATATCAGCAACCGACTCTAAAGTGTGACAACGAGATGTTAGAAATACATCAAGCTGTGACCAAGTGGGCAAATCCGTAGTTTGGGGCAGAGATTGTTCCCATAAGTTAAGGGTAACTTCAGGCAAGCAGGTCGAGCAGATATACACGAAGATTGAATCCCAGTTCGCTGTTTCAATTTGAAGTAAACGGAGATTTGTAATACAATTGCTAATTGTACGTTGCAGACGCCTTAAATCAGAACCCGTTTCCCGCGACATCGGTTTTATATTGAAAAGTGATTTCAATTGTGCGTTGACTAGGACCCTCTTGTTTTCATAACGATGCATGAGGTTCTGCCATGCCATGTCAAAACCTTCGTTGGTAATGGGACAAGTTTTTAAAAGCTCACGTGCTTCGCCTTGCGTCTTCTTCATTAAGTGGCACATTTTTTCTACAGGTGAGAGACGGTCGTTATTGCGGTACAAGGCAGTGAACATATCTCGGAATGTAGGCCAAGATTTGTAGTCACCATGGAATACTTCGGTATCGCAGGGGGGTAAAGAAATATGTGGCGTCATATCGACTTGTGTTTTCACTGATGGGGTAGCTGCTGCGGCCTGGGTACGAATCTTGTCGGTATATTTGTGAATAGTCGCGATAATCTCTGTATAGGCCTCAAAAGTAGAATAAAAACGCTTTTGTAATGCTGTCATTTCGATTTCTTCCTTTATTGTTTCATATTTCTCCAGTGCTAGGTCGTAGAGAGTCTCGAAACTAGTCCATAGCTTCTCAAGCTGTTGTTCTTGAGCCACTAAGGTATGAAGAGTGTGGCCCTCTTCTTTCAAGCCTTTAAAATAGGTTTGAAAATCTATTACGCGATCAGAAGCGCGTATGAAATTTTTTAACGTTGCCATTTCAATGAGAAAACGGTAGGAGTTACTGATAAAAAGTTTTTATGGGGGTTTGAGAAATCGTTACCGGTATCGGTATAACAAGCAATGTATCGGGTTTAAAAATCCGCAAGCTAGATGTTCACTGGTGCTTAGTATAAGTGACCTATGTTATTGTTGTAAAAATTGTAAATTTCCACAGATGCTTCGTATAAGCGGCCAAGATGTATGGGAGAAAATTTAATAAATATTTCCAGTGGTGCTTCGTATAAACGACCAATATGTGGGTGGTAAAATTTTTAAATAATTAAACAAATTTTTAATTTATTTGTTTCACGAGTGGTAGAAAATTTAAGCAAATTTTCAATGGTGCTTCGTATAAGCGACCAATGTATGGGGGTTGATAAAATTTGAAAAACAATTAAGTAAATTTTCAAATTATTTGTTGAGGTAGAAAATTTCAGAAAATTTTCAATGGTGCTTCGTATAAGCGACCAATATATGGGGGTTAAATAAAATTTGAAATTATTAAATAAATTTTCAAATTATTTGTTGATGGAGAAAATTTCAAAAATTTTCAATGGTGCTTCGTATAAGCGATCAATATATGGGGGTTAAATAAAATTTGAAATTATTAAATAAATTTTCAAATTATTTGTTGATGGAGAAAACTTCAGAAATTTTTCAATGGTGCTTCGTATAAGCGACCAATGTATGGGGGTTAATATTTAAATAATTACACAATTTTTAAATTAGTTGTTTCACGACTGGCCGAAAATTTCCAGAAAATTTCCAATGGCGCTTCGTATAAGCGACCAATATATGCGGGGTTAATAAATTTGAAATTATTAAATAAATTTGCAAATTATTGTTGAGGGAGAAAATTTCCGAAAATTTTCAATGGTGCCTCGTATAGGCGACCAGTATATGGGGGTTGAAATAATTTGAAATAATTAAATAAGTTTTCAAATTATTGGTTTCAATATTTTAGATAGCGAAAGTATGTGTATGATGATCTGACATATATGTACACCGGGGGTTAATTACGGTAGAAATTTGCATTCATTAATACAAATATCTTAAGTTTTCATCGATTTATTCAAATAAAACAATAAACATAACAATTTATTTTTCTTCTCGTTACTTGTCACGCTACCCTCGTAACCATTTATTCTAAATGTTCTTATGTATCAGCTGCTTCGTTTGGCTTACTGACCTATATATTTTGTCAGAAGTAAATACATACATATGTACATAGAAATGATTTTGCTGCTTTTATTTGTTCGTTGATCGTTTACTCGCTGCTTTAATGAGCGAGAGTGCCAAAAAATTCGTAATGCATAAAGAGTATCAATTTATGTATGTATGTATTTATTGCAGAAGAAACAGAAGAATAGAAAACATGAAATGTTTTTTCAAGGGCAAAATTCCAACCATACATACATACGTATGCGGTTAACAGGTAAATTTTTAACGACACTTTTTTCCTTTTGCTTTTTCTCTTATTTAAGTATTAAAGCAAAAATTGTATTTGTTACCTGTTAAGTAAGTAAGTAAATTTTTAACGACACTTTTTTCCTTTTGCTTTTTCTCTTTATTTAAGTATTAAAGCAAAAATTGTATTTGTTACCTGTTAAGTATAAATGCACGTATGTATGTTTATTTTTTTGACCGTTAGAGTTTTTTATAAAAATACAAAAAAGAACACCAATTTTTGACGAAATGAAAGTTTTGTAAAAACTAACGTTTTCTGTCGAAACTGTACCTATGTATATCAGATCATAAACGGGGGTTTAGTGCAAAAATGGCATATCTCACAAATGGAGATTATACCATTTTTGTGTGAAAAAATGGGTTTTTATGAAACAAATGGGGTTTTTTAGATAGCAAAGGGGGTGTGCCGGGTTTTGGATGACCCGGATCCGGCTCGAAGGACCAAAATGTGCAGGGCACACGGGGGTTGGTTAGAATATATGTAAAGGAAAATGGGGTGACTTACCGGGAGGTGGTTGTTTCTGGAACAAGAGTATTAATAATTACGGGTGTAGTAAGCGGAGCTTATAGTTGTTGGCTTCAACCGTTGTAATTCCTGGTGTAGTGAGTGGAGCTTGTAAATGTGGAATGTCGTTGCAGTTGTTCTAAAACCCTCAAGCCACTGTTCCTTGTTTTCCCACTCCTTCTAGACACCCTTTTTGGTCTGTGTATATAGAATTATTTTATTTTACTGGTAACTTTCGCAATGATCACTATCTAAAACGTGCACAAATTATTTAACTTCTCAACAAATTGGAATAAAATACTTTTTTTTGTTTTTGCTATTTATTATTTGTTTTTTGTTTTTCTTTCACTAGTCAAATAAATGGTATACGTTTACTTCAATATACCGGCTTAAAAAACTCTATGAATATATTTCAACACTTTATGAAAATTGACAATGTACTAGAACACCCGAAATTTAAATATATATAATTTGCAATGTGACTGGTTTTTAAACTGATGTACCGAATATGACTGATTTATTTTTTCCTTGCTCGAAGCAAAGAAGCCAAAAGCAAAGTAGACAACAAAAGAAATCAGTGTGACCGTGTATAAACATATGTAATTTATGAGCAATAAACTTACATACTTGAAGGTTGGAGAAATTGAAGTGTAAGATATTTAGGACTGTCAAAGGGAATTAGAAATGCGTGATCATGGGAGCCAACGTTATGCACATGCATGCGTATTTGTGTATGTTTTTACAATAACTTCCCTGTTGCTAATTTTTGGAGTAGTTACGTTTTGGAACAGTCCTATACTAGTTATAAAGAGATAGAACTAAGAAGCTTGATGAAATATCGGCTGCACTTCTCTACAAGCAACGCGCTGTCTCTTTCTCTCCCTTTTTTTGTCATGTAAACAACATGGAAAAAAAAAGAATTTTTTGCCTGTGCAATGTTTCCATTGTAAAATGGAATGCAGCAAGTGTTTGTGTGGATGTATGTGGTAAAATTTTTTGCAAAGGAATTTGAATGTCTTCTGCGTCATTAAAAATCGATCAATGTTTTAACTCTCAACAATATTTTATTTTGGCGGCGGATAAGTTTCACTTAAATTTAAATACGCAGTAAGTGTTTTTCATTATTGAGTTTTTATGTTTTAAATGAATTGTTCTCTTTTTAGTTGAGATTTTTAATTACATTTTAAAATTAATTTAAAAATTATATTGTTTTATTAGTAGAAAATAATTTCCCGAATTCGGTATATATTGGAGTAGTATACAACAGCATTGGGCGTAACTAGTATTAAACTATTTTATAGAATACTGGTATAAAACTATTTTATAAAATAATAGTACAAAACTATCCATAATAGGCATTGATATAAACTAGTATAACAGCAACAACTCGTAGTCCTTCAACTAGTATGCAACTCTACACAAAACAAGTAGTTGTGCTCCTATGACAACCCAATGTAAAAGTCGATAGTTCGTTGTATGAAAAAAAACAGATGTGCAACCAGTCTGAATTCAAAAGCAACTAGTATGTTTCTGACCACATATTACTCCTTTTATCTGCAGGGTTGAGCGTTGGCAGATGGGTAAGTGGTCGTAAGTATATGTATATAAAAAAAAGCGAGTGTGTAATGCGGAGTACACATCTGGCATTTGTTGTGTTCTAATAATTATATAAAATGTGAAACGCCTTTCACATTATGTTTGCACAAAATATCGTAGTGTAGACGAGGCATTACTTTTTTTGTTTGTAGTATTTCGTTTGGGACATGGAAGGGTATTTATAGAAAGAAATTATGTATGCTGGTGAGATATCAATGTTTCTGTTTTTGTTGTTGTTTGATTTTTATTTTTTTTATGTGTAAAGAGTTTGAAGAAATGAATAATATATACAATTTATGCGTGTTGTATTTATTCATTCTTTTCACTTATTTTGTAAACAAATTGAAGTTTGTGATATTGAGTATTGTCAAAGATTGGTGGTTATTATCACTGCTTGCTGACATTTGTATCTGTCTCTTGTACATACCATATACATATAAATAAATGATTGAACAAAATTTTATATATTTTTAATCTACATAATTATTTAAAAAAATATCGTAAAAATATGTTGTAGTAATGTAAAAATAGAAAATTAAAATAAATTTTTTAGTTATTTTCTTGATAAAGTTATTATGCATTTCTTAAGGCATAAGACAAACTCCATAATTATGATAGCTGCAGTAAAAATATTCCGATTACACTAGTTTACACTGAAAATGTACACTTGACGCTGAATTCGAAAATCAAAGTTAAAATTTTTTTATGGACCAGTTTTTGAGATATTGTGATTTTTTCAGTTTATCGACCTTTTTCACTTGACCCATCATATCTCGAGCTAGAACTGTCCGATTGGTATTCAAATGAAAGGTATTGAGTTGACAAATAAATATGTATAATCGGATCTTTAATTGATATAGCGGTTCAAAATATATCGAAGAAAATAGTGCACATTTTCAAAAAAATTATATTTTACAGTGATTATATGCTGACAGAAAAGTACAAATCGTTAAAAAAAAACGTCTGGTTTCTGTTCATGTACGTAAAGATAATACTTTTACGTAAGAACTAAGACCAACTAGAAGAAAATCGACCGAAAAATTACAAAGTTATAAGCAATGGATTGAATAAATCCAAAGTAAAAATACATAAAAATAACAAATAACACAGGTCAACAAAATGAAATTTATTATGTAAGGTCAAAGGGTTCATAGTAAATTTGTATATACAGTAGTTCACGGATAAATGCGCCACGCTTAAGAGAGTTCACGCTTTAATACTTGTCAAAACCAACATTTTCCTCGATCTATTTAATTTGTGCACATATTTTTCTGTTAAATGAATCCCGCTTTACTGCGTTTCACTCATATATAGGTCGTATATTTCATAAAAATAAATTATTTATCATGCAGACTTTCACGGTTAAATGCACAAACTGAATTTAAAATTGTCAACCTTGGAAATTGTTTCTTTAAAAATTTCACACATTAAAGTTAATAAACTAACCGAAGAAAACGCCAAAATGAAAATAAATCATCAAATTTCGCAAGCCTGTTTTATTTGTTTACAATCATTTAGTTTTCATCACAATGTCTACGAAGAAAATGCAACTATCGTTGAAACTAAAACTTCAGATTTGTGCTAAATTCAAGAAATTTCTAAATTTCTTGTAAAATTTTTGCATGTGTATGTGGCATACATACATACGTATGTATGTACGTTTTTTTGACGTACAATGTACAAATGTTACATGCACATGAACTTAAATATGTTGCCTTAAATTTCAATTTGTGAAATTTTTTTTTATACCCTTTACCAAAAATGAAAAAGGGTATATATAGGTTTGTCATTCCGTGTGTAATTTCCATAATATTCATATGCGACCCATAAAATGTATATATTCTGGGTCCTTATGAATAGGGAAGACGAATAAGCGATGTCCGTCTGTCCGTCCGTCTGGTGTATGTGAAATCGGTTTTCCGAAGCTCCCAGAAAAGCTAGAGACTTCGTTCTTGGACTGGTGTGTCAGAAATGGTCTAACTTAGATTGGTATTGAAAATCAGCAAAATCGAGCAGACGCACAGTGGGGCCTTTTGACTTTTTTCGTTGCAAAAATCATAACTTTTGAACTGATAAAGATATTTAAAAATTTTAAAAAGCATTTGAAAGGAAACTCCTTTAGCTTTAATATACATGATTTGCACGGTCATAGGTTAGGCGCGGCACTGTGCACAGTGTCTGCTTTTGACTGTTTTTATTACAAACATCATAACTTTTAAGGTAAGAAAGATATTTTAATAAAAATTAGTATCATTATTGGCCATAGCTTTGTGGAGGCACTATGCACAGTGGTTTTTTTGTTGAAAACATCATAATTTTTGAAGTTACCGAGAAATTTGTAATGGGGAAAAACACTTGATTTTTAAATCTTTTAGGATCAAAATAAGTGCTCCCTTATTGTGATAGGCATTGGATACGATGACACCTTTGACCTTTCTTGTCGCAAAAATCATATATTTTGAAGTGATGATATTTTTAAAATTTCTCAAACATTTAAAATAAAACTTTTTGTGCTTTAAATGACATTCTCATAGGGAAGTTTAGAAAAAAATCCTACTCTAATATAACATGTTATATTAATATAACTCTTTTTATTTATATTACAGAAGCAAATTATTGAAATATTTTTAATAGTAATGTTAATTCTAATGTCGAGAGAATCCAACGAAGGTAAAACAAAATTTTACGGTTAATAACATTGGCTCCATGGTATATAAAAAGAAGAAATTGCAAAATACGCTGGCAAATATTTAACAAAACTCGAGTCACATCCTAATCCGCTTGCCCGTAATATTTTGAACTTTACTGGACACATCCGCCTAAAAAAGAGGGACACAAGGGCTCTTATTCATAGCACTCCAGATGGGACTTCTTGAAAATACTTTTATTTTTTTCCTTTTGACTATCACTATTTATGTATTATATATAACTATTACTAAGCTTATGTCAGACACTGGTCGGGCCTAACTATATTTTTAGATTTAAGATTTGAATACTTATTGTTAGTTCATATATGAAGATACAATAAATAAAAATCATGCATTACAAAAAAAAATGTTAATTTATAATATTATTTTATAGTATGATGTACTATAATATGATATTAAGTTATTTTTCAACTTCTGCTGATACTTCAGTAACTTTTACATTAGATGGTACTGCTTCTTTTTTGGCAGAGGTAACCTTTTTATATCCAGGAAGAACATTCACATTATGATTCTTTAAAGAGCTTCGTAAAATATTATATTTCTCCTTTGACAATCCCAAGTCCATAAATAAAGGCTTCTTCTATGCTATACTTTGTGGGTAATGCATTCGGAGGAGTAGGAATACTTTCTTTAATCCTTCGTAGTCGATCTGGGCTGGCAAGCTCAACAGCTTTTGTAATATCAGACCTAGATTTATCTTTATCTTTTACGTACTTAAGACATAATGCTTCTGACAGATTCGATGTAGATATATCTTTTGTAGTATTTTGAAGTTTACGTTATTTTTGTGTATTAAAGAAAATTAAGAATTAAAGAAAAATGTAGGGAAAAAGTCACTGCGAAAATTTCGTATTAACGAGAAGCAATAAATATTAGTAACAAGTGATGCAGTGAAAGCAATTTTATAGAGAGAATAATTTCTTTTCATATTTGGAACGCATCTTTGTTACATATATAAAATAATTTTTTATCTTTTAGTATTAAGATACATTTTATAACATAAAGTACAAGTTATTTTTTTCTCTTATTTTTGTAAAAAAAAGAAAACTAAGATTTGATCTTTCTATACGATTATATATATTTCAATGAAATAAGGCTACATACATATTTATAAGTAAGCACATATGTATACATTAACAAAAATATGTCAATCAGTTCCACTTATTTTTACATTTTTGTGCTGTAAGATAATATAAATTATAAAAAATATTAAAATTTTGGTACCTTTTTTCCTTATTTGGCAATTTTTTTTTAATTTTGGTTGCAAAAATATCTTGGCTGTGGCAGCGCTGGCTATAATATTGTAACATTTTTCTTCAAATTTCAAGAAAACCTGTCATTTTTTGTGGCCCAATTTAGCTTAATTATTTAAAGTACTGTGTAGTAAATATTCTTAGAAAATATGGGCGTGACCATTTTTGCCCATTTTTAGATATTCTCTATTTTATTTGTAAAAAGTACCTAAATATAGGGTGTCTGAAAAACGGCAACTGCCGAAAAAGTAGGGCATCTGGTGGACATTTTCTTAATTTTTTTTTAATAAACAATAAATATACCTTTAAAACAATACCAAAAAAGTAGTGATCACATGGCAATATTTCTGACACTTCAATTCTAAAATGTTTTTTTTTTCTCAAAATCACATATTTTTGGACTTTCAAAAAAACTGTCGACTATAAGCAATTCCACCAGCTATAATTCTTATCCAATTAAGAAAAACGTTTTTGAATTCTGATCAGTAAAATGGTCTTTATACGATGTGTTCATTAATTTTACAAAATTTTGTCATCAAATTTTGTATTTTTGCCACGGTTTTTGGGAAAAGGCGCCACAGTGAGACGGTTTCAGAGCTGGAAAACTGAAACTTGATTTTGCCATATAAAACTAACTAGATAACACAATTTTTTTAATTTTTTTGTAAAATAAACTTATTTTGCACTTCAGTACGACCAAAATTGGCATTTTAAATTAAAAAAATATAAAAAAATTAAAAAGACGTTTCCAGGGTTGGAAAACTTTAGCTTTTTGTGTTATGTAACATTAACTACATGTGTCTAAAACTATGTCTGTCATAGTGTATTTTCTCGAGAACCGTAAGAGCTACAGACCTGAAATTCGGACACAGTGTGTAGACCTTTGGCCGCTACAACAAAAAATTCATGAGAATTGGAAATTAAAGGGTGTTCTAAAACGAGCAACGAAAAATTTTAAAATCCCATTTAATATACATACAATTGTATGTATATACACTTGAAATTTGTAAGGTTAGTGTATTTTATACAGACTACAAAAACTAACACTAAAATTTCAAAAAATTTAAATTAAAGGGTGTTCCATCAGTTAATGCAATTTTGAGTATGCAATTTTGACAACTTGCTGTATCTTGGAAACCTTAAGAGCAAAACTCTTGAAATTTTCAAAAACGGTAAAACTAAAAAATCAAGAAATTAAAATATCGCCAAAACGAAACAAATCGCCAAAAACAAAAAAAAAAATCGCCAAAACGAAAAAAAGCACCAAATTACAAAAAAATTTCTAAGACTAAAATAAATCGCGAAAAACTGAAAAATTGCTAAAATGAATAAAAAATCGCCATAATGAAAGAAAATCACCAAAATGAAAAAATCGCCGATATGAAAAAAACCCCCAAAACAGAAAAAAGTCGCCAAAATGAAAGAAAATCACCAAAATGAAAAAAAATTGGTAAAATTAAAAAAAATTGCTTAAACGAAAAAAACAAAATAAACAGAAAAAAATCGCTAAAATGAAAAAAAAATCGCCAAAATGAAAAACACACTGAAAAACACTTCAAAAAAGCAAAAAAGTCACATTAAAAATGCTCAGAACCGAATGTACGGAACCCTTCGTGCGCGAGTCAAAGTCTCACTTTACTGAATTTTTTAATATTAAAGGAATTAAATGAAACTAATTTTCTTATTTCGTTTTTGCTTCGTTCACTTAACATATTTCATGTATTTTTTAAAGAACTAAATTGGTGTAAGGAATTACAAAAATCCTAAATTATGATTCCAGGGTTGGAAAACTTACACTTTTTGTGTTATGTAAATTTAAATAGATCTAAAATTTTTTCCTTTTCCTTTACAAATTGAATATATTTTATGCTTCTGAAAGAAAAGTTTGGCGTATAAAATTTAAAAAATTTAAATTACAGCTCCAAAGATGGAAACTTTAAAATTTTTTTGAGATTAAAGTATAAAATTTTTTTTTTTATTTCTTTGCTCACTTAACACACTTTATTAATTTTTTAAATCAGAAAAATCTAAATGGTTGATTCCAGGGTTGGTAAATTTATTGTTTTTTTAGTTTGTAACTAGGTCAAGTTAGTTTTTTCTTTTTGTTTACAAGTTTTATATACTTTATGACTTATAATGAAATAGTTTCTGGTATATAAAACTAATTGTTTCTTTGGTAATCAAATAAAGTTTATATTTTATAAAGAAATAAATTAGTATTGAGAAACAGAAAACTCAGAAATATGGTTCCAGGGTTGGATATTGAAAAAAGTTTCGGTAAAAAAACTACCAAATATATTTTTTTCCATTTAAACATATTTCATGTTTTAGAAAAATCATTACCGAATAATACTGAAAGGTCACTTACTATTAATTGCTTTAGAGAAAAAAATTATAAATTTTTTCACAAAACAAATATGTATGTATGTGTCTGTATACTATATATATGTACGTACGTTGGTAAAGGGTATATACGATTCGGCACAGCCGAATATAGCACTCTTACTTGTTTAGTTTTTAAGATATTTTGCTTTAATTGTTATGTTTTACTTTAAAATAATTTAATTTTTTGTTTTATTGAATTGAATAACAAATTGGAAAACGATGATCTCTAATACTTAAACATATTTGCGTTTTCTTTTAGTAAGAATGAGAAGGGATAGAAATTGGTTTTGAAGCAGGCACTTCAGAGGGAATTTTGTTAAATGCGTTGGTAATGCAAATAACCATGATTCTTTTAAATGTGCCGTTAACGCACTTAACCGTGTTTTTTTCACAAACGCATTTATCCGTGAACTACTGTACTAAGTACTGTGTATCAATCCCTTTAAATTAGTTTTTTTGAATTGACTCTGTATCTCGAGATTTTCCGTTATAAAAAGGATGCTGTATCACATAATTGGCATTAAATCGAGAACCAGTTCTTCGATCCAATAAAAAATTACACAGAAGGCTAGGAAACAAATTGACATTTAAATTGCGTCTTCATGAATTTTTTAACAGTCTTATAGTTTCAGAGATATTCAGATAGTTTTATACAAAAAAATAAATTTTTTCAAAAAAATTTAGAAAATCGTTTGTTTCTTAAAAGACTCATTAAAATTTTAAACTGAAGAGAATTTTATATTTTATTACTAATTGTGATACATTCATATGTTATAGATAAAACGAGCCAAATTTATTAAAAATCATTCCATTAATTCTGAATTTATTCACAATTAAGTGCTAGCATACGAGTATATTTTACAGAATAAAACAATAATAATAAAATAAATAAAAATTGAAAAATTCCGTAAAATATACTCGTATGTTAGCACTTAATTGTGAATAAATTCAGAATTAATGGAATGATTTTTAATAAATTTGGCTCATTTTATTTATAACATAATGAATGTATCACAATTAATACGAAAATATAAAATTTTCTTCACTTTAAAATTTTAATGAGTCTTTTAAGAAACAAACGATTTTGTAAATTAGTGTTTTATTTTTGGGAATTGCTACAGTTTAAGTTTAACGTTTATTAACGCACTAATAATCCCAAATTATTATTTTACTTAATTAGTAAAATAACTTTTTTATTAAAAATACATTTAAATTGATTATTGAGGGGTTTAGCTGGATCCTATGCGCATTTCACTGTTGCTAATGCAGATCATCAGGGAACCTTTAGCCAAAAATCTTAGAACAACTAGAGTTATTATGTTATAAACTTTCATTTAAACAAATGAGAAGCTTAACAACAAATAACAAAGTTGAAACAAGAACTCAATAATCAACATATTTTTTATTTTCTTACTTTACTACATTGGCTGACTTTTTTTCAGCTCTAGTTGTAGTTGTAAAAAGTATGTAAAGAAAATAAATGTAAATAACAACAACAGCTATATAAGAATAGAGTGTTGCCACACAAGTATTTTTGACCTGGTGCAGTCAAGTTAATAATTATTGTTTTATTTTTGGGAATTGCTACAATTTAAGTTTAACGTTTATTAACGCACTAATAATCCCAAATTATTATTTTACTTAATTAGTAAAATAACTTTTTTATTAAAAATACATTTAAATTGGTTATTGAGGGGTTTAGCTGGATCCTATGCGCATTTCACTGTTGCTAATGCAGATTTTGTAAATTTTTTGAAAAAAATTTATTTTTTTTTGTATAAAACTTTCTGAATATCGCTCTCTGAAACTATAAGACTGTTAAAAAATTCATGAAGACGCAATTTAAATGTCAATTTGTTTCCTAGCCTTCTGTGTAATTTTTTATTGGATCGAAGAACTGGTTCTCGATTTAATGCCAATTATGTGATGCAGCATCCTCTTTTCTATAACGGAAAATCTCAATACAGAGTCAATTCAAAAAAACTAATTTAAAGGGATTGATACACAGTACTTAGTTTCTACAAATTTACTATGAAACCTTTGACCTTACATAATAAATTTCATTTTGTTGACCTGTGTTATTTGTTATTTTTATGTATTTTTACTTTGGATTTATTCAATCCATTGCTTATAACTTTGTAATTTTTCGGTCGATTTTCTTCTAGTTGGTCTTAGTTCTTACGTAAAAGTATTATCTTTACGTACATGAAAAGAAACCAGACGTTTTTTTTAACGATTTGTACTTTTCTGTCAGCATATAATCACTGTAAAATATGATTTTTTTGAAAATGTGCCATATTTTCATCGATATATTTTGAACCGCTATACCAATTAAAGATCCGATTATACATATTTATTTGTCAACTCAATACCTTTCATTTGAATACGAAGAGCGACCCAATCGGACAGTTCTAGCTCGAGATATGATGGGTCAAGTGAAAAAAGGTCGAAAAACTGAAAAAATCACAATATCTCAAAAACTGGTCCATAAAAATTTTAACCTTCATTTTCGAATTCAGGGGAAGAAAATACATTAGGAATTCTATATCTCATAAAATGTACATGAAAAAATTTTATTTTGTATACTAGTGTTATTTAAGTTGTATTTGCTTAAAGTTGATGCAGCCAATATCCTCGATGTTGAAAACTCTAAGTTGAAGTAGTTTCTCAAACCATTTCTTCTTTTCCACACCCTTAACATAGATTGAAGAATGTTTTAATTGGATTTTAAAATCTTTACAACACTCTTAAATAATATTGGTCCATCATTCCAATTCAGATGATGAAAGTTTCTTGTTAGCCAATTCTTTGTTTTGCTATTGATAATCTTTTGAAGTTAAACGGTGGTTTAATAATAAAATCTATGTGCTCTTTATTGTTAAAAACAATTGATATTTCTTTTGCAATGAGGATGTTTGAATTGGATTTAAATCCTTGCATATCGATGAAAATTTTATCCCCAATCATCTTATTTTTTTTTATTAAATTATCTTACGAACTTGACCTTTTAAGGGTATGTATTCTATTATGCGGTCGTGGTTGAGTATGCAAAAACCTGATGTATCGGTAGGTATGTTGGAGTCCGTTTCAATTTCAATATTTATATCAACAGGACCGTTATAGAGGGCTTTGTTTTGGTGACTGACATGTACTACCACTATCGGCACACAATTTTTAAATTCTTGAGCAGTTAGAATCGGTTGTGATTCTTTCATGTAGTAGCTTTGTTCAAACCATTATAATGGCATACCGATCATTTTTAAATTTTATATTTAGATCATCATATGGGTACGATTCGGAATTTAAATGCACTTTTAAATTGTGTTACGTGCCTCGATCAGCTCTGGTTGTTTTGGTGCCAACTAGCTCAAACGCACTAGCTCAAAACTGCACTACTAACACAAACAACTAACTCAACAACAGGGAAACACAATCTTAAAAGAAGAACTAGGTGTCATGTTCCCTACTTGCCCCCCAAAAATCCACACACTCACCTTAAGATTGGCCTCACATTTGCCTCACCCAATAAAATAACTTTAGCACGTCAACATATTTGTTCGCACACTTACACTAGTCATATATTTTTATTTGAAATTTATTCTGTTACTAAATCTATTATTTCTTTTATCTATCTATATATAGGTATATGTATTTGAATAATGCCTTATTAACTGTGAAATTTTTTCGCCTTACTAGGGCTAATTAAGTAATATACAAATTCGATATTCTGCGTTTTATAAATTCAAGCAGTGTGTGGACCAAAAAAATTATTTAAAATTCACGGCAAAAAAAATTAATATAATAAAATAAAATATCTTTTACTACACAGGAGTGTTCACGACTTCCCACTGGGTATTTCTTATATACAAATAAACAAAACTTACTTACCTAATTATTGCTTAGGCTAATACATAACCTACTTTTGCTATTGCCTAAATGATCAAAATATGTTCGTTATATCCTTTAACTTCCGAATTGCCAACACAAAATTACCTAGTTTCCTTCCTATTTAGAACTTGTACTTCTGTTTAAACTTTCCTTTTATGTTACTCTATTCGCCTACCTAAAGGAGCTCTCTTAGGCGACCTAATAGTCCTTTTGCAGTTTTAAGGACCGCACAAATATTTTATATTTTTTCTAACAAATTCTAAATAAGCAAAAACTATTTTGGGCGCGAATTATTAACCGGTATATATATATTCATATACATATATCTATATCTATATATGTATGTATATCGATATCTATATATATATATATATATATATATATATATATATATATATATATATATATATATATATATATCTCGGAAACCACATTGGATAGACTAAAAATTCCAAAAATACAAAAATGCTGCTAAGAAATAAGCCAACACGTATTTGGTACTTTTTCGATATGTGTACTTTTAGGGATTAAAAGGGGGTAAAAACTGAATTTTGGTACCTTTTCTGCACTCGACATATCTTCTAAATTATTGAATGTAGCAAAAAAGGTTTTTGGTGCATGCTTTTCTTCTGGACAAAATCTCGAATAGATTTTGGTACTTTTTGCAAATTCACTTTCATAAGGGTTAAAATCGTACCCGTTTTCGGTACTTTTTTGTTAATGATAAGGCACATATGATATACATGTAAAAATAAAGTAGAGATCTGAAATTTGGTGTGTAGGTTCCTCTTACAATGTATGGATACACTAAGAAGGGATTTTTGGAAAAATAAGCCCACACGTGATTGGTACTTTTCCGATATGTGTACTTTTAGGGATTAAAAGGGGTAAAAACTAAACTTTGGTACCTTTTTCGCACTCGACATATCTTCTAAATTATTGAACGTGGTAAAAAGCTTTTTGGTTCATTCTTTTCTTCTAGACAAAATCTCGAGTGGATTTTGGTACTTTTGCAAAATTTCCTTTTATAAGGGTTAAAAAATCGCATTGGTTTTCGGTTAATGATAAGGTTCATATGATATACATGTAAAAATAAGCTAGAGCTGAAATTTGGTGTGTAGGTTCCCCTTCCAATTAATAGATCCACTAAGAAGGAATTTCTGGAAACTTGAATGCTAAGGGGATAGAATGCGACAAGATGGATGATGACCAAATGGTGAGGTGTACCAAATGTGAGGGTAGCTGTCATTGGGATTGCGCCCATGTTACGGCTGACAAGGCACATCGAAATTGGTGCTGCAAAAGATGTTTAGCTGCAAATGATACTGCACTGCAAGAGGAATCTGGAAGCAAAGTTAGTTCCATAAAATCCACAAGGTCTAAGGCATCATCAAGGAAGTCAAATCGTGCACAAATTAAACTGCAGCTAGTCAACGAAGAGTTGGCGCTACTTACTGAAAAAAGTAAGTTGTTGCAACAAAGAGAAATCCTTATACAAAAAAGGAAATCTCTACTACAAAATGATAGTGACGATGAGTCAACGTCCACAACGTCGTCATTCCGTGGACAAGGTGTGCAGATTGGGTGCAATACAAAAAGAATACGGCCCCTACTACAACATTGCTACAATCTGAAGTTAATAATCAGTGTATGCCGCCAATCGTTCGAAACAAGTCTAATACACATTGGGCTCCGGTAACATTTCCCACGGAAGAAAATCTAGTTCGGCTAAGTCATGCTCAAGACGGTGCTGCTCGTAATGCTGTAAAAAGCCTCTTATTGAACGCATCATGTGTGCTGCAAATTTTGTTAACTTTGCAAATGAAATTTGGTCGTCCAGAGCGTATTATCAACATTCTACTTAATCAAATTAGAGACATGCCACCACCCAAAGAGTCTCGTTTTGAGTCGATAGATTTTGCAATAGAAGTGCAAAATGTATGTGCCACAATGAAAGCTGCTGGCCTAGAGAATTACCTAAATAACCCGAAGTTACAACAGGAATTGGTTTCAAAGCTTCCAGGTCTACTTGCAGCTTTCTGGGGTATGCATAAAATCACTTTGCCAACCTGCACCCTTGAACATCTTAGTGAGTGGCTGTTCCAACTAGCACAAGGTGCAAACAGCGTTATTATGCCCAGTACATTAGTCAAAACACATAAACGAGGGAATGTTAATGCACATAGTCAATCGGCCACAACAAAAGTATTTTCAAAGGCAAAGTGTATAGTGTGCTTCCGACGAAATATCATCTTGTGATCGGTTTGTCAAAATGAAGCGATCTGATAAATGGAAAATTATAACTAAAACTCATTTGTGCAAAATCTGTCTGTTATCTCATTTTGCGGAACCATGTACATCGACCGTGAATGCAACATTGACAACTGCAACATGAACCATCACTCTCTTCTGCATAAAAAGAAACTACCTGCGCTTCAGGTCGTGCCATCGGTAAGTTTTAACTGCAATACCCATTATAGTCATGACTTTAACACCTTGCTTTTTCGCATACTACCCATTACGCTCTACGGAAATGGAGTTAAAATTTCTACATACGCATTTTTTGACGACGGGTCATCCCTTACGCTTATGAAGATCTATATAATGTACTAAACATAGATGGTGAGCAATTGCCACTATGTCTTCGATGGACATCGAATACCCATCACTACGAAAATGATTCTATAGTAACAAACATAGAAATTGCTGGTGCGAATTCGAACAAGCACTACATAGTAAGAGAGCTACACACAGTGAAAAAGTTAGACTTACCACAACACACTGTGGATTATAATATATTAAAACACGAATACAAACACCTAAAAAATATTCCGCTAGCATCGTACAAAAATGTAGCTCCAAGAGTTTTGATTGACCTCAATAACGCGTATCTTAGTCAAATAGATATATAACTATTTTAAGGCGCGGGCGAAGCCCAAATTCTACTAAAATTGGATCCGCCCCAAAGATGTCTAGGGATAACAGCACATCTACTATCAATCGTCAAAATCGTTTTTCATTATTGCAAGACAAAAACGACAAGCCCGCTGCATCATCGCAAAAGTCTTTTAAGCCACCACCTATTTATCTGAAAGAAAAAAATTCTAACGCGCTTCTAAAAAATCTACTATCGACCATTGGTGAAAATACTTTTCACATCATTCCAATTAAACGAGGTAATATTGATGAAACTAAAATCCAAATATATGATGAAAAAGATTTCCGAAAAATTGTTAGTGAGTTTGAAAAAAAATAAAACAAATTTTTACACATATCAACTTAAGAGTGCTAAAGGCCTACAAATAGTATTAAAGGGCATAGATTCATATGTTGAGCCCGAAGAAGTAAAATGTGCACTTATCGAACAAGGATTTTAGGTAAAAAATGTTACCAATATAATCAATAGAGAGAAGATTCCCCAGCCTCTATTTCGTGTTGAACTGGAGCCGAATGATATACAGTTAAAAAAAAACGAGACGCACCCAATTTATAGTCTAAAATACCTTTTACACCGAAAAATCACAGTTGAAGAGCCATGTAAGCGTTCAGGTCCCGTACAGTGCCATAATTGCCAAGAATATGGCCACACAAATCCTTACTGCAAATTACCTACAGTTTGTGTTATCTGCGGTGAATTGCATGGTACTGCTAACTGTACCAAGCCAAAAGTACAAGCAGAAAAAAAATGCAGTAATTGTGGAGGTAATCACACCGCTAACTACAGAGGATGCCCTGTATATTCTTTCGTTAAACAGGCAATGGGTCAAAAACCTAAATTAGCTCCAGTTCAATCAGCAAATGCTTACTCCGCCACTCTTCCTCAAACTAGCCAACTAGTTACTTCACGTGTATCGTATGCCGATGCTGCTAAGACTAGTTCTATTCCCACACAAAATGTTCCACCGCCAAGTAATTCAACGAATGCAAACTCTAGCTTTAACTTTAGTCGCCTTGAAGCTACTGTTGAGAATCTGGTGCTAACTATAAACAACTTTACAACAAATATGACTAGCATGATGCAAGAAATGCTGAGATTGCAGAATACTCTGCTTCAAGCATTAGTCAACAAACCATGAACACGTTAAAACTATGTTTCTGGAACGCAAACTGCATTCGCCAACATAAAAATGAACTTGAACACTTCCTCACGGAAAAAAATATTGATATAATGTTGGTCTCTGAGACTCACTTGACTTCGAGAAGCTGCTTTAAAATAAATGGTTACACTCTATATGATTCATATGAGGGAGAGCATGCGGTGGATCAGCAATTCTAATTAAGTCAAGACTCAAGCACTATATCCTTGAGAACGTTACTGAAGAATATATGCAAGCTACGAATATTTTCGTAGACAATTTTTGTGCGAATTTCGTGATATCTTCAATTTACTCACCTCCCAGATTTTCAGTTACCGAAGATCAGTATGAGAAGTTCTACAAATCGCTTGGATCTTGTTTCGTAGCAGCTGGTGACTACAATTCAAAACATACGTACTGGGGGTCGCGTCTTGTTACACCTAGAGGTAGAGCGTTGTTTAATACAATTTCAAAAATGGGCTTGGACGTCATTTCGAGTGGGGAGCCTACTTACAGGCCTACTGATGTAAGAAAAATTCCAGATGTTATAGATTTTGGCGTCACGAAAAATATCCACAGGGACTTAATTCACGTAGAGGGCTCTCTAGATCTGTCCTCCGATCACTCTCCCACAATAGTTAAAATTTTCAACCCACTAAGGAGTGATTTAACTAACTCATATGCAAAAACGATTAATATGGTCAACTGGCTTGGATTCAATAAATATATTAGTAGTCACTGCGTAGAAAACATTCAGTTAAGATCACCTGATGATATTGAATTTAATATTGCCAACCTTAACGAATATATTAAACAGGCTGCTGAACATGCCACTACTTCCTATCCGCAGACTGGCTTTAATAGAATTTATTCTACGGAAACTTAACGTCTTGTATGTGAAAAAAGGAGAGCTAGAAGAGAATGGCAACAACACCGATCACCCCTTAATAAAATCAGACTTAAAGAATGTACTAAACGACTCAAAGAGCTGCTATCGTCGGAAAAGACTGCATTACTGGAAAAGTATTTAGAAGGTCTTGATGTAACGTCAACATCTAATTACTCTTTATGGCGAGCTACTAGAAATCATAAAAGACCCGTTGATCTAAAATCACCACTGCGTACTTCGACCGGAGGCTGGGCAAGAAGCGATAGTGAGAAAGGTAACTTATTTTCTGAGCATTTAAAATCTGTATTCACTCCCAATTCATGTACGGGTGCTGCCGGATTACCGAGTGTAGTATCTCTACCCCCTCGTCCCTTAAGGTTTAAGATGCGTGAGCTACAAAAAATAGTTGCTGAACTCGACCCGAAGAAAGCTCCAGGTATTGATGGCATTAGTAACAAGATGCTGATGAACTTGCTTCATATTGCAATAAGAATCTTGCTATTTATTTTTAATGCCATTTTACGAATGCAGTATTTTCCACATAACTGGAAACTTGCCAAGATTAAAATGATTCCAAAGCCAGGCAAAGATGTTACCAAGGCTGAGTCATATAGGCCTATAAGCTTACTTTCAACAATTTCAAAGCTTTTCGAAAAGCTGCTCATGACTAAATTGTCCACAATTTTAGCTGATAATGGGTGCATCCGGGACCATCAATTTGGCTTTAGAAGTCAGCATAGCACTATTGAGCAAACGCATAGATTGGTTCAAGTTGTAAGGAGGACATTTGAAGAAAAAAAGTATTGTTCTGCCCTTTTTATTGATGTTTCTCAGGCATTTGATAAAGTATGGCACGAAGGCCTAGTTTTAAAACTGTAGACATACCTACCAATAAGCATACAAAAGCTTTTGGAAAGTTATATCCTTGATAGGAAATTTACTGTTGTAGAAGGAGACTTCATGAGTGTACCCGAGTCTATATCTTCTGGTGTGCCACAGGGCAGTATTCTGGGGCCAGTCTTGTATCTAATTTATACTTGTGATATGCCTGTGAGCAATAACATCCACAATTCTACATTTGCCGATGATACAGCCTGTTTGAGTATTCACAAAAACCCTGATGAGGCATCCCGCAATCTCCAAGCACACATTACCCAGCTCGAAATATGGTTGAACTTATGGAGAATTAAAGTAAATGAACAAAAGTGTGTTCATATAACGTTTACCCTAAGAAAAGATACCTGTTCCCCCATTCGAACCAACAATCAAAATATTCCTCAACATTCTCAAGTGAAATACCTTGGAATACACCTTGATCGAAGGCTTACATGGAAATATCATATTGACTCTAAGTTAACCCAAATGAAACTTAAATTAACTTATATATATTGGTTAATTGGCAGAAATTCAACACTCAGCCTAGACTGCAAACTTTTGATATACTAGTCGCTTTTGAAGCCCATATGGTGCTATGGAATTCAGCTATGGGGCACTGCTTCAGCTTCAAATATAGAGAAAATCCAACGAAGGCAAAACAAAATTTTACGTTTGATAACATCTGCTCCATGGTACATTAAAAATTCAAATATTCATCGTGATTTAAATATACCACTAGTGAGTGAAGAAATTGAAAAATACGCAGGCAAATATTTAACAAAACTCGAGTCACATCCTAATCCGCTTGCCCGTAATATTTTGAGCTTTACTGGACACATCCGCTTAAAAAAGAGGGACACCAGGGCTCTTATACTCAACACTCCAGATGGGACTGCTTAAAAATACTTCTTTTTTTTCCTTTTTGATTATCACTACTTATGTATTATTTGTAACTATCACTAAGTTTATGTCCGATACTGGTCGGACCTAATTATTATATTTAGATTTAAGATTTGATTACTTATTGTTAGTTCATTTTTGAAGATACAATAAAGAAATATATATATAAAAAAAAAATCTTATGCCCTAATTCTGTTCGACGAATGTATCGTCTTGTCTATGGACGAAAAAAAGAAGCAGTTTTGATTCTTTAAAACGATTATTATTTGTTGTCTATGCTAGAAGGTTCGTGTATTTGCTTTGTAATTTTGTTCTAAATATTATATCCAACGCATATTTTTTCATATATTTTTCAAACTGTTGTATAATAATTTAATTGAATTTTTATGTTTTAAAAACATGGCAATAATATTTATATTTTTCATTGTCAAAGACAACAACCATTTTTGAAGAAAATAATTTAGAGACTTCAAAGACAAGAACTCAGAAGCATTTTCAAACAAAAACGTCCTAAATCTTCTTACTGAATTAGGGCATTAGTCAAAGCTTGAAATCAAAAGAAGGTAAAGAAAATGAGCCAACGGCAGAAAAAACATGGCTCGGCTGGACTGTTAAAGGTACTATTGCGACCAGCCAACCAGCGGCTACGGTAGTAAATTTTCATTAATTTACATTATGTGATTGTGACACTAACGCAGAAGATAAGCTACTCAGTCTGGTTAGAAAACATATTTTGAACGACAACAGTATTGACAAAGTGCGCGATAAACAAGTTATAATGTCATATGAAGATCAGCTTGCCATTGAACAGCTGCCAAAGTTGACTCGTCGTGTGAACAATTATTTTGAAACCAGTCTACTGTGGCGATGCCAAGAAACGCTGCCCGCAGGAAGTTTTATAATGGCCAAGAAGAGGGCACAATGTCTGCAAGATAAGATGCGGAAAATCCAATTCTTGCAAACGTCTACTATGAGAGACCATATAAAAAAAGGCTACGTCAGAAAATTGAACGCAGACGAACTGCAAGTGAAACGCTCGTGGTATTTACCTATCTTTCCAGTTTTAAATCCAAATAAGCCGGGAAAGATTAGACTCGTGTGGGATGCGGCCGCGAAAGTTGAGGGCATATCGTTAAATACAATGCTTCTAAAAGGACCTGATCAGCTAAACTCTTTAGTATCTGTTATTAGGAGATTTCGCCAAAAACGAATAGCTATTGGAGGAGACATCGCAGAGATGTTCCATCAAGTGAAAATGCGAAAAGAAGATCAACAATTCCAAAGATTTCTATGGTGTCACACAGATTCTGAGAAGTTCGAAACGTATGTAATGACGGTAATGACCTTTGGTGCTTCATGCTCCCCATGCTGTGCACAATATGTATTATAAATAATCATTACGTCGACGACATGCTCGATAGCGTAGATGCGGAAGAAGAAGCTATAGTATTAGCGCGTGAAGTAGATTTCATACATTCACAGGCTGGCTTCCATATTCGAAACTGGGTATCGAACTCCATTAAAGTTTTGAAAGCACTTAATGTATCAGCTATCGGCCAGATAAACTTCAACACTGAAAGGGATTGTTCAGCCGAAAAAGTCCTAGGTATGTGGTGGTATACACCTAGCGACAACTTCATATATAAAATATCCTCACGATATAAAAGCAGCGAATTATTGACCGGCAAACAGCGACCTACGAAAAGGCAAGTATTGAGTCTTATAATTACCATTTTTGATCCACTTGGCCTGTTAGGATTCTATATTGTTTTTGCAAAAGTCGTATTTCAAGAAACCTGGCGCACAGGCTGTTCCTGGGATGAACTTATCGGGGATGAACAATTTGCTATATGGCTGCGTTGGGTTCGCTTGTTGCTTGAGGTAGAAGCAATGAAAATTTCTAGATGCTACACAAAAACAATTTTCAAAGATGTAACTGAGATAGAAATCCACACGTTTGTGGATGCCAGTGAAGATGCGTATGCAGCAGTAAGCTATTTGAGATGCACTGACGGTAATCTAGTTGAGACAAGTCTACTGGGTTGTAAAACAAAGGTTGCACCTCTGACAATGCAATCAATACCACGCCTTGAACTATAAGCCGCATTAATTGGCGCGCGCTTAGCAAGCAGCCTGAAAGAATCTCTGTCTTTGAAAATCAGCAAATCTATATTTTGGTCTGATTCTAGCACAGTGCTGTCTTGGATACGGTCAGACCATCGCCGATACAAGCAATTTGTCGCCTTCCGGGTAAGTCAAATCTTAGAGCTTACGGATAGCCGACGAACCCACAAGGTGGCAAAAGTCTCCCGACTTTTCAAGTACCAGCCGATGGTTAAATGGTCCTCAATTTCTGAAAATGGATCTTTCAAAATGGCCAGAGGAAGTTTCAGGGAAGCCATTACATAGTAATTTAGAACTTCGTCCTTCTTATGTTGACCACCATAGACTACAACTCGGTGAAGACGCATCACTGATACTATTTGAAGCTAATCGGAGCTCTTCGTGGAAACGCCTCGTACATGTGTTTGCAAGAGTCATACTAACCATCCGATTATGGAAAAGTTTAAGGAATGGAGTATCCTCTAACTGCAAATACGTTACACAAAATGATATTCGTGCAAGTGAAACACTTTTATTTAAGCACAAAGAGAGTTCTTAGACGAAATAGCCTTACTTTCAGACTCACGTCCTCTTCCAAGATCTAGCTCGATGTATAAACTGTCACCTTACTTAGATGACCATGGATTTCTTCGCCTCGGTGGCCGTGTAAAACTTTTGCATGGTGATGACCCTATTATATTGCCATGTAGGAATCGTATCACGTACTTAATTGTACTTGATTTTCACGTGAAATACCATCACGGAAACAGTGAAACCGTGGTAAATGAACTGAGACAAAGATTTTGGATACCAAGATTGCGCACGGAAGTTTACAGAGTAAGACGTAGCTGCCAGCTATGCAAAAATCGTATAGCAAAACCAGTTCCTCCTAGAATGGCTGCCCTTCACCCAACAAGAACTGCTGCCTTTTACCGCCCATTTTCATATGTTGGCGTCGACTACTATGGCCCCTTAATGGTGTCCGTACGGCGCAGCCGTGAGAAACGCTACGGCGTTTTGATTACTTGTTTGACGACTCGAGCGATACATTTGGAGATAGCGTACAATTTATCTACAGATTCATGCATTATGGCAATACGCAATTTCATTGCACGAAGGGGAGTAGCTATTGAAATATGGAGCGATAACGAGACAAACTTCAAAGGTGCCGAATGTGAGCTGCGAGAGGCTTTTAAAGCAGTTGATAAAAATGATCTAATAAGATCATTTACAACATCAAACACTAAATGGAATTTCACTCCACCGTCGTCACCTCACATGGGCGGTGCATGGGAGCACCTTGTCCGCTCTGTAAAGACTGTTCTAATGAACGTCCTTAAATCGCAATGTCCTACTGATGAACTTCTTCGTGCAGCGCTTATGGAGGTAGAACTTACAGTAAACTCTCGCCCTTTGACGTATATTCCTATTAAAACTGACGTAGAAAAAGCACTAACACCAAATCACTTCATTTTCGGTAGTTCCAATGGTACCAAACCATTAGTTGAAGGTGTAGCAGATGGCGTAGTCTTACACAGAACTGGGCAAACATCACAGCAGTTGTCGAACGCATTTTGGAAAAAGTGGACCAAGGAATACCAACCAATTATTACGCGTCGGACTAAATGGTTCAATGCTGTGAAACCAATAGCAGTGAACGACGTTGTATACATTGTTGATCCGGGAAACCCAAGGAACTGCTGGCCGAAAGGTATTGTCATTGCAGTCTGTGCAATGACAATACAATGACGGACAAGTAAGGAGTGCCACCGTCAAAACAACCACAGGTATTTACGTACGACCAGCTACAATGATCGCCATGCTCGATGAGAAGCAGTCTTTGAATGAGGTAGATCCTCACGAGGATATACCAGGGGGGAGTGTTAATTAAAGTCACTTCATGTCTCCCTATATTCCCCTGATTAATATTGAACAGCTGACTTTGCTACCTGTATTCTGATTGGTTAATAAGTAAGTATGGGATCAGTAACTGCTTGAATATTTATTCTCTCGACATTTGTATTCGTATAGACATTTTGCTTAACATTCTTCAAGTGTTACGCAGAAGCTGCAGTGGTTGAAGAAAATTTAAGCAACTTAAATAAAGTTTAATTGAATTTGAATTCTACGTCTTTTATTTATGCTGATAAATACCTCAACAACGGTTTTTGGGAAATTTGGACACAAAGGGTTAAACAGGGGCGAAAATTGTTAAAATCGGTCACTTTAGCAAATAGACCCAAATACCAAAAAAAAAAATATATACTGCTTAAAAATATAACTGCCAGGTACTTTTTTGACATACATACTTTTGAGAGATAAAACGTGAAAAAATTTTGTATTGGCACCTTATTGGCACACCACATACATATCTTTAAAGTATTATATAAGAAAGTAAAGTTTTTCCTTAATCGTTTTCTCCGAGAAAACATCTGGGATGGGTTTTTTTTAAACTTTCCGTAATTCGAGCATATAAGGGTTTAATTGTACACGCTTTTGGTACCTTTAACTGAATGTATATATGTAAGTTTTTAATTATTTTTGTCCACTGCAATGATATAGGTGTCAAATGAAAGAAAATTTTGAGAATATAAAAAGTACTGAAATCAGTCTAAACACAATATGACCGATGCTCCAAAATCGCGGCTCAATATATCAAGCAAATACAATAATCCGCTGGGTGCCCTAAAATGGCGGATCACTGCTTTCTATATACTTTATCAATATAGGACTTTAAGAATAAAAACTATAACGTAGAATTGGTTAACAAATATAATATACGTTCCACAATAGCGAACCTATTTTTATCCACCACATTCCAACACATTACGTAGGTGATGTAATTTAGCTTTATTAAATTAGTAAATGAATTTCATTATTAGCCTGATTTTCTGACGTTTAGATTTACTGGGAAGGGATTGTTTTTTGGAAACTTAATATCTTCAGCACCAACCAATTTAGAAAACAGAAGAAAAGTGTCTCATTTTTGTAAAAAAAAACGAGAAAAACTGATTTTGATACTTTTATTTTGTAATTCATATATCTTTTGAATTACAGAACAAAAAATAAAAGGTTATTTATGTTAAAATTTCCTTGAAAAAATTTCGAATATGTATTTGCACTTTCTTAAAATTTAAATTAGTAATACAATTTTACGGTTAGTTTCTTATGCGGATGTATTACACGAGTAACGCAACATTAATGTAGAACAAGAACATCAAACTGAATTAAATTTGAGTAAAAAAAGGGGATTAGGTTAGTAATTATCTTCCGAAATAAAATCAAAAGAACTAACACTTGATCTTATTTTGAAAAAGTCTCAAAAATGTTTTAGCGCTACATGGTGAAAATAGTACCAATTTTTTGTACGAGCACTTTTCCTATACAAATCCCATTTCATAAGATAAATATGTAAATTAATTCAAAACCTCAAATAAAATAATATTACAAAGATTTAGGTTTTTTCAATCAAGAAACATCGCCAAAGCGAAAAAATCGTAAAACGAAAGAATGCTAAAACTACAAAATTTGTCTAAGTGATTTTAATGTAGGAATATAATTCCTATCAATATGGGTCAAAACAAAAAGACTTGGTTAGTGAATTATTAAAATAGTATAAAAAAAAATCTGAGATGACCTCAACAAGAAAATGGAGAGTGAAACTTGATATGTTTGGGCAAAAAATAAGCCTAACAATACGAGTCTGAATTAAAAATGGTTGACGATTAAATTTAAGGGACTAACATCTTAGAACTAATAAATAAAAGGGCTTGGTCGGTACATTATAAAAAATAATATAAAGAATTTCTCTAATCACTAGAATAAAATGGCGTATCAAAATATATTTCTTTTGGACAAGACACACACTTATCAATATGGGTCCCAAATAAAAGGCCTTTATGAGTAGGTTTGAGGAATCCACATGAAGGTATCAGTTGAACACAGTATCAAAATAACGAGTTTCGCGAACTTTTATATTTGAACCCCTTCTTGGATAGTACATATAAATATCCGCTGACAAAGTAGCGGACAATAGCTAGTTTAATTGATAAAAGTGCACGTATAAAATTTTATAATTAATTATAAAAAATAGTTATAAAAAATACCATAAAATCAACGAAAATTTGAATTTATAAATAGTTTATTATATATAATTTGTTAAGAAATCCCGAAAATGAAATCCCGAGATTGAATTTTACAAATCCCGGGAATCGGAATTTGCCAAATCCCGAAAATCCCGGGATTTCGGGATTCAGTATTTCGCACTTGGCATCCCTAAAAGGAACTATATTACCAGGGCTGCCAGATAAAATTATCGAAAAATCGCCATTTTGTACTCGAAAAATCGTCAGAAAGATCGGACAAATCAAAATGAATTTTTTAATGTGTATACATGTTTTATTTGATATGTTTATTGAGAAATTGAAACCATAATCCGTAAAGCAGCTCTGTGCAAGTCAACATCACGCCTCGTTGGCAATTATTTCTTAAATGCAACCAGGCCACTGTTGTTTATTGGCCTTCGAGAGTTTTACGTCTCGCTCGCACTTGTTAACGGTTACCGAAACTAACTGTATCGCTTACAGTTATTTCTTTGTGGTATTTTCCATTATCAAGTGCAAACGCTTTTAAAAAGATTTAACTGGTGGAGCCCATAAAAAACTCTAGGAGGGGATCTTGGAAACTCCTACTTCCTATACGAAGGTATATGTCGTTCGCAGCAACCGAAGGAAGCTTCTACACGTGGTATACCCTGGCATTTTGGCTAAGTGGTTTTGCCATTTTTTCTTCCATTTGGAACACAGAATATAACAAAAAATTAAACCATTGTCCTCTTTTAACCCCTTATAACTTTACTCTTCTCAGAGGTAAATTGCCAAGTTATTTCCAAGTTTTGGTTTCAGTACTTTTGATGACCGAAATTTTTTATCGGAACTGGGCTTCTTTAGCCTGCCTTGCATCTACAATTTATTTAAAACCCCTTCGAAAAATAAGGTACATTTATATTAAGACTTTTTTCTTCAACTTTTTGACGTTAATATACATGGTAAATGCTGAGCGTACGAATAAAACAAAGAAAACTGTCCTCTAATTTTCACTTCGTGCCTTTTGTTTAACTCCGCATGCTTCTCAACACCTCTCACCAACAAATTCAATAAGCCTGTGCCCATGTTCTGTAACTTTGGCGAGAACTTCTTGTGTCGAAAAGATGTGAAACAAATTATTCCATCGTTTCTCGACAAGTGAGAAAAAAGATGTGTGTGAAGCTAAATTCATCGAGTTGAATTCATTTTTCAAATATATCGCATGCGATATTTTTTTTGTACGCATTTGGTACTGAAATTAAGGAGTTTCTTCATAAAAACGTTCACTGTTGCTTAACCCTTCTTTCCAAGCGAATCAAACTTAGTGGAAAATGAAGACAACAAATCATACTATTGAATTGCATTTACAATATATCTGAATGGTATTTGTGAAATTTTTTAGAAAACTTGGAAAAAATATGACTTGTGAAAAATATTATTTTTTGAGTTCTAGGAGGGAAATGGCCACTGTGACCAAACCCTTCTTCCTTTGCGCATCAAGCCTAGTAAAATGAAGATAACGAATCATACTATTAAACTGGATTTACAGTATATCTGAATTGTATTTGTGAAATTTTTTAGAAAATTTGACTTAGTGAAAAATATTATTTTTTGAGTTCTTCTTCCTCAGCGAATCAAACCTAGTGGAAAATAAAGACAACGAATCATACCATTTAACTGCACTTACAGTATATCTGAATTATATATGTGAAATATTTTAGAAAACTTGGAAAAAGTATGACTTAGTGAAAAATATTAAATGAAAGTTTATAACATAATAACTCTAGTTGTTCTAAGAAATTTGGGTAAAGGTTCCCTGATGATCTGCATTAGCAACAGTGAAATGCGTATATGATCCAGCTAAACCCCTCAATAATCAATTTGGGATTATTAGTGCGTTTAAAAATTTAAACTTAAATTTTAACAATTCCCATAAAAACACTACTTATAAACTTGACTGCACCCGGTCAAAAAAATACTTGTGTGGCAACACTCCATTCTTTAATAGCTGTTGTTGTTATTTACATTTATTTTCTTTTACATACTCTTACTCGTACAACTACAATTTGAAGCTGAAAAAAGTCAGCCAATGTAGCAATGGTAAAGTAACACCTAATTCACACGTTGATTTTTCAATGATTTTTTGAAACACGGTTTTTGTAGTTTGTTGGCGAACGATATAGAAAAGCAAAGGGGGTAGAAAAAAAATCACATTTTCCGTTTTCCGAGTTTTTTTTTAAATTTTCTTTACACATATTTTAATTTTTGGTATGTTGCTTTATTTTATTTTTTCATTCAATGTGACAACAGCTTTTTATAATAGAAAACAGTGTTACCTGTAGGTTATTTTGTCGCTAATATAGGAGTATAGGGAATATCGGACAAATATTTTATTTTTGGCCAAAACGTTTCTTTATTTATAAGTATTAATAATAGTATTTGACAAAACGTAGGTATTTTTTATACTCAGATTGCATTTTTTGTATATAAATAAAAAAAGAACTATATTTAAAATATATTTTTGCTCATAAGCTGTTTCAAAATTTGTTTTTGCACCTCAGGAAATAGAATATGGGCATCAATTAAACAATGATTTAATAATTAAAGAAATTACACTTACATCTATCTATCTTAAATCTTAATAAACTCCATTAATGGAGAAATTTCAAATGCAGCTTTATGTTAAATTTTTATTATATATAAGATAATTTCTGAAAATCTGTAGAGAAGTATGCATTAATTTCGAAAGCAGAAGTAGTCACTTTAAATAATTTAATACACAAGAACTACATATGTATGTCAAAATGGAGACTTAACTGTTTTTAATTAATCTTTTTTTAAATTAAAATTAATGAAATTTGTAGATTTTCGGATAGGAACATATTTTTAACATGTAGGGGAAATGGATTTTTTAAAATCTACTGGCAACACTGATGCCATTTTTGAAGGCAAAAAAAAAAATCAAACCTAGAAACATGGAAAAAATCATCGTATGAATGTAGAATGTTTTTGGAAGCAACTTTTATGCTATGTTTAGACGAAGAGTTAAATCACCTGCTTCGCTCTCTGAATCATGTTTATGAATCATGCTGTTTAGACTACTCATTCGTGCTTCGTGTGCAGCGTACCAATTTAGTGATTTTCGTACCAGATGTAGAGTTTTTTAATTCATAACAGTGCGGAGTTTTTCAAATTGTTGCTTAAAAAAAGGCACTAAATTGGTGCTTTTCACCTTTGATTTTAGTGCGTTTTGCAAATCTACTAAATATTAATTTGTTAAAGTGTGGTGGCTTTATTTTCACTTTTCAAAAACTATCTGCTTTCACCCCTTTTAAACATGCGAAGTTTCCTTTGCAGAATGCTAATTCAGCTGGGTGAAATACGAAGGAAGAAAAAATTTATCTTTCATAGTGAGAAAAATGAATATATTTCTAGAAATTACAGAGAATACCACGTTGGAAACACGTTATAAAATAACTTAATTACAATAATCTAATTACTAACCACTGAGGGAAGCAATGTATTGCTTTCTTGATAACGAAGGCTTTTAAAAATGCTTCTGAAAAGTACTAACGTAAGGCTCTCTAAAAAAGTGGACAGAAGTAAAAAAAAATGTAAACAAGTAACTTTTGCATTTGAATACACAAAAACTACACATTATTACTTCTGTAAAACGAATTAGTAAAGCAAAAAATGAATGGCTTTTTGGAAACGGAATGCATTGCTTCTAGCTGGCTTACAAAAACTCTTCTGTGAAGAGGTAATTTTTGCTGGGATGGTGAAATTGAAGAAATAGAACAAAGTATCAGAAATTTAAGGATACATATGTACATGGAAAAACTTGCTCAGAACTGATCAATTTTGGATTGAAGTTTATAATTATAGAAATTCAACTAATCATAATCCATTTCTAATACTGTAAATATTTCCTCTAAGACTATTAATATTACCATGTTCAAATGTTGAAGTAGAAATAACTTTTAGCGCTTATAACTATTTGAAAAGTAAGTAGAAATACAATAATGATTTTATAAATCAAATTGTTTCATTCATATAAAATACGGTCTATAAAGAAAAGGCTTATGTTGTTCAGTAACTCGTTTCTGTAATTCTCGCATCGTAAAATTTCTCACATGAAGTGTGAAACACAAAATTCCATCGTTTCTCGATTTGTGAAAAAAAGTTTTTCTGTATTTGAATGTGAAAACAGACAACACTGAATCTGTTTTTACTGGAATATTTCCAGTAATTGAGTGTCAAATGAAAACAAAAGTCACAAAAATATTATTTCAATAACAAAAAAATAATAATTTTCAAGAAAAATAAAATTTTATAATGAACATGAATATAAAGTGAATGTAAAATGCTTGAAATAAGTTTTTTCTAGCAACTGTCTCTATTATAGAAAATTCCACAAAAAAATTTTAAATAAATATAATGATATCGACTCCTAAATAATAATTTTAGTTCAACAATTCGTTGCATATTTTTTCAACTAGTTTATTATTCATATTTTCATGTTTCATGTTTTTGTACAAATTTGGTTGTTCTCGCACCAATTTAAAATGCGAGTTATTTAGACAGTTCTTGTGAGAAACTTTTCACAAAATATTGTTACAGAAACACTTTTTCTCACATCGTTCCAATAGTTGCTGGAAATTTGTTTAAATGACAGATAGTTCTCGCAAAGTAACGATACAGAAACACTTATGTGAGAAAAAGCCATTTTGTGTTTCAATTTACACTGTTTTTGTTACGATTCCCTTGTTTCATGCGGGAAATTTTACGATGCGAGAAATACAGAAACGAGCTACAGAATGTAACATACTGAACCATGTTCATGTAAAACTTAATTCAGATGAAACACCTAAAATCTAATTGTTTTATTAAAACAGCTTTATGGCCAGAGGAAAAAAATTAAACTGCATTTCCTGAAACGAGGATATAATTCTCGTTGATCACTCTTTTCTTAAAATAATACACCATGATTGCAGTGTCTTGCCAAATGAACTTCAATTATTTTCCTACTCATATTCTACTTATAAGCAAAATCGAAATATGGCTCGATATAATTGAAATTATTACATAAAACCTATGAAATGTAGTAAATTTAAAATTGTAGTTAACTTAAAATTTTAATTTCTACTCATTCAATACATATATAATTAGCCATGTGGGCTTTCTCTGTATTGAAAATAAATAGATAAATATAAAAAGATAAATAAATTATATATTGCATTTAGTGCTTTTATATGAACACACAGTGCTTTTTGCTCTGAAAAAGTTGGCATCACTGTTCGCGTGGTATTTTTTTTATGTATATTCACACAAACATACATATCATACGCACGTATATACATGCATACATACTTACATAAATTCGATTCATTCAAAATCTTGCTTTTGAAGGCATCTCTATATTTTTTTCTTATTTTTCCTTTTTATATTATTCATAACTATAACTTTTTTTTTTTTTTATAATACATGATATTTATTTATTGTATCTTCATATATGAACTAACAATAAGTATTCAAATCTTAAATATAAAAATATAATTAGGCCCGACCAGTGTCGGACATAAATTTAGAGATAGTTATAAATAATACATAAGTAGTGATAATCAAAAGGAAAAAATATAAATAACTAAAAGTATTTTCAGGAAGACCCATCTGGACTGCTGTGAATAAGAGCCCTTGTGTCCCTCTTTTTTAGGCGGATGTGTCCAGTAAAGTTCAAAATATTACGGGCAAGCGGATTAGGATGTGACTCGAGTTTTGTTAGATATTTGCCTGCGTATTTTGCAATTTCTTCAGTCACTAGTGGCATATTCAAATCACGATGTATATTTGAATTTTTGATGTACCATGGAGCCGATGTTATCAAGCGTAAAATTTTGTTTTGCCTGCGTTGAATTTTCTCTACATTTGAAGCTGAAGCAGTGCCCCATAGTTGAATTCCATAGCACCATATTGGCTTTAAAAGCGACTTGTATATTAAAAGTTTACAGTCTAGGCTAAGTGTTGAATTTCGACCAATCAGCCAATGTACCTGAGTTAATTTAAGTTTCATTTGAGTTAACTTAGAGTCAATATGGTGTTTCCATGTAAGTCGTCGGTCAAGGTGTATACCAAGATATTTCACATGTGAATGTTGAGAAAAAACTTGATTGTTAATTCGAATGGGGGAACAAGTATCTCTTCGTAAAGTAAATGTTACTTGAACACACTTTTGTTCATTTACCTTGATTCTCCATAAGTTTAACCAAAGCTCCATCTGGCTAATGTGTTCCTGGAGTTTGCGGGATGCCTCATCAGGATTTTCATGCATACTAAGGCAGGCTGTATCGTCGGCAAATGTGGAAGTATGTATACTACTGCTCACTGGCATATCACAAGTATAAATTAAATATAAAACTGGTCCCAGTATACTCCCCTGTGGCACACCAGATAAAATTGTTTCAGGCCTACTTGTAAAGTCTCCTTCCGCAACAGTGAACTTACGGGAAATAATGTAACTTTCCAAAAGATTTAAAATGTTTATTCGTAAGTAAGTCTTCAATTTTAAAATTAGGCCTTCATGCCACACTTTATCAAATGCCTGGGAAACGTCAATAAACAGCGCAGAACAATACTTTTTTTCCTCAAAAGTTCTTCTTATAAATTGAACCAATCTGTGAGTTTGTTCAATGGTGTTATGCTGACTTCTAAAACCAAATTGATGGTCTGGTATGCACCCACTACTAATTAGAATTGGGGACAATTTTGTTTTGAGCAATTTTTCGAAAAGCTTTGACATTGTAGATAGTAGACTTATTGGCCTATATGACTCAGCCTTGGTTATATCTTTGCCCGGCTTTGGAATCATTTTAACCTTGGCAAGTTTCCAGTTGTGTGGATAATACTCCAGTCGTAAAATAGCATTAAATATGAATAACAGGATTCTCATTGCAATACGAGGCAAGTTCATCAGCATCTGATTACTAATTCCATCAATACCCGGAGCTTTCTTCGGGTTGAGGTCGGCAATTAATTTTTGTAAATCACGCGTCTTAAACTTTATGTGTTGAGGGGGTAGAGCGACTATATTCGGCAAATCAGCAACACCAGTACATATATTTGGCGTAAAAACGGATTTTAAGTGCTCAGCAAATATTTTACCTTTTTCAGTATCGCTTCTTGCCCAACCTCCGGTAGATGTGCGTAGAGGTGGCTTATACTCAACGGGTGTTTTAAGCTTTCTGGCAGCGCGCCACAAGGAGTAATTAGACGCCGGTGTAACATCAAGACCCTCCAGATAATTTTTAAGAGATGCAATTTTTTCAGATGCAAGCAACTCTTGGAGTCGTTTAGTGCACTCTTTAAATCTGATTTTATTTTGTGGTGATCTGTGCTGTTGCCATTCCCTTCTAGCCCTTCTTTTTTCACGTACGAGACGTTGAATGTCTGTAGAATAAATTTTATTAAACCCAATCTGCGGATGGGAGATAGTGGCATGTTCAGCACCCTGTTTAATATTCTCGCTGAGATTGGCAATGTTCGATTCAATATCATCGGGTGTTCTTAGCGTAATGTTTTCCGTACAATGACTGCTGAGATATTTTTTGAACCCCAGCCAATTAACACGATTGATCATCTTCACATATGGGTCAGGTAAGTTACTTCTTAATGAGCTACAAATTGTAATGATCGTCGGGGAGTGATCGGACGAGAGATCAAGAGAAGCTTGAACTTGAATTAAATCCCTAGAGATATTTTTTATGTCGCCAAAATCTATAACATCCGGAATTTTTTGTATGTCAGTAGGCCAATAAGTGGGCTCCCCACTCGAAATGATATCCAAGCCCATTTTTGAAATAGTGTTGAACAATGCTCGACCTCTGGGTGTAACAAGGCGCGAACCCCAGAACGTATGTTTCGCATTGTAGTCTCCAGCTGCTACAAAACAAGGACCAAGAGATTTGTAGAAATCCTCATATTGATTCTCAGTGATTGAAAATCTGGGAGGGGAGTAAATTGATGATATAACGAAATTTGAACAAAAACTTTCAATGCCAATCTTTGTTGCTTGTAGGTATTCTTCACAAATGTTATCAAGAACATAGTGCTTGAGTCTTGACTTTATTAGAATTGCTGATCCACCACAAGCCCTTCCTCTAGGGTCCTTTGTATCATATATAGTGTAGCCATAAATTTTAAAAAGACTTCTCGAAGTCAAATGAGTCTCAGATACTAACATTATATCAATATTTTTTTCCGTGAGGAAGTGCTCAAGTTCATTTTTATGTTGGCGAATGCCGTTTGCGTTCCAGAAACATATTGTTAACGTGTTCATGGCTTATTAAGTATTGCTTGAAGCAGAGTGTTCTGCATTCGCAACATTTCTTGCATCATGCTAGTCATATTTGTTGTAAAATTGTTTATAGTTTGCACAAGATTTTCAATAGTGGCTTCAAGGCGATTAAAATTTAAGTTTGAGTTTGTATTTGTTGAATTATTTTGCGGTGAAACATTTTGTGTCGGAATAGAACTAGCCTTAGCAGCATCTGCATAAGATACACGGGAAGTAACTGGTTGGCTCATTTGCAGAAAAATGGCAGAGTAAGCGTTTGCTGATTGAGCTGGAGCTAATTTAGGTTTTTGTACCATAGTCTTCTTTACAAAAGAGTACACAGGACAACCTCTGTAGTTAGCGGTGTGATTACGTCGACAATTACTGCATTTTTTATCACTTTGATCTTTTGGTTTGTTGCAGCTAGCGGTGCCGTGTAATTCGCCGCACACAACACAAACAGAGGGTAAATTGCAGTATGTTTTTGTATGGCCATATTCTTGGCAATTATGGCACTGTACAGGACCTGAACGCTTATGTGGCTCTTCAACTGTGATTTTTCGGTACAAGAGGTATTTTAAATTATAAATTGGATGCGTCTCATTTTTTTTCAATTTTATATCATTAGGCTCAAGTTCAACACGAAATAGAGGTTGGGAAATCTTTTCTCTATTTATTATATTGGACACACTTTTTACCTTGAACCCCTGGAGGACGAGTGCATCTTTTATTTCTTCGGGGGAAACATAAGAATCTATGCCCTTCAATACGATCTGCATGCCTTTAGCGCTCTTAAGCTGGTATGTGTAGAAGCTTGTTTTACTTTTTTCAAATTCAGCAACCATTTTGCGGAAATCTGTTTCGTCATAGATTTGAGTTTTCGTTTCATCGATATTGCCACATTTTATTGGAACAATGTGAAATTTATTCTCACCAATTACCGAAATTAATTTCTTAATAAGAGCGTTTGAATTTTTTTCTCTCAAATATATTGATGGCGGCTTGGAGGTTTTTTTCGCGGATATATCAGGTGTGTCGTTGTCATCTTGCAATATTTGAAAACGATTAGTAGATGATGCGCTGTTATCCCTAGATACCTTTGAAGCAGATGCAATTTTAGTAGAATTAGGGCTTCGCCCGCGTTTTCCCACAATAATATATCGGTCCATTCCAACTTGGACCTTGGGTTTTGGGCTTTTTTTATTTTCAGTGACTAATTGGGTAAGTGATGAATCGGATGATATCACTGATTTAAATGACGAAGTAGTAGGCAACTGTAATGTTAACGAATCACTTGGCATTGGACAAAGCGAAGTTGATCGCTGACGAAAAATTGGCTTAGCCGTTAAAAAAGGTCTGTCATCAAGTTTTTTATTTATTTTTTTTAAATTAAGATCATCAGAACTCACAGTAAGTCTATCATCAGCTTTGCTATTTTTATTGTTATCATTAAGATCATCAGAGCTCACAGTAAGATAGGCATTTCTACCGTTATCACTCACTTCGCAATTATTTGTTTTCGAGGTACTCATATAGAGTATTCCTCAAGGGCACTTTGTAAGTGTATTCCTCAAGGGCACTTTAAGTTATTTTGTTTACGGTTGTTTTTGTTTTTTTTTTTGTTTTAGTTATTACTGTCTATGTAAAAAAAATATTAGCAAAGCAAAAATAGCTTGTTTATCAAAGTTAATGTACAACAAATATTATGTACTACAAATATTTTTTTTATGGTTTTTTTTTGGTTTAGTATGTAAAAAGAAATTCCGCTAATACTTCTGTTCACTATGAAGGTACAACGAGAACTGAATTTGCATTTCTAACTTAATTAAATTTATTTATATTAAACTCACATCTATGTTTTTTTGGCTTGTTTTCATTTGTTTACAAACACACACATACACATATACCTATTTTGTTTTGATAACTAGTTCAGATAAAGTGGCGATTAACTGCGATAAAAGTTAGAGAAGATACCTATTTTACGTGCTTCGCAAGTAGATTCAATTTCGCTCTCATAATTTTGTATGGCGAAGCAAGTGGATTCGGTCATGATTGGGGCGTGAAGCATGAATAGAGTGCGAAGCAGGTACCGTGTAAACATACTGTTAAAGAGAATTTAAAATAAAACAAGATTTTTAAATCCTCGTATGAATTGGGCCTAAGAAAATAAAAAAACATGTTGATTATTGAGTTCTTGTTTCAACTTTGTTATTTGTTGTTAGGCTTCTCATTTGTTTAAATGAAAGTTTATAACATAATAACTCTAGTTCTTCTAACAAATTTGGGTAAAGGTTCCTTGATAATCTGCATTAGCAACAGTGAAATGCGCATAGGATCCAGCTAAACCCATCAATAATCAATTTCAATGTATTTTTAATAAAAAATATTTTACTTAATAAGTAAAATAATAATTTGGAATTATTACTGCGTTTAAACTTAAAAAGAAAAATATTATTTTTTGGGTTCTAGGAGGGAAATGACCACTGTGGCCAAACCCTTCCTCCTAAGCGAATCACCCCTAGTGGAAAATGAAGAAAACGAATCAGACTATAAAAATGCATTTACTATATATCTGAATTGTATTTGTAAAATTTTTTAGAAAACTTGGAAAAAATATGAGAGTGAAAAATTTTATTTTTTGAGTTCTAGGAGGGAAATGGTCACTGTGGCGAAACCCTTCTTCGTCAGCGAATCGCCTCTAGTGGAACATGAAGACAACAAATCATACTATAAAATTGCATTTACTGTATATCTGAATTGTATTTGTGAAATTTTTTAGAAAACTTGGAAAAAATATGACTTAGTGAAAAATATTATTTTTGAGTTCTAGGAGGGAAATTGCCACAGTGGCCAAACCCTGCTTCCTACGTGAATTAAACCTAGGGGAAACTGAGGACAACGAATCATACCAATAAACTGCATTTACGGTATATCTGAATTGTATTTATGAATTTTTTTTAGTAAACTTGGTAAAAATATGACTTAATGAAAAATATTATTTTTTGAGTTCTAGGAGGGAAATGGCCACTGTGGCCAAGCCGTTCTTCCTACGCAAATCAAACCTAGGGAAACTGAAGACAACAAATCATACTATTAAACTGCATTTACGGTATATCTGAATTGTGTTTGTGAAGTTTTTTAGAAAACTTGGAAAAAATATGACTTAGTGAAAAATATTATTTTTTGAGTTCTAGGAGGTAAATGGCCACTGTGGCCAAACCCTTCATCCTCAGCAAATCAAAGCTAGTGGAAAATGAAGACAACGAAGTTATTACGTTAGAAATGTCATAATATACAACTAAAAGCCTACTTAAAATCGCAGACTAGGTGAACGGTTATCAAAAACGTCTGACGGCGACCATAATTCACTAAGAGTAAAAAACTTTCAACGACGGCAGCGAAAATACAATTGTCGGCTATACCAAATAATTCATAGTGCGAGTTTGATGATTGTTGTTGACAAAGTTGTTGAAAAAAATAAATAAAATATGTTAAAATAATTTAACAGTGCAAGTTTCACTTCAGAGCAAAATTCTTACCTTTTTTGCATTATTATTCATTGCATTTTGCATTTTGAGCATGTTGTTTTGGTTAAAATTCTATCTCACCCCGTTTTTATTTGTGAGTATATTTGACAGTACAAAGTAGAAGTGAGCGTAAGCTATGAAAATGTGCACAGTATTGTATTTTTTTCAAAAGCAAATAGTGTTTGTAGTGGTGATCGTAATGGAGTGTGAAACAAAAATAGAGAACAAGGAAACAAAAAACACACACAATCATTGTACAACAGTTGAATAGACAGTTGTGTCAAGTGTGCAATATTTTTATTTTACACTTCATACTTCATACTTCATTTCACAAACTAAAAATTTCATAAAATATTAAGTGATAATAAAACTTTTTACAAATATATTCATTGAGAAAGATATTAGTTTTGTTATTTTTTAGTCTTAAATTAATAAATTATAAAAGGAAGAGCTAGTGTGACCATTTTTGCAGCTAAATTATAGCAATTTTTTTTTGTTGATTTATGTAGCTGCAAAATTTTTGATTTAGCTGAAAAATTTTTGATTTAGCAGTTAGCATTTTCTATAGCACTTTTCAATTATATATTTAGATTTTTCTGGCATTTTTTGTAATATAAGACACTACTATGAGTTGCATTCGATTTTCGACATTCGCTGGGTATCGAACATCGAAATTCAAATGTTAAATTCATATTACGAGCACCGAAAATTTCGCTGAGCAACGGATTTTCTATAGAACAGAATTTAGCTTTCGATGAAGTATTTTAATATCAAAAATTGTTAAAAAGCAGGGACCGAAAATAACTGTTATTTTTGAATTTTTGATTAAAAAAAGCAACCTCAAGGAAATGTCGGAGAATGAAACCAAGTATACCATTTTGCAAGTATTGGACCAAATTGTCAGAAAATACGATGCTTTTTAAAAATCTGACTTTTATTTTTTCAAGCAAAAATAAAAGTTATTTTTTTACTTTTATTTTTTTGAGCAAAAATAACAGTTATTTTTGACTTTTATTTTTTCGAGCAGAAATAAAAGTTATTTTTTGACTTTTATTTTTTCTAGCAAAAATAACAGTTATTTTTGACTTTTATTTTTTCGAGCAGAAATAAAAGTTATTTTTTGACTTTTATTTTTTCGAGTAGAAATAAAAGTTATTTTTTGACTTTTATTTTTTTGAGCAGAAATAAAAGTTATTTTTGTGTTTTCAACCCCTTTGACAAAGAAATTATTATTTAATATTCCAAATATTCTTTTCTAAATAAGTAAATTTAACGATTCACTATTGCAAAAGCGCCAAAATTTATAATAAATATAATGAATTTATCACAAAATAACTTTTATTTCTGCTCAAAAAAATAAAAGTCAAAAAATAACTTTTATTTCTACTCGAAAAAATAAAAGTCAAAAAATAACTTTTATTTCTGCTCGAAAAAATAAAAGTCAAAAATAACTGTTATTTTTGCTCAAAAAAATAAAAGTCAAAAAATAACTTTTATTTCTGCTCGAAAAAATAAAAGTCAAAAATAACTGTTATTTTTGCTCAAAAAAATAAAAGTCAAAAAATAACTTTTATTTCTGCTCGAAAAAATAAAAGTCAAAAAATAACTTTTATTTTCTGACTTTTACGATAAAAGTTATAACAGTTACGGTCCCTGTTAAAAAGTCCAAGTGTTAGCATTGTTTATTTTAAGTATTTGTAACACGAGAAATGTTAATTATGATTATAAATCTATAAGTTGATGTAGGTACTGGAGCTGTGATCAGCGTGACTATATTAGCTTATTTTGAGCTAAATTTAGCTTATTTTAAACTAAATTTAGCTTATTTTTTGGATTTAGCTTCAAAATTTTCGTTTAGGTCTTAGCTTACTTTTAGCTTTTTTTTAACTCATTTAGCCTTAATCTTAATTGTTAAAGACATAACATTATTGTAAGAATTATAATTTGTTAAGGTTAAAAATATAAATTTGGAAAATATTTTAGAAAATACATAATGTAAATTGCTTATTTATACGAGAAATGGCATATAGAGGACATTGATTGCAATTTTGGAATTACAATGTTACAAAGTTAAATTAATATTACCCATAAGACTTTTAAAGAATTATCTTAGAATTGAGTTGAACGTCAGCAGCATGAATTTACTTAAAAAAATAGATATATATATACTGTAAATAGCACTACTTCACTAAAAAAGGTTTCGTATTTCAGTATAAATGCTGTTACATTTTTGAAAACTAATAGTCCATTCAGGATGACACAAAATTAAGTAATTTCAAGATGAAATTACGAACGAAATGAGAAGTGTTAGGTACTGAATGACATTTGAGTTGATTTCGCAAACATCCTATTCACTGCGGCAGACATTGAAGTACTTTTTTCAGTTGAGTAAATTCTTTGTTACACTTATACAAATTTTTCTTTAAAAAATTTTCATATATATAATAATTTTCAACCATCGTTTAATTTCATATTGAATTTAAAAATTTTATTTCTCTTAATTGTTGTTTCTTATAGTTGTAAATTTATTTATGTATAAATGTACACTATGATTTGCTATTTAATTTAACGATATTCGACATTTCTAGCTCGAGATATGATTGCTCAAGTTAAAAAGGGTGGAAAAATTAAAAAAAATTACAATATATCAAAAACTGTTCCATAAAAAAAAATTACCTTGATTTTCGAATTCAGAGGAACAAAATAAATAAACAAAATCACCACTCATCAAATGTACATTTTCGTTGTAAATTAGTAGATATTAATTTATAAAAACTAATTTTTAAATTTTTCTAATCAACGAAATACATGTTCAAAAAGGCTTGTTTTCGAAAAACCAACATGGAATTAGTAATTTTGCTTTGCTTTTAATGATTTTTATTAGTGCATAATGCATTATGTAAAATGAAAAACTGAAAGTTCGTATAAGTGATGAAATTTTATCAAGGTTTTAACGAATTCCATCATACAATTTTACATAAACAATTTGCCCTTAATGTATTTTTAACTAAAAATTACATCCTAGCGTGGTTTTTAATGTGAAATTGTATAGCAAAACTCGTTAAGACATTAAATTTTTACACTTATGTATGCTAAACTCATGGCAGGTTTTCAAGAATTTAAAAAAATTTTTGGTTCATTTAAAGGAAATGCAATTTTTTAATGCAATAAAAGAATAAAATAAAATTAAAAGAAAAAATGTTAATTACAAAAAAAAAAAGTATGTATTAAATTTTAGCATTAGGTTTTAGCTCTATAATTATTTTTTAGATTTTTCTTAAAGTCAATTTAGCATCAACAATTTTTAGGATCTGGTCACACTGCTTAGAACAGTAGCATGCGCTCAAATAATCTACGACGCACATAGATTTTACTTTGTTTGTTTTTTCTTTTACACATACACATAATTGTAGGCTTGTATGCTCATTTTACAATTGTCATTCGGTGAGCGCTAGTGAAATGTGCTTGGACATTGTCAGATTTTTTCCGAGCTAAATATTTCGCCAGATTGATTTTAAAAATCGCCAAAATTGATTTTATGTGGTTTTTCTTCATATATATTTGATAATAATTTTTTTTTTTATATAACACTTTTTTTAATATAAATTTTTAAAAAATAATCGTATAAAAACGCCAAATTTTTTTTTATTTATTTTATTAAATTCAAAACGCATTAGTAATTAATTAATATAAGAAAAATCATCAAAATCAAATTGCTTTAATCGGGTATGTTCTGTATTCCACACCTTTTAATTTCACGTGGAATACAGCACATACCCGAATATCTTGCAGACGAGTTTTTTTAGGATTTATTTTTGAAACTACTTCTTTAACAAACTAATTTTCCTGAATTACTAAAATTTTCAAATTCAATTCTGTTAAAAAATAGCCATAAAATCGTCAACAAATTTATTTATCGCCGGAAAAATCGCCATGTCGCCAAATCAAAAATTTAGTCGCCAAACGAGTTGAAAAATCGCCACATTTGGCGAGAAATCGCCGTATCTGACAACCCTGTTGGACACAACAATAACTGACGCCCTCGCTTGGCAGATACACAAATGTTGTTGCATACTTTTGATAAAATTGAATACCATTTTTAGTGCTCTCATAAAATTAAGAGCACTAAAAAGAGAGAACAATTCAATGCTGTACAACCATTGTTGCCATTTTGGCATTTTCGCTGCCAGATCTGGCATTTTTATTTCTCGAAAAGCATTCAACTATTAAAAAATTCTGCCAAATGCTTTTTGGCAGAGTTTGCTTAAAACAAAAAAGGCTAATATGTAAAATTTTTTATTTCAGTGTAGAGAATAATTCCTTTTATAAATGTAATTTTTTTTACAATTATGTGTTTCCTACGTAATATAGAACAATGAATACCTATGTATTATATACTATGCATTATATGTAAGTATATGTGTGTATATGGATCCCTATTTTCAATTATCAGTAAGCGACAAAAATTAAAGTTTTCGGAAGATGGTTTTAAAGAATTTAAATATGTTTTACGTCATACATAAGTTGTCCCTTACGATAAAATTTTACCGCCCGTATTTTAAAAGATATCAAACATTTCGACGTTTTGATAATTCTTAACTATGGGTAGGCTATTATTTTAATTTCAATTAAAAATTTAATTTTTTCAACATCTTGCTTACAATTAAACCGAAAATAGGTCTCGATATACATACATAGTACAGACAAACATATATATGTATATAATTAATGTTTGAAAATACATAAACATTCATATCTATGCCCTGAAGGAAATGTCGATGCTGAAAGTGTACTGAGTCGCTTTTGGCTTTCTCACCAGTACTACTCTCTAATTATTCCCCATACAATACTTTGTGTTATAGACATTTATTGTCATTGAAAATCTACTAGTAATACTAAAACAATTGACTAGGTAGTGACTACGTAGTTCTTATGAGAACATGGAGACATACCAACCACTGGTACATTTCTATACCTTACTACGTACCACGGATGGAAATCATGGTACAATTGTACTTTTTATGGTACATTTTTGACCTCGTTGGTACCGTGGTACTACCGCGAGTTACTTGGTACAATTTTAAAATGCCAATGTTTCACTATATAGTAACATTAATTTTGCCTATGTTGTCTTTAATTTTTTTGTGTATGTTTTATTTTAGGCGGTCATCTTCTCTGTTTTTGTTGCAATGCTGTTGTCAAGGCAAGGTACATGAACCAGGAGGTGTTAACTCTGCAACAAACAAATCTGTCTAGCACCTTAACTATACCTGTTAACTTGACAGCACCTCGTACATGAGCTCGCCTTGGCTGTGGTTATATTTAGTTTTGTTAACTACATATCGCTCCTTTACTTCAATAGTGTGTTTTAGGTTTTATCGCGCATTTTTTATGCGCATAACTTAGATTTTATAGTGCTTGAAAATAACAGGCAAAATTTGTAAAATAACCGATCTCTAACAAGTCTAATCTACGAATGTAACCTTATGAATGTAATATTTAATATTTTTTATGTTATTTTTTATTTTTTATACTAAATTTTTATACACATTTTTGTTAAGTTTCTTTTTTTACTGTTTAGCTCTGAATTTTTACACATTTTTCACGTTTCCGTTCTTATTAATAAAAATTAAACAAAAAGGTACCGTCATGGTCCAAAAAGGACATTTTGTTTTGACAGTTGGTATAAAATCCAAGAAGTAATTTTCCTTCCCTGCTACGTACACACAAATATACCTAAATTGACAAAATGTTGCAAAATACACCACATTTGTTTTCTCTCTTTCTTTTATACTGACGAATGGAGAGTAATTGTAGACAATGTAACTACTACTACAATTTTAATGTTGACATAGACACTTGGCCCCGTCTTACTACAGGGTGGTTAATAACAAATACCTACATATAATATGTATGTGCTATAAAAACACCTATAAATAGTAATAACTTTGTATAAACATGAAATTCAAAGCTTTTTCAATCATTTTTTTTATTTTAATCTGGCATTATGTTTTTCTTCTCTAGAATATTTTAGCAGATTTTTTTTACGGATCTAGCATTCTCTCATCATAATTTTCTGGCAACACTGTGTACAACATGAAGGCTAAGCAAACAAGCATAGTTTGCACAGCTCTAGTACAAAGCGGAAAATTTTCTCACGAAAATTTTACAGACACACTTTCTCTGTAAACCGTCGAGTAATTTCCATACGTGACAGCTTTTACTCGTCAAAAAAAGTTACAGACACAGTTTAGTGAGAAAACTTTCTCGACGCGGGTGTTACAGAACATGGGCACTGGTTGCACATGCAAGCAGAAAGGCACGATGTGAATTGCGTCTAAGTAATACATGCGTTTTACCAGTAGATTTTTCATTTAAAAAAATTCCATATATTTGGAATTTTAAGGAAAAAATCGTCCAATCGTCGTTTTGCTATTTTCGGCACCGAAAATCGTCCAAATGACGATAAATCGTCAAATCTGGCAGCCGTGTATATTACTAACATTTTCTGGAGTGCCAGTTTGAGCAGTCTTTTTTGTATGAAAAAACCAAGAGTCAGCGTTACCGTTGAAAAATTTCAAAAAGGGGCACAAAAAGGGGATTTTCAAAAAAAAAAGTGGCACAAAAAGGGGATTTCAAAGAAAAAACGAGGCAACTTCAATATCAAGAAAAATTAAAGAAACAAGCATATTTGTTAAGTTATTTTTATTTAAAACAAACAACAAACAACAAGAATTTTTCGTGCATAAGAAGTACAAAAACATTAATTTTATGATAACTCATATACTACGTTTATTTGCAATTAAAAATTGTAACTTACTAATTCACGAGAACAATTACTTATTGCTGGGGATGCGATGTATGTATACGGAAAAATAAATTTATAGTGTTATAATCACCCTTATCGCGAATCAAAGGCGAACATTTTGTTCACGTGAAATACTTCCCGTGAACAAAAAAATGATAAACAAAATTAGAAATAGTATGATGACACAACAAAAACAACGCAAACATTGGCGATCACAATTTTAGGGAAAATGGAACACTTTTCACTTGAAGTTTTATTCGCGATAAGGGTGAATTGCTTATTTGACTCACAGTCTTCATATATACTTCTATTTGCAAATAAGACCAGTATAAACGTAGTATAGATAGCTATTACATATATAAAAAATCATAAAATCTATGTTAATAATAAAACAGTAGTCAAATTGCTGCATTTGATATCAATCGGAATTCCAATAGAAAATAAATGGAAATTTCGTTCGATATCGAATGCAGTAATTGGCCCCAGTTCTTAAGATATATAAAAAATTAAAGAATACATAAATACATTTTTTTATCATTTTTGGGACATGGTTCCTATGTAGGGTTGCCAGTTTTATTTTTCGAAAAAGCGGGACAAGTTTTTTTTTTTTTTATACACACATATGTATATTTATTTATTGTATCTTCAAATATGAACTAACAATAAGTATTCAAATCTTAAATCTAAATATAATTATTAGGCCCGACCAGTATCGGACATAAACTTAGTGATAGTAATTAATAATACATAAATTTCGTATTAAGCACAATAATTATTTTCAAGAAGTATCATTTGGGGTGCTGAGTATTAGGGGCCTTGTGTCCCTCTTTTTTAAGCGGATGTGTTCAGTAAAGTTCAAGATATTACGAGCAAGCGGATTAGGATGTGACTCGAGTTTTGTTAAATATTTACCTGCGTATTTTGCGATTTCTTCAGTCACTAGTGGCATATTTAAATCTCGATGTATATTTGAATTTTTGATGTACCATCGAGCCGCTGTTATCAAACGTAAAATTTTATTTTGCCGTCGTTGGATTCTATCCACATTTGAAGCTGAGGCAGTGCCCCATAGCTGAATTCCGTAGCACCATATTGGCTTCAAAAGCGACTTGTATATCAAAAGTTTGCAGTCTAGACTGAGTGTTGAATTTCTGCCAATCAACCAATGTATTTGAGTTAACTTAAGTTTCATTTGAATTAGCTTAGCGTCAATATGATGTTGCCATGTAAGCCTTCGATCAAGGTGTATGCCAAGGTATTTCACTTGAGAATGTTGAGGAATATTTTGATTATTGATTCGAATGGGGGAACAGGTATCTTTTCTTAGGGTAAACGTTATATGAACACACTTTTGTTCATTTACTTTAATTCTCCATAAGTTCAACCATATTTCAAGGTGGGTAATGTGTGCTTGGAGATTGCGGGATGCCTCATCAGGGTTTTTGTGAATACTCAAACAGGCTGTATCATCGGCAAATGTAGAAGTGTGGATGTTATTGCTCACAGGCATATCACAAGTATATATTAGATACAATACTGGCCCCTGAATACTACCCTGTGGCACACCAGAAGATATAGATTCGGGCACACTCATGAAGTCTCCTTCCACAACAGTAAACTTCCTATCAACAATATAACTTTCCAAAAGCTTTTGTATGTTTATTGGTAGGTATGTCTTCAATTTTAAAACTAGGCCTTCGTGCCATACTCTATCAAATGCCTAAGAAACATTAATAAAAAGGGCAGAACAATACTTCTTTTCTTCAAAAGTCCTCCTTATAACTTGCGTTTGCTCAATAGTGCTGTGCTGACTTCTAAAGCCAAATTGATGGTCCGGGATGCACCCATTATCAGCTAAAATTGTGTACAACTTAGTCATGAGCAGCTTTTCGAAAAGTTTTGAGACTGTTGATAGTAAGCTTATAGGCCTATATAGAGCAACTACACTTGGCAAATCAGCAACACCAGTACATGTGTTTGGGGTAAATACGTATTTTAAATGATTAGCAAAGATGTTACCTTTTTCAGTATCGCTTCTTGCCCAACCTCCGGTAGATGTGCGCAGAGGTGGTTTAAGCTCAACGGGGGTTTTCAGCTTTTTAGCAGCGCGCCACAAAGAGTAATTAGATGCTGATGTGACATCAAGACCTTCCAGATAATTTTCAAGAGATGCAGTTTTTTCAATTGCAAGTAACTCTTGGAGTCGTTTAGTGCACTCTTTAAATCTGATTTTATTAAATCCAGTTTGCGGATGGGAGGTAGTAGCATGTTCAGCAGCCTGTGTAATCATTTCGTTAATGTTGGCGATGTTAGCTTCAATATCCTCGGGTGTTCTTAGCGTAATGTTTTCCGTGCAATGACTACTAAGATATTTTTTGAATCGCAGCCAATTTACACGACTGACCATCTTCACATACGAGTGAGGTAAATCACTTCTCTGTGGGCTACAGATTGTAACGATCGTGGGAGAGTGATCGGACGAGAGATCTAAAGAAGCTTCAACGTTAATTAATTCTCTAGAAATGTTTTTCATGACGCCAAAAGCTATAACATCCGGAATTTTATTTATGTCAGTAGGCCAGTAAGTAGGCTCCCCACTCGAAATGACGTCCAAGCCCATTTTTGAAATTGTGTTGAACAATGCTCGACCTCTGGGTGTAATATGACGAGAACCCCAGAACGTATGCTTGGCATTATAGTCGCCAGCTGCTACGAAACAAGGGCCAAGAGATTTATAGAAATCCTCGTATTGATTCTCAGTAATTGCGAATCTGGGAGGGGAGTAAATTGATGATATCACAAAATTTGTGCAAACATTTTCAACACAAATATTGGTTGCTTGTAGATATTCCTCACAAATGTTGTCAATAATATAATGTTTAAGTCTAGACTTTATAAGAATTGCTGATCCACCGCATGCTCTTCCTCTCGGGTCCTTTGAATCATATAAGCTGTAGCCAGAAATTTTAAAAAGGCTTCTCGAAGTCAAATGAGTCTCTGAGACCAACACTATATCAATATTTTTTTCTGTGAGGAAGTGCTCAAGTTAATTTTTATGTTGGCGAATGCCGTTTGCGTTCCAGAAACATATTTTTAACGTGTTCATGGCTTCTTAACTAATGCTTGAAGCAGTGTATTCTACATTCGCAGCATTTCTTGCATCATGCTAGTCATATTTGTTGTAAAACTTTTAATAGTTAGCACCAGATTCTCAATAGTAGTTTCAAAGCGACTAAAGTTAAAGCTGTTTAACAAAAGAATATACAGGGCATCCTCTGTAGTTAGCGGTGTGATTACCTCCACAATTACCACATTTTTTTTCTGCTTGATCTTTGGCTTCGTGCAGCTATCAGTACCATGCAATTCACCGCAGATAACACAAACTGTAGGTAAATTGCAGTAAGTTTTTGTATGACCATATTCTTGGCAATTATGGCACTGTACGGGACCTGAACGCTTATATGGCTCTTCAACTGTAATTTTTCGGTATAAAAGGTATTTTAGGCTATAAATTGGATGTGTCTCGTTGATGATATTAGTAACACTTTTTACCTTAAATCCTTGTATGTTGAGTGCATCTTTTATTTCGTCGGGATTAACATAAGCATCAATGCCCTTCAATACGATCTGCATACCTTTACCACTTTTAATCTGATAAGTATAAAAATTTGTTTTATTTTTTTCGAAATCAGTAATAATTTTGCGGAAATCTGTTTCTTCATATATTTGAATTTTCGTTTCATCGATTTTACCACGTTTTATTGGAATAACGTGAAATGCGTTCTCACCAACTGCCGAGACTAATTTTTTAATAAGGGCATTCGAATTTTTTTCTCTCAGGTATATTGGTGGTGGCTTGGAAGTTTTTTTTGATGAAGCAGCATCTTGGTCGTTATTTGCTTGCAATATTGAAAAACGATTTTGACGGTTAACTGTTGCGGCGTCGTTATCCCTGGATATCGTGGGAACCGATGAAATTTTTGATGAATTTGGGCTTCGCCCGCGCTTTAAAATTGTGATATATCTGTCCATTCCGACTTGGACCTTGGGTTTTGGGCTAATCTTATCTTCAGTGACAACTTGGTTAAGTGATGACCTCGAGCCCGAAGCGGGTAATATCGCTGAGTTAAATGTGGAAGTACTAGGCAATAATATCGACGATTCACTAGTTGGCATTGGACAAAGCGAAGTTGATCGCTGACGAAAGTGTGGTTTTGCCGTTAGGAAAAGTCTATTATCAGATTTTTTATTTTTATTAAGAGCTTCAGAACTCACAGCAAGTCTTTTATCAGATTTTTTATTTTTATTGTTATCATTATGAGCATCAAAACTCACAGTAAAATAGGCATTTCTGTCGTTAGAACTCACTTCATTATTTTTTTCCTTTGGGGTACTCATAAAGAGTATTCCGCAAGGGTACTTTGTATGTTTTTTTGTTTACGGTTCTTTTTTGATTTTGTTATTTCTATATATAAAAATATTAGCAAAGCAAAAAAAGCTTATTTATCAAATTTAATATGTACTACGAATATTTTTTGTATGCAAAGCATATAAAAATAAACACACATCTTTCTTACATCAATTAAAAATTAGCGAATTTAAATATAACAGTTGGATTTGAAAACAAAACAAAATAAAAAAATTTAAAAATATATTCATACATGGATTTCATTGGCAAGTATTTTTACATTCAGGGCAATCATGAATAAAATTCCGCGTGAAATTTTTCCCAGGGAACAATTCCAACTAATAGCAAATAATAGGGAAAACAAAAAATTCTAATTGGAAAAGGGAGAAGTTTTACGAGGAATATTATTCATGATTGCCCTGATTAATTTATAGCAGCTACGTCCAAACACACACACACACACTGATATTTGCATTTGAGGTAAACAGCTTTGAAAGCTCTCAATTTTGTTCTTGTTTCTTTGCAGAGTTAGAGCACGCATTGCTGTCTGTTGTGTTGTTGTGGATGTTGTACTCTCGTCGGTGTGAAAGCACAAAAAGCTCTTTATAAAAGTTTGCACATTGTGCATATGACTTGGACGTAGCCAAGGCCTATATGCAACTCTACAAAAACACAGCAATACAAAAAACAACTTTATGTTTAGGTTGTGAGAAACACACACAACCATGAACTAAAGTATATGGTGCAAACAACTTTTGACAGCTTAAACACGAAAACACAGAATATCATCAGGACGATTGCATTGACCTTGGACGTAGCTGATTTATAGACATAAGATCGATTTACAGTACTCAGGCGAATTCGTCATCTACTACATATACGGCGTGAATTATAGTCTTTGAATCTATTAAGATGCACTTATTCTTTATTACTTGAAAGTTGCTGAAGTTAAGTTAAAAATCATCAAATAAAACTTAAAAAAAGCGGGATTTGTAAGTCCAGCGCGGTATGCGTGATTTAATTTAAAAAATCAGAACAATCCCGCGAAAAGCGATACGAATGGCAACGCTATTCCTATCACTTATTTATCTACTTAAAAACCAGCATAATTCAAAAAATTTATTTAACCATATAAAGTTTTGATAAAAATTGGAAACTCGATTCTGAAGAGGATAATATTATTCTTTTTATCCATTATGCATAGTTATTAAATACCTTAAATAACATTCCTTTTGAAATTGTACATTTGTTTTTATTAATAAGTTTTTTACTTGGAATCCATTCTTCCAAATCATTTTGAAATAAATTTAAAGCAGACAGCATGGACTGACAAGTGAATACTTTTAGTCTATTTGATAATTTTTTCAGAATACGGGTACTAATTTATGTTTATGCTTTATGTTTTTTTTAATTTTACTTTATATAGATAAAGAAATAAGGTGCAACTCGCAGACTTAACAACTGGCGAATCTGGATATATTTTTGCATTTAATTTGACCAATTTGTACATTTGCTTAAACGGGTTCAGCTTATCATCCTTAAGACAACCTTCATATCAGCAATATCAACTTTCCTCCGAAAATCGGTATTTTTTTTATAAAAGCTCGGATATTTTTACATCATTGGTTTTTTGGCATTGGCCACGTGTGTGGCTATTTTAACATGATATTCAATGATTCATTCGGCAGATGAGCAACTGATGGCAGATAAAACAAATTAGTTTTTTGATATCTGCATCCATCTCAACCCACTTATGCCGTCTCTCTTAATCATTGGAATACTTTCGTGTTGCTTTTTTCTTTTTTACTGGTTTTTCAAAGATAATAGGCTCACTTGATGAACTAATTTCATGTGAACTTAAATCAAAAGCATTACTTGATGATAGCAATTCAGTGTGGTATTTTCATACAATATTATTTCCCTTAGCATAAAGTTTTCCACCTTTTAAAATTATGTACTTTTATAAAATTTGGCTTTCAAATCAAATTTGGCTGCGGAAAATACAGTTAGAATTATCTTTGAATGACTGTATGTAATTTCATATTTAAAAATCTTAAACAAATGAAAGGAATCATTCCAAGGCTTTTTAACACGATATACTCCCACAGAAAATAATATTGCGCCATACTGTCAATTTCCCAAAAAAAAATATTTTTTCATGTATACACATAAGAAATAAAATCTTGTTGTCGAATGTGGTAGAATCTGTACAAATTTGCGTTCATTTATTGTAAAAATAAGAATTACAGCATGTTTATATAACACGTCACAATCAAGACACGGACGAATGGCACACGCACGAATACGTAAGAATTTGCATTTGTAGAACACGTTAATTTTTTTTCCTCTTACGTCGTGTGGCGCTCTTAGCAATTTAGTGCCAAATCACAGTGTTGCCTTTCTGTAAATAATTTTTATTTGTTTACATTTTGTCGAATAAAATTTGTATTTTTGTCATTAAAAAAGGTAATCCTTTTTGATGGCAACATGGAAGTATTTATGTAAATAAACATTTTTTATTTAAAAAAGAAATCTTTAACTTTATACACATATACAAATAATGAAATAGTATACAATTAGCTATTATCTTGCAGGAAAAGAATATGAAATTATAAAAATAATAACTGCTTGGCTGTTGTCAACTTTATGCTCTAATTCCCACTTACAATAATAAAAAAACACAAATAAAAATTTACTATTTTTAGCAACATTCACTTTTTTGCGGATATATCAATTTTATTTTATTTATTTCTTATAAAATTTGTAATTTTTCCCACCGACGAATGTAATTTTGCATTCGTGCACTTTTTTTTGCTTTGACGGCAGAAAACGCGTTACACAAACCCAAACAAACTGTCACTTGTTACGTTTTTTACAAAAATAAAATGACATTCGCGTTATACAACCGCAAACTTGACAAACGTCAGGTTTTATACGCGTATTTTAGACATATTGGGTTCTATAAACATGCTGTTAAAGTTGACTTTGAACAAAAAGGGACAAAAAGGGGCACAAAATAATGCAAATGACACTAAAAGGGGATTTAAAACTAAGGGGCACAAAAAGTGGCAAGGCATTCGAAAAAGGGGCAAAATGCGACTTTAGTCGCACAACGGTAACGTTGCCAAGAGTATCTCGCAAACTTTTCAAATAGTACAGAATGAGTCAAGGGGGTACCGACTAGGTTGAACGACTCAGTTTTTCAAACGGTTTTAAAACCCGGTTTTTTTCAAAATGTTGATTTTTCGAATGTCGGATAGTCCGGTTTTTTTTACAATTTAAAAACCGACTGAGTCGAATACTTTTAGATTTGTATATTTTCCAATAAAATTAGTTTTTATTATGTTAAAACTTAGACTAACGTGTTTCTGTTGATTTTGCTAACTATTTTTTCTTCAGTGTAAGAGTTCTACGCGTTTTTGAGCATGGCAACACTTACTGAAACATGAAATTAAGTTAAGGCCTCGTTAGCCGACTGTAGAAATCGTAGATGTAATGTAAATGTAAATGTAATGTAAATGTAAATGTTTGAACGCTTATAGAATGCTTAAAAACGTGTCATGTGTTTTCGACACAAACAAAAAAACTTCCTTGTGCACACATACATACATGCTAATTGCTTTGTGCCCAGGAAACACTCATTTTTTATTTTAAATTGCGAGTTATTTGAAGTCAAACGTAAAAGTTCATATATGTATGTATATTTAAATTCATGGAATTCATTTTGATTGAAATGTATATGAATTGTGTGATCATACATACATATGTATGTATGCATTACTGCTTATAAGTTAATAATATATAATATGGTAATGCTTTAATTAATCCAAGATTTCTTTAATAATTTTGCTGAAGCTATTATAATTTTACTTTCTTTTGATGGCAAGTTTTATACTGTTGAAAAAAAGTAATGTAGTGTTTGAAATAAGACACCTTTTAGAATGAAAATGTGCCTAGAGGTTTTAAAAATTATTATTATTTTATGTAAAAGAACTCAATTATAATAATTTTAATAGCAGCTGTAACGCTTAAGCCTCTTACCGTAATATTTGCATATAACTACAATTAGCAGAACAGATTTTAAGCAATTTCATCGGATAGACGAAGTGCTTGACTCCTTAATTCCCAGGAATGCTTATGGTTTCAGTAGCACCTCAATCATATAAAAACATTATTATATATCCACCTTATCGTTTTATCCTTTTCTTATTAATGTCCGTACATATTAATAATAATTAATTTTAATCACAAACAATATACATTTACATATGTATATTTTTGAACAAGAACCCATATATACTACTTTTTGTTTGCTGGGTGTTTATCAGTATAACAAATTCCAATAAAATGCGAAACAGCTGTTCGAAACATTTCACATTATTTTTGATTGTGTGGAAAAAGTACGAAAATTATTTAAATGGTATCAAATCATTATTTTATACTTACAAACAATGTTATGACTTTGATATTTAGTGAAATTACAATTTTAACTTAATATGTATAATACATACATTACAACGTATTATAATTATAAAGATATTTATATTTTTATTATCATTATAATTGTTATGATTAAACGCTCATATTATAATTTTTTTGGTATTATTAGATAAAAATAGTTTTTTGTGCGCTTGTATGGATGTTTGTTCGCATAAATGTACTATATGTATGTAAAATTTTTTTTTTTTTTTTTTGTAATATATTTTTTATTTGCAATCTATTTACAATGTAATAATAAGCAAATCTGATAAATACATTAACAATAAATAACAGTGGCGTTAAATTCCATTGAATTTAACAATTTAAAATTTAACAATTTTAAATAATTTTATTATCTATACATTTAGAGCTAATGCAGCTTAGGATTTAAAGGGGAGATCTAATATGTGTCTTCGTTTTAACCGTCCTACTTCTTCACTGTCGTCTAAAAGCGTTATTGCAAGAATGTTTTGATGGGCGCTTAGTCTTTTCAAGTAATTTGTGCTGTAGTTTTTGATTTCATCCGTGATATTTGGAATATTGAGATCATTATGAATTGAAGTGTTTCTTATATACCAGGGAGCACCTATTATAAATCTAAGGGTTTTTGACTGATATTTTTGAATTATATCAATGTTGGAGTAGGAAGCGGTTCCCCATAATTGTATTCCGTAAGTCCATATAGGTTTCAGTACGGTCTTATATAATAGTAATTTGTTGTTTATGTTTAATTCTGATCTTGGACCAAGAAGCCAGTACATTTTATTTGTTTTAATTTTTAGTTGTTTTCTTTTTATTTTTATATGAGTTTTCCAAGTTAAGCGTCGATCAATATTAAGACCTAAATATTTTACTTCATTTGACTTGGGTATTACATCACCATTTAAGTTGACAGCAGGGCAGTCACCATTTTTAAGTGTAAATGTGACATGGGTGGATTTTTCTGCATTCGCTTTAATGTTCCACTTTTTTAGCCAGTTACTAACTAAGTCAAGCTGCGTTTGAATAATATTTGATGCTATGGTTGCGCATTCGTTGGCTGCTAGTATAGCGGTATCATCAGCATATGTTGCAAATACTACATCGTTGTTTGTCGGCATATCAGAAGTACATAATGTGTACAGAGTTGGACCCAATACGCTTCCTTGTGGTACACCAGAGTAGTAGGGAACTACCAATTCGGCGACAATTAAAATTTGAAATTTGGGTAATTAAAATTTTAAAATTCTTGGAAATTTGTGAAATTTGATACCCTACGAGGGTGGATCAATAAGTCCGTCCAACTTTTTGTTTACATAAGGAATTTTTTGTTTACATAAGGAGTTTTGTTTACATTAACCCATGTGGGAACGGGTGATTTTTTTTGAGGTTGCATTAATTGTGTGAACGGGTGATTTTTTTGAGGTTACCTTAATATAGAAAGGGCCTAACTCATTATTTTTTTTTTGTGGGGTAGATTAAGGGGTTTCATAAGATTAATATTTCATAAATATATATGCCGACGGGAAAATCATGAAAATGATTTTTCTTAATACCAATGGGGGAGGGGGGTGAAATAGTGAAAATTAATTTTTCCTAATGCCTACGGGTATGCATTAATATTTTTCCTAATGCCTACGGCAATATATGAATATTTTTTCAAATGCCTACGGCAATATATGAATATTTTTCCTAATGCCTACGGCAATATATGAATATTTTTTTCAAATGCCGACGGCAAAACATGATTATTATTTTTTTCAAATGCTGACGGCAAAACATGATTATTATTTTTTCCAAATGCCGACGGCAAAACATGATTATTTTTTTCTAATACCAACGGGAAAATTGCCAGTGTTGCCAGACTGTAGAAATTTGTTATCGTAATACTATATCAGTAATATCAAAGAAAATATTTATTTATGTGTTCACATGTATGTGAACACCCCTAATACTTGTGTGTGGGGGGTCCAGCTTTATTGTCGTTGGTAATTTAATATTTTGTGTATTTGTTTAAGAAATATGTATGTATGTATGTATGTGTATGTATGTATGTGTATGTATGTATGTATGTGTATGTATGTATGTATGTATATGTATGTGTGCATGTATGAATGTGTGATCGTGGGTACTTGTGCGTGGAATATTTTGTTAGAATACATATATATTTTGCAACGTAATCATTTTCTTTGTCTACGATTATTTTAAAGCAGAAAACTAAGTACAGTCAGCAGCAGAGAAACAAAAACCAAGCATTTGCAAGTAAGCAAAAAAGTTAACTTCTCCTCCTCCCCACTCCCTTCTCTTTCCTTTATGTAGTTTGTATTTGAAATAAGAAAACACTTGTATATTATTTTATTTTTTTTATACATTTATTGTTTAAAATTTTATAAAATTTTATAATGATACATACATTCATATTTTAAAAAGTGAAAAAGTTTAATTAAAGCAAGACATTTATTTTGTTAGTAAAATAGCATTTTTTAGTGCGCAAGCACCAAATTTATGATAATTACAATAAAAATATTCTGGATACTTGATTTCCATTTGTTTAAAGTTGATGCAGCCTATATGCTCAACGTTAAAAATTTTTCGGCATAAAATTTTTTCCAACCAGCGTCTTTTTTCTTCACCTTTTACATAACGAGTTCTCGTTGTACCTTCATAGTGAACAGACGTATTAGCGGATTTTTTTTTACATACATAATAAAAAAAATCATACAAAAAAATATTTGTAGTACATAATATTCGTTGTACATTAACTTTGATAAATAAGTTTTTTTTGCTTTGCTAATATTTTTTTACATAGACAGTAATAACTAAAACAAAAATAAAACAAAAACAACCGTAAACAAAATAACTCAAAGTGCCCTTGAGGAATACACTAACAAAGTGCCCTTGAGGAATACTCTATATGAGTACCTCAAAAACAAATAATTGTGAAGTGAGTGATAACGGCAGAAATGCCTATCTTACTGTGAGCTCTGATGATCTTAATGATAACAATAAAAAATCTGATGATATACTTACTGTGAGTTCTGATGCTCTTAATATAAACAAAATAAATAAAAAACCTGATGACAGACTTTTTTTAACGGCTAAGCCAATTTTTCGTCAGCGATCAACTTCGCTTTGTCCAATGTCAACTAGTGATTTGTTAACATTACAGTTGCCTACTACTTCGTCATTTAAATCAGCGATATCATCCGATTCAGGCTCGTGTTCATCACTTACCCAAATTGTCAATATAAATAAGAGTAGCCCAAAACCCAAGGTCCAAGTCGGAATGGACCGATATATAATGGTGGGAAAGCGCGGGCGAAGCCCAAATTCTAATAAAATTGCATCTGCTTCAAAGGTATCTAGGGATAACAGCGCATCCTCCACTAATCGTTTTCAAATATTGCAAGATGACAACGACACACCTGATATATCTGAGAAAAAAACCTCCAAGCCGCCACCAATATATTTGAGAGAAAAAAATTCAAACGCTCTTATTAAGAAATTTCGGTCATTGGTGAGAAAAAATTTCACATTGTTCCAATAAAACGTGGCAATATCGATGAAACGAAAATTCAAATTTATGACGAAACAGATTTCCGTAAAATGGTTTCTGAATTTGAAAAAAATAAAACAAGTTTCTACACATACCAGCTCAAGAGTGCTAAAGGCCTGCAGATCGTATTGAAGGGCATAGATTCTTATGTTGTTCCCGAAGAAATAAAAGACGCACTCGTCCTCCAGGGATTCAAGGTAAAAAATGTTTCAAATATAATAAATAGGGAGAAGATCCCCCAGCCTCTATTTCGCGTTGAACTTGAGCCGAATGATATAAAATTGAGAAAAAATGAGACGCACCCAATTTATAATTTAAAATATCTTTTATACCGAAAAATAACAGTTGAAGAACCACACAAGCGTTCTGGACCCGTACAGTGCCATAATTGTCAAGAATATGGCCACACAAAAACTTACTGCAAATTACCTACAGTTTGTGTTATTTGCGGTGAATTGCACGGTACTGCTAGTTGCAATAAACCGAAAGATCAAAGTAACAAAAAATGCAGTAATTGTGGAGAAAATCACACTGCTAACTACAGAGGTTGTCGTGTATATTCTTTCGTTAAAAAGACAATGGGGCAAAAACCTAAAGTAGCTCCAGCACAAACAGCAAACACTTACTCCGCCACTCTTGCCCAAGTGAGCCAACCAGTTAATTCACGTGTATCGTATGCCGATGCTGCAAAAACAAGCTCTATTCCCACACAAAATGTTTCACGGCCAAATACTTCAATAAATACAAACTCAGGCTTTAATTTTAATCGCCTTGAAGCTACTATTGAAAATCTGGTGCAAACTATAAACAATTTTACAACAAGTATGACTAGCATGATGCAAGAAATGCTGCGAATGCAGAATACTCTGCTTCAAGCAATACTTAATAAGCCATGAACACGTTAACAATATGTTTCTGGAACGCAAACGGCATTCGCCAACATAAAAATGAACTTGAGCACTTCCTCACGGAAAAAAATATTGATATAATGTTGGTCTCTGAGACTCATTTGACTTCGAGAAGCCTTTTTAAAATTTATGGCTACACCTTATATGATTCAAAGGACCCGAGAGGAAGAGCATGCGGTGGATCAGCAATTTTAATAAAGTCAAGACTCAAGCATTATATTATTGACAACATTTGCGAAGAACATTTACAAGCAACGAATATTTGTATCGAAAATTTTTGCACTAATTTTGTCATATCATCAATTTACTCCCCTCCTAGGTTCGCAATTACTGAGGACCAATACGAGAATTTCTACAAATCCCTTGGCCCTTGCTTCGTAGCAGCTGGCGACTACAATGCAAAACATACGTTCTGGGGTTCGCGTCTTATTACACCTAGAGGTCGGGCATTGTTCAACACAATTTCAAAAATGGGCTTGGACGTCATTTCGAGTGGGGAGCCCACTTACTGGCCTACGGACATACAAAAAATTCCGGATGTTATAGATTTTGGAGTCATGAAAAATATTTCTAGGGAATTAGTTCATGTTGAAGCGTCTCAAGATCTTTCCTCCGATCACTCTCCCACGATCGTTACAATTTGTAGCCCACTAAGTAGTGACTTACCTCACCCGTATGTGAAGACGATCAACCGTGTTAATTGGCTGGGGTTCAGAAAATATCTCAGTACTCATTGTACGGAAAACATTATACTAAGAACATCCGAAGATATTGAATTTAACATTGGCAATCTTATCAAAAATATAAAACAGGCTGCTGAACATGCGACTACTTCCTACCCGCAGACTGGATTTAATAGAATTTATTCTACGGATATTGAACGTCTTGTAAGTGAAAAAAGAAGAGCTAGAAGGGAATGGCAACAGCACAGATCACCACAACATAAAATCAGATTTAAAGAGTGCACTAAACGACTCCAAGACTTGCTTGCATTTGAAAAAACTGCATCTTTTAAAAACTATCTGGAAGGTCTTGATGCCACACCAGCATCTAATTACTCCTTGTGGCGCGCTGCTAGAAAGCTTAAAACACCTGTTGCGTTTAAACCACCTCTGCGTACATCTACAGGGGGTTGGGCAAGAAGCGATACTGAAAAAGGTAAACTATTTGCTGAGCATTTAAAATCAGTATTTACCCCTAACTCGTGTACTGGTGTTATTGATTTGCCGAATGTAGTGGCGCTACCCCCTCGACCCATAAAATTTAGAACGTGTGATGTACAAAAAGTAATTGCTGAACTTAACCCGAAGAAAGCTCCGGGTATTGATGGAATTAGTAACCAGATGCTAATAAAGTTGCCTCGTATTGCAATTAGAATCCTATTATTTATTTTTAACGCCATTTTACGACTGGAGTATTTTCCAAATATCTGGAAGCTTGCCAAAGTTAAAATGATTCCAAAGCCGGGCAAAGACCTTACCAAGGCTGAGTCATACAGGCCAATAAGTCTGCTATCAACAATGTCAAAACTTTTCGAAAAACTGCTCATGACAAAATTGTCCCCAATTCTAGTTAGTAATGGGTGCATACCGGACCATCAATTTGGTTTTAGAAGTCAGCATAGCACCATCGAACAAACTCATAGATTGGTTCAATTTATAAGAAGAACATTTGAAGAAAAGAAGTATTGTTCTGCGCTGTTTATCGACGTTTCTCAGGCATTTGATAAAGTGTGGCATGAAGGTCTTATTTTAAAATTGAAATCATATTTACCAATAAATTTTCTGAAGCTATTAGAAAGTTATATTACTACACGGAAGTTTACGGTTGTGGAAGGAGACTTCATGAGTGTGCCCGAATCTATATCATCCGGTGTGCCACAGGGGAGCATACTGGGGCCAGTTTTGTATTTGATTTACACTTGTGATATGCCTTTGAGCAGCAATATTCATACATCTACGTTTGCCGATGATACAGCCTGCCTTAGTATGCACGAAAACCCTCACGAGGCTTCCCGATATCTACAAGAACATATTACACAACTGGAACTATGGTTAAATTTATGGAGAATCAAAGTAAACGAGCAAAAGTGTGTCCAGGTAACATTTACCCTGCGAAGAGATACTTGTTCCCCTATTCGAATCAACAATCAAGTTGTTCTTCAACATTCACACGTAAAATACCTTGGTATACACCTTGATCGACGGCTTACATGGAAGCCCCATATTGACTCAAAGCTAACACAAATGAAACTGAAATTAACTCAGCTACATTGGCTGATTGGTAGAAATTCTTCACTCAGTCTAGATTGTAAACTTTTAATATACAAGACGATTTTGAAACCAATATGGTGCTACGGAATACAGTTATGGGGCACTGCTTCAGCTTCTAATGTCGAGAGAATCCAACGAAGGCAAAACAAAATTTTACGCTTAATAACATTGGCTCCATGGTATATAAAAAATTCAAATATACATCGTGATTTAAATATGCCACTAGTGACTGAAGAAATTGCAAAATACGCTGGCAAATATTTAACAAAACTCGAGTCACATCCTAATCCGCTTGCCCGTAATATTTTGAACTTTACTGGACACATCCGCCTAAAAAAGAGGGACACATGGGCTCTTATTCATAGCACTCCAGATGGGACTTCTTGAAAATACTTTATTTTTTTCCTTTTGACTATCACTACTTATGTATTATATATAACTATTACTAAGCTTATGTCCGACACTGGTCGGGCCTAATTATATTTTTAGATTTAAGATTTGAATACTTATTGTTAGTTCATATATGAAGATACAATAAATAAAAAAATCATGCATTCAAAAAAAAAAAAACCTTTTACATAAATTTTAGAACATCTGGCGTTGGCTTTTAAAAAATTGCAAACGCTTTGAAATGAAACTGATCCAGCAGTCCAGCTTAGGTGATGATAGTTTTTTGTTAGCCACTTTGCTTCTCTTTGCTTTTCTATTGATAAGCATTTGATATCAAATGGGAGTTTTATAATGAAATTGTTATATTCATAATTGTTGAAAACAATTGCTACTTCTTTTGCGATGAAATCATTTGAATTATTTTTGAAACCTTGTACGTCTATGAAAATTATGTTGTTTTCCATATTAGTCAATTTATAAGACTTTTCGAACTTGACCTTTGATGGATACATATTCTATTATACGATCATGAATAAGAATGCAGTAAGCTGATGTCTTTGCTGCAATATTAGTTGCTGTCTCAAATTCTATTTTTATATCAATCGGTCCACTATTGAGTGATTCATTCTGATGACTGACATCTACTACAATAATAGGAGCTTTGGTCTTAAACTCTGGTGCAGTTAGAAGTGGTTGAGATTTTTTCATATAGTAGCTTTGTTGAAATCTTAGATACATATCATATAGAATTGCATATAGTTCATTTTTGAACTTTATGTTAAGGTCATCATATGGATATGAGACTGAATTTAAATGTACTTTTAAATTAGTCAAATCACAATGAACAAACTTATTTTCTTGTTGAAAAGCAATCAATACAAAACGAGGGCGTTCTCTATTTGCAGCTAGTTTAACATTCCAAATATGGCTAGTTCCCATATTTAATTGAGGATTGACATGACAATCCCAACTGCGAAATGCCATAGGTATAGAAGCACCATTGTTAATAATTTTAATCATATTCAATTTGCTAAAGTCAGATAATTGTACATGTGGGATTCTCCATGAGATTAGTGAAATTGTAAGTTTAGTTTTTTTAGTAGAAACACTCGAGCGTATAAGATCTTCATCGTTCTTATTGCGCAAGAGTATCAATTCATGTTTTCCATTTAGTATAACTTTGTTGTAGTCTTCAGCGAATCCTAGAAGCATTTTTAGAAGTACATAGAAATTGAAAAATCCATTTACAAGAGTGACATCGTCAATTTTGTTCCATCCAGCATTTTGCATCACGTTGCTTTCTGTTGGTGACATAGACACCAAATTTTTTATGGTGCTTGTGGCTCCTAAATATCTTGTATGATCAATTTCAATTCCATTGAGCTCATAGCGAATTTCATCAAATAGATATGCCACAAAGTTGTTTTTTAATATAAAGTTGTCCGATGATGAAGTAGATTTAGAGTTATTATCATCAGCAACAAAACCTTCTACATAAATGTAGCTTTCACTGGGTAGCACGTACAAATCTTGATTTTGTATTGAAATTCTAATTTCATCATTATTGTTGTAAGATTGTAAGTATGGTACATATGTATGATAGTCCTTTTTGATTATATTCTCATCAGACAAGGGCTTATCTAAGACATCTATTATTGAACTCATTTTGTCTTCAATTTAAAATTCAAGGACTTTAGAAAATTTTTATTTGATGTTGTTAGTGCTTTTTGTTGTACTGGTCCTCCTCGGAAATTAATTAAATCACCGTGTTGATCAACTACGCGCAGCGCTAGTGAACTTATCTCTCTGGTGTTCACAGGTAAATAGATGAGATTTCTTGGAACCTCATCTATTTTATAGCCTGGAGGCACATTAATCGGAAATTCATGAAGTGTATGCGATTTGGAGTTATTCATATATGTGTTAATAGCGATACTACTTTCAACTCGCAAGAGATTTACTTTAAAAATATTAACTGGAAGATCTGAATAATAATATTTGTTTGGTGTTAGGATTTTGCTATTGAATCCTAAAAGTTTTCCAATTGTATTGTCTTTATTAAAATATACAGTATCCTTGGAACTATTAACTTTAACTTGCATTGTATTGTTATTAGCTTCAATAAAAATCTTATTTGCTGGACAGAGTAGTTTGTATTGCTCTTCTATAAAATCAACTATATCATTTAGTTCGTAAGATCCAATTGGTATTTCTATTGTATGTTCTCCTATATGAAACATATTGTTGTAGGTGTCTACATTTGGAATACTGTTGTATGAATGAAAATCAGTTAGAGCACACTCATATGCATCATGTAATTCAATAGGAGGAAAGTAACTAGCAGATAATTCTGATGAGTTAGAGCTCAGAGTAAGTGTTATTGACATTATAACAGACTGATTACAATTAAATAAAGTTTAGTACACAGTATGGTTTATAAGCATAATTTACATATTTATTTCATTTTCTTATTTTAAAATTAACATTAGTTTCTTAATATTAATGCTATTTGTTGATTTAGTTTTTCTTCCATCTATAATATTTCATCTTTACTTATCCAAGAATTGTGTTGATTAGAAAATCCCAGCCATTTAACATATACCTCCTTCCCTTTAATTTTAAGCACCTTTTCAACTAGATATGTATTTGGAAATCTGGTTTTTGAAAGTTCGTCAGTATAGAATCCACCTTTAATAGGATTACCAAGATAGTCTTCTAATATGTATGTTGCAGGATTTGTATTTTGAACTCTTGTAATTGTGAAAATTTCTGTAGTCCAATTTGGAGTATAACCTTTTTCAAATGTATGCTTATATTTGCTTATGCGTACATGATCTCCTACATTAAATTTTGACATTTTATACATTTTCATATGACTGTATACTGTATTTAGCAGCTTTTCCTCATTTGTTGAGTTGACTTTAATTGGAGGCATTTTAATGGTACGATGAACTTTTCTATTGTAGGTATTAAGTAAATCTTTGTATATATCAATCCACTTATAAGAACCATTATAGCTAAATTCTTTCCACATCATTCCTTTTAGTGTTCTATTAAATCGTTCTACTATTGATGCTTTCATAATGCTATATGTTGAGTAGTGATTAATGTTGTATTTATGCATTAATTTTTCAAAGTGTTTGTTGAAAAATTCTTTACCATCATCTGTTTGTATGTTTTTGGTATTCGCCCCAATTCAAAAATATTTTCCATTGCGTTAGTTGTTTCAAGTACAGTTTTTGTTTTTAGTGGTACTGCCCATGCAAATTTTGAGAATGTGTCAATTACAGTCAGCAAAAATCGATCATTTCTATTTTCTTTAGAATAGTTCCCCATTTCAACTAAATCAGCTTGCCAAAGGTCATCTATTCCTTTCATTATAACTCTGCGACGCACAAAATGTTTTCGTGCTTGCTTATGGAGTTCGTTTACTAAATTTCTTTTTGAAGACATTAAGTTGTTTTTAGAGATTTTTTGGAGAGTGTTGTGATCTAGTTGAAGCACTTTCAGCTATTGATACAAACATGTAATTTTCTAATCTATAAATTTTCTCATTAAGCTGTTCAATTTGTTCTTCAAAGGATGTTTTAATTTTTAGAATATCTTTTTCAATTTTATAATTTTCTTCTATATCTAATTTTGTTTCGCGATATAGATCCTCAATTTGTATTTGAATATTTTCTTGAATTATAGTACTGTCTCTCTCAAAGTATGCTAATAATTTCTCTTCTAGTTTTTCGATTTGAGTTTACAGAAACAATTTATTGATAACATCGTTTTCCTCCACAGCTTTTGCAACATTTTTGATCCTTTTGTTTTGGACATCAATGTTGTTGTTCGTATCCACAAAAAACCCCAGCAGTTTAGGTGCATTTTTCAAAGAAACTATGTTGCTAGTATCGTTTAAATAATGTCCAAATTTATCAACAGACATGCTTTATATACTTTATTAAAGTTAATGTATTATATTAGCTTCACGTAGTTCTTCAATAATTGATATAATCTCGTTATTGTGATTATTATGACCTGCAGCTTGTGATGCGAGCAGTAGTCGAAGTCGATCTACTAGCTCATTTGGATCATCCCAGTATATATAGTTGGGCTTATGGATGTTAAATTCCATCATTCCATCACCTAAGTAGCTACCTTTTGGCTTAGATCCTGTTGATTCGGGTAAATTATCCTGGTTTTTCTCGTCAATAAATTTCTTAATAATATGTTTATATTTATATCCTCTAGTACCCTTAATTTGACCATCAGGTTTATAGTCTCTTCTATATGCATTAGTAGTAATTAAAATCTTTTTATAGATTTCGAGTTCAAATTTATCATAATTTTTTGGTATTTTATGAAACATTAGAGAAAATAGTCCTGGTGTTAGAGCCCATATTTGACCACCAACATGTATTTTATGTTCACTAAGTGTAAGTTTACTATCACCGAATTTCCATTCATTATTGAAATCTTTATGTGGACCATAGTTTGTATCTAATTCATTTCTTCCTTCCAAGACTGATAAATCAGTATAAGTATCTTCTGTATTGGAAGTTTGTGAGTAAAAATCATCTTCATCATCATCATCATCATCATCATCATTTTTAGTATTAGTTTCGTTAAATAAGGTGGTATTATCAAATATTGTTCCTTCTGCTAGTTTCTTTGGTGTACTTGTCTCTATCTTGAGTGATGGTTTTTCAGACTTTAAACTTGTATTATTTTCAAATTCTGTCTTCATTTTATTTTCTTCTTTAATGGGAATTCTTTTAATTTTTTTAGAACTATTTATGAATTCTTTCATAACTTCAGAAGATACTAGTCCTAATGTAACATCGGAGCGCCCTCCTTCGTTGTGTAGCAAAATCATCGGCGAAGTAAAATAATCAATAAAATGGCTACAAAACACAGCTTCAAAAATTTAATACGCCTCATTTGACACCAGATGGCGCTGCAACACTGCATTATCAAAAAACGTGCAAAAAGCAGAGTTGTAAAAGAATGAAGCTTTCCTCTATCTCTCCCTTCACCACCTGTCTTCTCTATCACTATCCCTTTCCTAAAGAAGGTAACACCTAGTAATAGTAGTAGGCATTAATTACCTGAGTGTTACTTCTCTTTAAAAAAAAAAAAAAAAAAAAAAAGATCAGGTATCAGCTATTAGATCAGCTTATCAGGACCTGGTCTGGTTTTCAGATCAGCTTTTCAGGACCTGGTCTGGTTTTCAGATCAGCTTATCAGGACCTGGTCTGGTTTTCAGATCAGCTTTTCAGGACCTGGTCTGGTTTTCAGATCAGCTTTTCAGGACCTGGTCTGGTTTTCAGATCAGCTTTTCAGGACCTGGTCTGGTTTTCAGATCAGCTTTTCAGGACCTGGTCTGGTTTTCAGATCAGCTTTTCAGGACCTGGTCTGGTTTTCAGATCAGGTTATCAGGTATCAAATCAGGTTATTAGGTAGCTGGTCTGGTTTTCAGATCAGCTTATCAGGTATCAGATGAGGTTATAGCAAATAGATGTATCAAGTTTAAGGTTAGATTAATAACTAAAGTAAATGTTTGTGAAGAGTAGTTTATATAGTTATGAAATAGTCAAATTGCTTTCTGTAGCGTCCATCATTTAATTCATTATCTTTGCTAATCACCAAAAATCCATATTTATCCTTCCAACACTCTCGACAAATTTCATGAAACTTTTCATAACTCATATCGCCACCAACATGATCTCTATAAACATGCTTCATATTTGTCTCATCTTGTTTAAACATTATAATAACATTGGTATTGTCTCTTATTAAATGCTTGGGAATTCTAGTATAAGTTTGACACAAGTAGAATGAATCAACATCCCTATGTCGCCCCATACAAAAATATGTACGTATATTATTCTGCTTTTCACATGCAACATCATCAAATATCATAATTGAATTAGTTTTAGCTTCGTCAGGTGGAATAACTGATTCATTATCTGTATATGTATAGTATCCCATTCCTTGAATTGGTGAAATTAGTTTCTTCAGGTATTCATATTTGGGTTGATATAGAGATTTTGAGTATAAATAGATGTTTTCAAACTTGAGTCCGTTAGGACTTTCTAGTAAGCCAATCATAACATTAGTCTTTCCACAATTTGATGGTCCCACTATTAGAGCACGAATAGAATTTGGTAAGAGGGGGCTATGCTTTATTTTTGAACTGATGTTGACTGAATCGTCAATATTACGAACTAAAATATTTTTATGTTGTTTAACTAACTGCATTTTTCTAACTAAATACATTTTATAAATGTTACCTCTTATTATAGAAAAAATTAGATAATATGGTTATACGATATCAGAAAACGTTTAGTCATAAAAACACCTTCGTTGGAGGAGGTATAGTAGATAAAATAATAAACTCTCTACCTGTTGAGCTTCATCTTCCGGGGTTTCAGTACTGTGGACCTGGAACAAAACTACAAAAACGTTTAAATCGAGGTGACAAATGTATTAATTTATTGGACTCTGCTTGTAAAAATCACGATATTGCGTATTCAAAAAATAAGGATTTAAGTACTAGACATAAAGCTGATAAAATACTTGAAAATTCAGCTTGGAATCGAGTTTTATCAAAAGAAAAATCATTTGCATATATGGTTACTAACGCAATGAAAGCCAAAACTAAATTTGGTATGGGTGCGGAGAAAAAGAAAAATGTTAAAAAGAACAAGCCAAATGATAAAAAACTGTTTAAAACATCAATTAGAGCTGCAACAAAAATAATAAAGAAGGAAAAACCACTAGATATTAACTCAGCTATTAAAATTGCACGAAAATCTATCAACAAATCATTAAAAGGAAAAAAGTCTCAAATTGTAGTACCACGTGTAATACCTGTTCCAAAAATTGGTGGTTTTTTACCTCTAATACCGATTTTAACTGCTCTGGGTGCAATTGGTAGTCTAACAACTGGAGGTGCTGCCATAGCTAAAGCTATAAATGCAACAAAGAATGCAAAAAATCAACTTGATGAGGCAACTAGACATAATAAAGCGATGGAATCTATAGCAGTTGGAAAAGGACTTTACTTAAAACCATATAAAAAAGGTTATGGTTTAGTTCACAAAGAGGAATCAAAAAACTCTTAAAGATGCTGCCCAACAGACCACTATCTGATGTCGACCTAAACCGTTTCTCTATAAAAATTCCATATTTTAGAGGAGTTTTCATGTTGAATACTCTACCAAAACGAACAAAGAAAATTGAATGTGGAATAATGAACTTAGATGTATCAACAGGACCTGGTACACATTGGGTAGCATACTATAAAAACAACAATGAAAAAGAATATTTCGACAGCTTTGGAAACTTACAACCTCCTTGGGAAGTAGTCAAATATCTTGGTGCAAATATAAAATACAACTATAATCAGCATCAGAATTTCAATACATTTACCTGTGGACATTTATGTCTTAAATTTCTTTATGAAATAACTGAAAATATTAAATAAAACACAAAAATTTATATTTTACAAAACTCTTAAATGTCTTTTTATTCATAATTTAAAATACATAATTAATATATTATTGCCAAACAGGAAATTGGGAATTTTGAATTAGAAATTCACTCAGCTCACTCTCGACAATTAGGTTTTCTTCACCTTCTCTACTTAGGCAATATGATCCGCTTGAGAGATCTTTGATATCGTCATCTTTAAAATATTATATCGTTTGGGCAGGAACATTATGTGTTTATTCATTTCAACTTTTAGGGTTGGTCCATATTTAGTTGTTACACGTACCACATTTCTAATAGTATATTTCGTTGAAGAATCAAGCTCCTTTACGTGTATTAAAGTTTTGTTATTTAGAGCATTAAATTTTGCAATTAGATTTGTTGTGGAGTCCATTTTTTTATTTTTTATTTAGATACTTCTTGTCACTCTGAATGTTTAACTGGAAATGATCTTAAAAGTAGCGATGATGACTTCAAAAAGGCTAATCGAAAATAATTGTGGTGAAATAGTGAATAAGTGGGGGATAGTGATAGACAGAAAGAGATAGTTATAGAGAGAAAACGGTTAGAGAGAGATAGAGTAGTAAAAAAAAATATGGAATAGAGAGAAAAGGGTTAGAGAGAGATAGAGTGCTAAAAAGAAATATGACATAGAGATGATAGTATAGATATTTTAAAGACCATATAGATATTTTAAAAATTTACAGAACAAATTAGTCTTAAAGGAACCTTCCAACATTCATCATCATTCATTCATCAGCAAATAAAATGAGCCAAATTAGACGTACTCTTAATCAATTTATAAGAGATTTTGAAAGCTTTAGGCTTTTTGATCATTGGGAGATGATAAAATGTTTCCAAAATATGCTGGATGAGAACGAAGAATATGGTGTCATGGAAGATGAAGACAACACTGAAGGACACTTCCCCAGCTGTCCTGGGTATCATCCTAAGTGTGAGGAGGGACCTGATACTTGCAAATGTACCATATATTTTTTAAGAAAAAATATACTAGAACATCTTATAATTGGCTATTACGAAATATTTCCATCATTATAAATAAATTAAATAAAAATGAAATAAAATTGTATAAATAATAAAATAAAATTGAATTATAAAAATATTCCTTGATTTGTATTATTTTTTTCTAAAGGAAAACTAGGAATCATCTGTTCGAATATAAAATAACAGAAACTTGTATGTAGTGAAAAAATATGAGGATTTTATCCGATTATCTAAATTATTTCTCTTTATGAAAATATCTAATTGAATTTCATAATATTGTGAAATTCAATTTCTCTTGTGCAGAACCTCTCAAAGAAAACAAGACTGTGCATGTTTAAGTAACCTGAAAACAAGACTGTGCATGTTTAAGCGACATGAAAATAAGAATTTGTAAATAAGCAAAAACACAAATTTTTTTGATCCAACGAAGTAAAGCCAATAAAGAAATAAAAAAACCACTCACATTTTCCATTCTTTTTTCAATAGTTTATTTACAATAACTTTTCTTAATAAATAGGATTTAAATACAAAAATATTTCTTAGACTTTTTTTACATTCATTTTAACAACAATAAAAGAATTTTTCTTAATAAATAAGATTTTATATACATAAATTTTTCTGATTAAATAGGATACAAATACAATATTTTTTCTTAATAAATAGGATTTTATATACAATTTAAAAATTAACTAATTAACTAAGATTTTCTTGCATTTTAGCAATCTCATCTAGCAACATGTCAAGTTCGTATTCAGGGTTAGTTTCCTTAATACGAAAATGATACCATGCACAAGTGTTTATATTATTTGATCGAACTTTTCTCTTATCATCTCCATAGCTTAATACTACCTTATTTAATTCGCTAGTATATAATTGATGTAGCTTAGATTTAAATGTTAACATACTATCATATACATTAATCTTATTAAATAGGCAATTCTTATATGTAGCTAAACTATATTTATCTAATATGGCTCTCTTTACCACCTTCGATTTTTTAATATCATCTTGGTTTTCTACACTAAATGAATACATTTTTGAGCGCAGCCCAACAAACTCTGTCATTATCTTACCGCAATTTTCATCCTTCATCATACCAATTACTTTTTTATTTACTATTGGGAAATTATAAATATTGTCTGTAGGATAGTCCGATGTGTCAAATTGTTCATGTATGTCATTTTTTATGTCAGCATAAAAGTCATCAGTCTTTATTGAATATATAAAAGAGTCCGTATCCATATAGTTTAATGAGAGGTTTGTCTTAAACTTAGGTTGCATGTACCCGTAATGGAAATTATACATTTTCCATTTTGACAGCTCGAGTACACAAAATCCTAAGTAAATTGGTTTATTGTAGCAGGTTTTGACTCTAGTCATTTCGATTGCTACAAGATCTTCAGAAAATATAGATAAACTATGAAAATTTGGTTTTGATATCCAATCTTGGGCTCCTAAATGATTGCAATTCGTCCTCTCCCAATTATTAATAATTTTAACATCTCTCCTCTTATCCACATTTTTCATGGTTTTACCATACACTGCATTATCAAGTAGTTTGAAAAAAATTTTTTTAAAAGCATTTTTAGCAGTGGCTCTATGTCTGGTATTTAGATCAATATAGCCTTTTAACCATGGAGATTGTTTAAATGCTAGAATACGATGAGTTTTCTTTAAAACTAAGCCATATTCTAAGCACTGTTTGAGAACTCTAAAGTGTATCACATATGATTGCTTTGTAGAGAAATCGGTTATCAACTTGCTATACTTCGCTTGCATAGGTTTCTTATTTTCAGCGCAAAAAGGAAGATCATTATGCAAGTCGTGTAAATGAGAGGGATAATCCAACGTAACCTCATAAATATAACCGTCTGTTCCATTATCAGCTATGATGTTTGGATCCAGATTCAGCTTGTCTTGTGATAACCATCTGAATCCACCATGAGGAAGATATTTCGACATCGCCCATCCATACAAATTGTTAGCGTCTAAATAGACGAGAAATTCTGAGGGCTTTTCTTTGTCGAAATCTTGCAAATATTTATTATTTGCTTTCGAATATCTTTGACTACACTGTACTATCCCCCCACGTATACCTTTTTTCATAAAATTGTACATGTCTATGTCTGTCAATAATTCTAACTCAATTTTTGTATATGTCTGTCAATAATTCTAACTCAATTTTTGTATATTTGAGCATTGCATCCCAGGAAAGGCCAGGTGCTGTATAATACTGACAAGGATCGAGCTCATAAATACCCTTACAAACTTTTCTAAAGTTCTCGAAAATATCTGTCAGTAAGAGGACGTCTGTTTTTAAGTAAAGTTCCATGTAATCTTTCATTGTTTCACAACCAAAAGTATTCCATACCTCTACAGCATGTGAGTATTCCTCTAAAGAACACTCCTTATTATTCAACTTATTAAAAAAATCACTACGTGAAGGCAGCTGGCATTCATCTAATTTTTCGAATGAATTTAGGTACTCATACGGGAAAATACCTTTTTTCTTAATAAGCTGAAATTCTTTTTCTGACTGAAATAAGGACCTTATAGTGCTGAAATCATTATCCGACAAATTGCAGGCTAATGATTCCAAACTCTCAGCCATAAAGCGTATAGTATCAAGAAATCTTATTTCAAGCTTATGGCCATCACTAATTTCTGTGAATTGGGAGAGGGATATATAAAGTTCCTTATTGAGAGGGAGTACTTTCAGTTGCAATGAAATTTCACCTAATTCTTTAATAAAAAGATGTGAGTCATAATTTGAATAATTGTGGAAGTAAACTGGTATAAACTTGGGAATTTGGTAATTTAAATTACAGTTATTGTGGGCTGCACCTCTAAACTTGCCACTAATGTGGCAGTGATCTCTAACGCGATCTTTGCCTAGAAATTTTTTACAAATATGGCAATTCACCGCACTATAAAAATTATAAGTATCCGAAGGGGATAAAGTATCCATTTGTCTATTGTTAACTAAGTGGTTATTATAAATTTCTTCACAATCCTTAATTAAATATGCTACAAATTTTTTTGAAGCATCTTCCCCCGTATATATCCTAAACTTATCTAAATTATTACTATGCATACACTTAATAAAATAACTAAAGGCACAAGGTGTGTGCTTTTTTATTAAATTTGTTTTACTACTTACACTATCACTTATATCCTCTAAGATGCATTCGAAGTCCGCGTAAACAACAAAAGGGACATCCATTTTTCGTTGATGTCCCTTAAAACTAAGAATGGCATCCGGACCTGATGGCATAATTGTGCTATCAACGGCAGCGACTAGGCACCACTTGAAGCAGTAGTCATCATTATTTTCAATGTTGATGCAAGCAAATTTTCTTGCTAATTTTTGAGGTGTGGATATCCAGTTCGATCCTTTGACGAGCGAAGATTTGTTGATGTTAATTTCTGCTCGGACTATGCGTGACAAAGTCCAACCAGAATCTCGCTCTTCAAATTCGGACATTTTGGCTGAAATCTCCGCAACCTGCTTCCGGAATAACTCATCTATGCTATCTGCCTTCGTCAGCAAACTCATTTTGGCTACATGTTATATTATGCACAACTCCAATTCTTCTCCAACAATTTTGATATATTCGGCCACAATACTCACATGAAATTTAATTATTGCATGCTTACTTAAATTCACTTGAAGTCTCTCCATAAAAACATTTTTATTTTCTTCAACAAATTCTTCCAACAGAAGTAGGTCTTTTTTGTTTAAAAGTGCATAAGTGGCAATATGGTTTTTGAATGCTTTAGATATTTTATAATATCGCACATTCGCTTCTACTTCATCTGTTCTAGCATGCGAAGTATTCAATGGAGTTGGCAGAGTTTCTTCTCTTCTTTCTTCTACTTCTCCATCACTTTCCGGTAAGCTTATGTCCATAGCATCGTCGAATAAATTACCTCCAAGGATACCCACACCTCGTTGTTGAGCTTGTTGTTGTTGTTGAGCTTGATGTTGATGATCTTGTTGTTGATGCTGGTACTCTTGTTGATGATAATTAAGAGGCTGCCATTGCATCACATTGGGGTTATAATTGTATCCCAAAAACTGATTATTCCATGGCATACCGTATTGTTGAAAATTTAATGGTAACTGATATTGAGGATACTGTAGAGAAGGATATTGTTGATGAATGAATGATGGTGATGAATTTTGGTGATTTTGAAGAGATGTCTGCGGTAGCTCTTGATTTATGCCCCGGCTTACGACCACTTGATCCTGAACACTATGGTTTTTAACATGCTCCAAAAAGGACTTTTGGTATTTGTATACCTTATTGCATGTATTACACTGATAACCTGATGAACTCATTTTTAATTATTTTATTATTATTTCACTTTAACACAATTGCTGATGACACTTCTTGTAAATACAATATAGTACTGATGTGTTGGTTAGAAAAGTTGGCGTATTTATACTAAAATTAGAAGCAGTATCCTTGCAGCATTCATAAATTTTACTTTTTGTTTCTCTGCTGCTGACTATACTTAGTTTGCTGCTTTAAAATAATCGTAGACAAAGAAAATGACTACCTTGCAAAATATATATGTATTCTACAAAATATTCCACGCACAAGTACCCACGATCACACATTCATACATGTACACATACATACATACATACATACATACATCCATACATATACACACATACATACATACATACATACATACACATACATACACATACATACATACATACACATACATACATACATACATACACATACATACATACATACATATTTCTTAAACAAATACACAAAATATTAAATTACCCGTGACTATCAAGCTGGACCCCCACACACAAGTATGGGTGTTCACATACATGTGAACACAAGTATGGGTGTTCACATACATGTGAACACATAAATAAATATTTTCTCTGATATTACTGATATAGTATTACGATAACAAATTTCTACAGTCTGGCAACACTGGCAATTTTCCCTTTGGTATTAGAAAATAATAATCATGTTTTGCCGTCAGCATTTGGAAAAATAATAATCATGTTTTGCCGTCGGCATTGAAAAAAATAATAATCATGTTTTGCCGTCGGCATTTGAAAAAAATATTCATATATTGCCGTAGGCATTAGGAAAAATATTCATATATTGCCGTAGGCATTTGAAAAAATATTCATATATTGCCGTAGGCATTAGGAAAAATATTAATGCATACCCGTAGGCATTAGGAAAAATTAATTTTCACTATTTCACCCCCCTCCCCCATTGGTATTAAGAAAAATCATTTTCATGATTTTCCCGTCGGCATATATATTTATGAAATATTAATCTTATGAAACCCCTTAATCTACCCCACAAAAAAAAAATAATGAGTTAGGCCCTTTCTATATTAAGGTAACCTCAAAAAAATCACCCGTTCACACAATTAATGCAACCTCAAAAAAAATCACCCGTTCCCACATGGGTTAATGTAAACAAAACTCCTTATGTAAACAAAAAATTCCTTATGTAAACAAAAAGTTGGACGGACTTATTGATCCACCCTCGTAGGGTATCAAATTTCACAAATTTCCAAGAATTTTAAAATTTTAATTACCCAAATTTCAAATTTTAATTGTCGCCGAATTGGTAGTTCCCTACTACTCACCAGCCTTAATAAATCCGATTTCTGAATCTTCGTCGTTGATGTTGACATAAAAGCTACGATCACTAAGATATGATTTGAGCAGGAGGTAATATGGAGCGGATAGCAAATGTTTTAATTTATACATAAGACCATTATGCCATACTCTGTCAAATGCTTGTTTTATATCAATAAATACTGCTGAACAGTAGTGTTTCTTTTCAAGAGAGTCGCTTATTGCTTTTACAACTCTGTGGTACTGCTCGGGAGTCCCATGTTTATTACGAAAACCAAATTGATGATCGGGTATAATTTGTAGAGATTCCAATATAGGCATTAACCTTTTTTGAAAAAGTCTTTCGAATAATTTCGATAAAACTGGTAGTAAACTGATAGGTCTGTAAGATTCAATGGAGTTTTCAGGCTTGTTAGGCTTTGGTATCATTATAATTTTAGCGTGTTTCCATTGAGTTGGGAAATATGAGAGTCGCAAGACTGCATTAAACACAACCGTGAGGAAAATTCTAGCCTTTTTAGGTAAATTTTTAAGAGTTTTAGCATTATATTGTCATAACCTGGAGATTTTTTTGAATTAAGTTTACTAATTTCTTCTTCGATTTCCCGATATCTGAAAGGCTTGATTGGTTTACTCATTTGACATGCAACATCTAAAAAATTATTGACTGCCGCATCTTCTTCTGCTGTACAGAAGGAAAATGGGGTAAATGTATTTTCAAGATGAGACTTAAAAACGGCCGCTTTACTAACGTCAGATCTACACCAAATGCCGTTTGTGTTCTTTATTGGAACATTTCGTTTTTGAGCACGTTTCAGATATTTCGTGGCTCTCCAAAGATTATACTCATTAGTATGTTTTGGGCTTAATTTATATAAATATCTACCAATAGACTCATTTTTCAAATCTTTCAATCTTTTTTTCAAAATATTAGCCGAACGATTAAAATTTGCTTTATCTGAAGGTAATCTCGTTCTTTTCCAAATTTTACGTAGCCTTCTTTTCGTAGCAATAAGTTGTCTTATTTCAAAAGATAACTGAAAATTAGAGGTGTGATTGCTAGCTGGAGGAGTTGATACAAACGAAGCTTCATGAATTAGTTTTGAAAAATTTTCAATTGCCATGTCAATTTCGTATCCGGTTTTCAACGATAAATTTAAATCAATTTCTGCTTCAATAAATTGTTGAAAACAGTTGAGGTCAGTGTTTGGAGTAATAATCTTGGTATTTTTGATTCGTTTTTTACAAACAGTTGAAAAGTTTACAATAATTGGACTGTGGTCAGAACTTAAATCGTCACTTGATACAATATCAATCGAGTTTCGAGGAATCCCTTTATAAACAAAGAAATCTAAAAGATCAGGTATTTTGTTAGTGTCAGCTGGCCAGTAAGTGGGAGCTCCTGTCGATAGCGAACTGTAATTGTTTTTGGTTATGCATTTGAAAAGTTCTTTACCTTTTGGGTTAATTAAACGTGATCCCCACCAAGTGTGTTTGGCATTGTAATCTCAACCGACTAGGAATTTATTGCCAATGTTTTTAAAAAAGTTTCATATTGATCACATTTAATAGTGTATCTTGGCGGGGAATAAACAGAATATATGGACACACTACAATTGTTGCAAATATACTTCAGTTATTGGTTCTAATATTTCATATTTAATAGTGGATTTTATGACGATAGCTGCTCCAGCATGAGCCCTGTCATTTGGTTGATTGGCTGTTACTAAGTCGAATCCTCTTATCCGAAAAAGAGATTTACTGGTAAGGTGTGTTTCCGAAACTAATAAAATGTCAATAAAATTGTTTTTTAGGAATATTTCTATTTCATTTACATGATTCAGAATGCCATTAGCATTCCATTCAGCAATTATGAGATCTATTTGCATAATTTTGTCATCAACATAGACATCATATTCATTAAAGTGTTGGTTAATTCTATTTGTGCAGTTCTCGTGGTACCTTCATAGCGAACAGTCGAATAGCGGAATTTTACTTACTTACCAAACAAACAAAAATTACATATACAAAAAAATATTAGTAGTACATATTATTCGTAATAGGTACATACATACTGTCTTTAATAAATAAGCTTTCTGCTTTGCTAATATTTTTTACATAGTAAAAATAACAAAAACAAAAAAACCGCAAAAAAAAAATTAAACAAGTGATATTGATACCTCAAAGTCAAACAAACAATCATAAATAACAAAAACAAAAAATACCGAAAAAAAAAACATAAACGAATAACCCTTGAGGAATTCTTTGTATGAATTCCTCAAATACAGAAAAACTTGAAGTGAGTTCTAACGGCAGAAATACTTATTTTACTGTGAGTTCTGAAACTCTGAATGAAAAAAATATAAAAAATAAATCTGATGAAAATCTTTTGTTAACGGCAACGCCAATTTTTCGTCAGCGATCAACTTCGCTTTGTCCAATGCCAAATAGTAATGATGCATTAACATTACAGTTGCCCAGTACTTCTTCATTTAAGTCAGTAATATCATCCCCTTCAGGCTCGTGTTTATCACTTAACAAAGTTATCACTACAGATAACAGCGGCTCGAAACTCAAGGTACAAGTTGGCATGGACAGATACATTACAATTTTAAAGCGCGGGCGAAGCCCGAATTCTTCAAAAATCTCATCTGCTCCAAAAGTGTCTAGGGATAACAGCGCAGCCTCAACTAATCGCCAAAACCGCTTTAAAATTTTTCAAGATGACAACGACAAACCCGAGGTATCCTCGAACAAAACATCCAAGCCGCCACCAATCTATTTGAGACAAAAAAATTCAAATGCCCTTATTAAAAAATTAATTTCGGTCATTGGTGAGAATAAATTTCACATTGTTCCAATAAAACGTGGCAACATCGAAGAAACTAAAATCCAAATTTATGACGAAAAGGATTTCCGCAAAATGGTTGCTGAATTTGAAAAAAGTAAAACAAGCTTCTACACATACCAGCTTAAGAGCGCTAAAGGCATGCAGATCGTATTGAAGGGCATAGATTCTTATGTTGTCCCCGAAGAAATAAAAGATGCACTCGTCCTCCAGGGGTTCAAGGTAAAAAATGTGTCCAATATAATAAATAGAGAAAAGATTCCCCAACCCCTATTTCGTGTTGAACTAGAACCTAATGATATAAAATTGAAAAAAAAATGAGACGCATCCAATTTATAATTTAAAATACCTCTTGTACCGAAAAATCACAGTTGAAGAGCCACATAAGCGTTCAGGTCCTGTACAGTGTCATAATTGCCAAGAATATGGCCATACAAAAACATACTGCAATTTACCCTCTGTTTGTGTTGTGTGCGGCGAATTACACGGCACCGCTAGCTGCAACAAACCAAAAGATCAAAGTGATAAAAAATGCAGTAATTGTGGAGGTAATCACACCGCTAACTACAGAGGTTGTCGTGTGTACTCTTTTGTAAAGAAGACTATGGTGCAAAAACCTAAATTAGCTCCAGCTCAATCAGCAAACGTTTACTCTGCCACTTTTCAGCAAATGAGCCAACCAGTTACTTCCCGTGTATCGTATGCAGATGCTGCTAAGGCTAGTTCTATTCCGACACAAAATTTTTCACCGCAAAATAATTCTACAAATACAAACTCAAACTTTAATTTTAATCGCCTTGAAGCCACTATTGAAAATCTTGTGCAAACTATAAAAAATTTTACAACAAATATGACTACCATGATGCAAGAAATGTTGCGAATGCAGAATACTCTGCTTCAAGCAATACTTAATAAGCCATGAACACGTTAACAATATGTTTCTGGAACGCAAACGGCATTCGCCAACATAAAAATGAACTTGAGCACTTCCTCACGGAAAAAAATATTGATATAATGTTAGTATCTGAGACTCATTTGACTTCGAGAAGTCTTTTTAAAATTTATGGCTACACTATATATGATACAAAGGACCCTAGAGGAAGGGCTTGCGGTGGATCAGCAATTCTAATAAAGTCAAGACTCAAGCACTATGTTCTTGATAACATTTGTGAAGAATACCTACAAGCAACAAATATTGGCATTGAAAGTTTTTGTTCAAATTTCGTTATATCATCAATTTACTCCCCTCCCAGATTTTCAATCACTGAGAATCAATATGAGGATTTCTACAAATCTCTTGGTCCTTGTTTTGTAGCAGCTGGAGACTACAATGCGAAACATACGTTCTGGGGTTCGCGCCTTGTTACACCCAGAGGTCGAGCATTGTTCAACACTATTTCAAAAATGGGCTTGGATGTCATTTCGAGTGGGGAGCCCACTTATTGGCCTACTGACATACAAAAAATTCCGGACGTTATAGATTTTGGCGTCATAAAAAATATCTCTAGGGATTTAATTCAAGTTCAAGCTTCTCTTGATCTCTCGTCCGATCACTCCCCGACGATCATCACAATTTGTAGCCCATTAAGAAGTAACTTACCTGACCCATATGTGAAGATGATCAATCGTGTAAATTGGCTGGGGTTCAAAAAATATCTCAGCAGTCATTGTACGGAAAACATTACGCTTAGAACACCCGATGATATTGAATCGAACATTGCCAATCTCAGCGAGAATATTAAACAGGCTGCTGAACATGCCACTATCTCCCATCCGCAGATTGGGTTTAATAAAATTTATTCTACAGACATTGAACGTCTCGTACGTGAAAAAAGAAGGGCTAGAAGGGAATGGCAACAGCACAGATCACCACAAAATAAAATCAGATTTAAAGAGTGCACTAAACGACTCCAAGAGTTGCTTGCATCTGAAAAAATTGCATCTCTTAAAAATTATCGGGAGGGTCTTGATGTTACACCGGCGTCTAATTACTCCTTGTGGCGCACTGCCAGAAAGCTTAAAACACCCGTTGAGTATAAGCCACCTCTACGCACATCTACCGGAGGTTGGGCAAGAAGCGATACTGAAAAAGGTAAAATATTTGTTGAGCACTTAAAATCTGTTTTTACGCCAAATATATGTACTGGTGTTGCTGATTTGCCGAATATAGTCGCTCTACCCCCTCAACACATAAAGTTTAAGACGCGTGATTTACAAAAATTAATTGCCGAACTCAACCCGAAGAAAGCTCCGGGTATTGATGGAATTAGTAATCAGATGCTGATGAACTTGCCTCGTATTGCAATGAGAATCCTGTTATTCATATTTAATGCTATTTTACGACTGGAGTATTATCCACACAACTGGAAACTTGCCAAGGTTAAAATGATTCCAAAGCCGGGCAAAGATATAACAAAGGCTGAGTCATATAGGCCAATAAGTCTACTATCTACAATGTCAAAGCTTTTCGAAAAACTGCTCAAAACAAAATTGTCCCCAATTCTAATTAGTAGTGGGTGCATACCAGACCATCAATTTGGTTTTAGAAGTCAGCATAGCACCATTGAACAAACTCACAGATTAGTTCAATTTATAAGAAGAACTTTTGAGGGAAAAAAGTATTGTTCTGCGCTGTTTATTGACGTTTCCCAGGCATTTGATAAAGTGTGGCATGAAGGCCTTATTTTAAAATTGAAGATTTACTTACCAATAAACATTTTAAATCTTTTGGAAAGTTACATTATTTCCCGTAAGTTCACTGTTGCGGAAGGAGACTTTACAAGTAGGCCTGAAACAATTTCATCTGGTGTGCCACAGGGTAGTATACTGGGACCAGTTTTATATTTAATTTATACTTGTGATATGCCTGTGAGCAGTAGTATCCATACTTCCACATTTGCCGACGATACAGCCTGCCTTAGTATGCATGAAAACCCTGATGAGGCATCCCGCAAACTCCTGGAACACATTAGCCAGATGGAGCTTTGGTTAAACTTATGGAGAATCAAGGTAAATGAACAAAAGTGTGTTCAAGTAACATTTACTTTACGAAGAGATACTTGTTCCCCCATTCGGATTAACAATCAAGTTGTTTCTCAACATTCACATGTGAAATATCTTGGTATACACCTTGATCAACGACTTACATGGAAACACCACATTGATTCTAAGTTAACTCAAATGAAACTTAAACTAACTCAGGTACATTGGCTGATTGGTCGAAATTCAACACTTAGCCTAGACTGTAAACTTTTAATATACAAGTCGCTTTTAAAGCCAATATGGTGCTACGGAATTCAACTATGGGGCACTGCTTCAGCTTCAAATGTAGAGAAAATTCAACGCAGGCAAAATAAAATTTTACGCATGATAACATCGGCTCCATGGTACATCAAAAATTCAAATATACATCGTGATTTGAATATGCCACTAGTGACTGAAGAAATTGCAAAATACGCTGGCAAATATTTAACAAAACTCGAGTCACATCCTAATCCGCTTGCCCGTAATATTTTGAACTTTACTGGACACATCCGCCTAAAAAAGAGGGACACAATGGCTCTTATTCACAGCACTCCAGATGGGACTTCTTGAAAATACTTTTATTTTTTTTCCTTTTGATTATCACTACTTACATATGTATTATATATAACTACTACTAAGCTTATGTCCGACATTGGTCGGGCCTAATTATATTTTTTAGATTTAAGATTTGAATACTTATTGTTAGTTCATATATGAAGATACAATAAATAAAAATTCATGCATAAAAAAAAAAATAAAAAAAAATTCTATTTGTTTTTCTAGCATATCTATATTGACAAAAAAAAAATAAACACATACGATTGGCAGTCTCTGGCTAGATTTTATAAAGAAAGAAAAAATTATTAGAAAACTAAATTTATTGAATATGACATGTACGTATACAAATTTAGCAACTCAAAAGCTTAAATTATCAAAAGAAACAAAAGTACCAAAATAGGGCTATTATGCCACATTCTCATTCAATATACATACATCCCATCACTGTCTACAAATGTCACGTAACCTCGTCATGAAATTATATTTTCTGTAGGTTCAGACGTTACAGTTACGTGACATTTCAGTCAGGTAAGCATTTGCATAGCTTTTCATGCAACAGATTCGATCAGCTGACACATTTACATTTACAGTTCTACATTTACAGTCGGGTAATTCTGCCTTTAGAAGTACATAACACGCGTCAGTTCGTCCACAGGTATCGTGCGTTTGAAAGCTTTAGCGCATGAAAAATTAAACAACACGCGCTATAAACGCCTTTTCTATCAGTTTTTTAGTTATTTTTACATTGAAAAATGGACTTAGAACGTTTTCAAATTCTTTTTTTTATCCAATAATGTATGTTTTACAAACTGTTCAATAAGTTTTTACTCCATGATTATAATTTTTTAAAATTGTTTCTTATTTAATGTCGGCTGATTAGTTGTCAAAACAATAGAACGCGTTAAAAAGTTAACCAACTTTCTCCGGCAAACGCATTAACGAGTTTCGTATATAACTTGTTGTATGCAAAAACACTATTTCAAGTTTTTTGACAGATGCCTACAGCTCGTACGCGCACTAACGCGTATTATATACCTTCACTTTTAAAGTGACATTATTTTATGAGGTGGTAGCAGAGGCGAATTAAAAATTATGGTGTGCAATGGATGTCAAAATCCACTTGCAAAGTGTTTTTTAGTTTTGTTGACATTTTGCTTGATTTTTTATATAGGGGTAGATTTCCTCCTTTTTGTCCATACATTCATATGTATAAATATTATATATATGTACTACACATAAGTATATGAAGTTAATTTTTATGTTTTACCTTTAATTTTTGTATTTTTTTATAGTATTTACATGAACTGTTAACTTTTTGTTTTAATAAATCAATTTAAAATCAAAACTTTTGTATAATAATTTTCTTACTTAAAAAACCGGTTGACCGGTTTTTCCTGAATTGTAAAAACCGAAACCGAGTTGTTCATATTTTCAAATATTCGAACTATTCGAAAACCGGTTTCTGAAAAAAGTCGAATAATCGATCACCCTAGTACCAACGTAGTTTTAAATGATCAAACAGAATAAGTCCGCAACTTCAGGAAAAATCGCCGTCAAATTAAGAAAGCCCATAATAAAATCTACGGCAGTAACTTCAAATGCTATCTAATTTTTGTTTTATTTTCTTTTGTGCTTATTTTTCTTTGTAATTTTATTCACAAAATGTATGAAATTTATTGAAAGTATGGTAACATGTTTGAGAGAATATTTGTTTATATGTGAGAGCATAAGAAAAAACGCTATCAAAATAAAATAGATTCTATATATCGACTGCTTTCTGAGACTAGTTTTTTTGTGTCATTTTGTATGGAAAATGTGTTTATGCCGCAATTCTGTTTGATCATTAAGGTTTAAATTGTATCAAAAAAAATTACAATTGTACCAACTTTATCATCCCTGTGTGTGAACACTAAATTTAGTTGCTCAACTAAAATTAAATTGTCTCAATTAAGAATACATGTCTGTATAAATTTCAAATTTAATACACAGAAAAAAATATCATCGAAATGCAACCAACAAAACAAATTGTTAATATATACTTTAAAAATTAACAATCATCATTGTTGATATAACAAATTAAAATTTTTGTAATCAATTAAATTACTCAACAAAATTATTTGTAAAATTATATCATAACGGAATGCCCACATGCAGAAGAAATAAGAAATCATGTTTTGTGTGTATTCATTGTTTGCGTGTCTAATAAAGTGTTGCTCTTTAGGTGAGAGGTTAGTAAGTCAGGTTGTTACCGGTTCAACTCCGCTCAAAGACATTTAGTGTTTTTCGCAGACAAGCAAAAATCGTTTCGAGGGTTGTGATTGTGTATAGTATAAAAAAATTGTTAATATAACAATTATGATAATAAAAATTTGTACGGAAATTCAACAATTCGCATTGTTAATATAACTATAATTTTAATTGAAATAACTTTAAAATCTAATAAAAATAAATGTCGAAAAAATAAATAAATTTCAACAAACTATTTAATTGAAAATATTTTTCAGATTTTCCTTTTAACTTACAATTTCGTTAAATGTATTTACAAAAATCGTTGTAGCTTCAAAATCAATTAATTATTTAATTGATATAACAAACAAATTAATTGTATTTACAAATAATTTTTTTCTGTGTATTCGTATTCCTATGTACTTACTTGCGACGCTGATGCTGAAAATACACAAGAGAAAACAGTAAATTGAAAACTTAACCTTTTATCATTTGTGTTCCGTGATCGAAATTAATTTAATGAAAATTAAGGCCGTCTTCATAAACGCATGCTGCTTTGTAAGCAAACGTTAAAAAAGTAGTTAAATGAAAGAGTAGATCACTCTGCAGTTCAAACCAAAGATAAAAGCTATCGAATCTTGTTACAAAATAAGCCTCCAAAAAGTACAATCACATTTAGGAACGTTGTTTTGTGAAAAGCAATAAGCGTTTACGAAGATAGCACAAGTTAAAATTTGGTCTTATTTCAATAAAAATAAGTTTTATTTACTTCCTACTGTTTACAAAAAGCTTTCTAAAATCAATATCTTTATAAAATAGTTTCTTTATGAATTTTATTATATAGTGTATTCATTGTCTTACCATAATATGAGTTTAATTTAATTCTCTTATGAAGATTATTACCAAATTAGAAGTTACAGCGGAAATTTTGGTAAAACTTTTATTTAACCGATTTATCGTTATTTCTTCTTTACTATTTTGTTCAAATATAAAGGACATATTCATAAAAATATTTTTGCTTTATACAGAGTTTATAAAATAGATTCGAATAGAATATATATTTAATAAATCCTTTTTAACACAAAACTATTTTTTATGAACAGCGCAGTTATTATATTAATCCATTGCTGTTATCAATTCGATTATTAGTGAACTCATCGGTTTGGTTTTGAACTACGGGTATGGTTACATAATAGAGTAAGAGATATATTTATAAGGAATTTATTTTATTGAAACTATTAAAATTGGTATATATATTATCTAATACTATTTCAAAATATTAATAATAACCTTATTCTATATTTAATATATATGTTTTAGAAGTATTTTTTTCAGTATTTTTATATGCGACTACCCAGCTTAGGTTCTATGCATTTCGATTTATTATTGTTTTATATCTAGATATACATAAATATGTATTATGAGTTCATCATTGAGCTTCGTTATCCATCTAAACATATTTGCAACGATGATATATAAAAAATATTATAATTACACAACTAACAAATTAGTGGAACACTTACAGATTCACATTTAAACAGAGCATACATTTTTCATGTCAATATGTAAACATGTACAAAGCGAATTGAGAAACAGGTGATCTCATCAGCCCTTGTGATGGTCAGCTGCTTGATGCCGAATTAAAGTGCTTATACCCAACTTTGATAATCTGTTTTTTCTAATATTAAATTTAAGATTTAAAATTTTCTAAAATTCAAATTTACTGTTTTTGACAGATGGGTTTATTCGTTGGCAGCACTAAATAGTTTTTTAGTAATTTACTTACATACTTAACTACATATCTATCACACATGAGCATGCTGAAGTTTATATTTACTGCATTACAAGTTCCAGTAAGTAGTACATTTTTACTGATTACTGAAAAAAATTTCAGTATCCAGTAAAAATTTACTGGTTACTGAAAAAAATTCAGTATCCAGTAAAAATTTACTGAATGCTGGAAAAATTTCAGTATCCAGTAAAAAAATTCCAGTAAACAGTAAATTTTTACTGATTATTGAAAACATGCAGTAATCAATAAATTATTACTAATAATGCACTTTTATCATAGGAAATATTCATTCGTGAAAACGACCAAATATGTCTTCTAGGTGTAATTGAGTAGATCGTTTTGCGATTTAAAAAAATTCGCAATACACTATAAAAATCGGAAGTTATCGATAAAAAACGCTTAAACTGCTTTTAATCGATCGCTTCTGATTTTGAGGGTATATTGCAATTTTTTTTTTAAATGGCAAACTGATCTACTCAACTACACCTACAAGTCACACTTAGTCGTTTTCACGAATGAATATTTCCTATGATAAAAGTGCATTATTTGTAAAAAATTTTACTGCATGTTTTCAGTAATCAGTAAAAATTTACTGCTTACTGAAATTTTTCCAGTATTCAGTAAATTTTTACTGAATACTGAAATTTTTTTCAGTAACCAGTAAATTTTTACTAGCTACTGAGATTTTTTCAGTAATCAGTAAAAATTTATTTTTACTGGAATTCTAATTTTACTGCAGTATGCCCATGTATGATATGTACATATGTACTGAAACCACCCAGTGAAAAAAATTGGAATTCATTTTTCCAATTCCAGGGAAAATCATTGAGATAGGTGTCAGATGTCAGTAAAACTTATAATTAGGATTTTTTGCTTGTTTTTTTTTATACCAGAGATATGCGATCTCGAAATTTTTTAATAAAGTTGTTCCTAGTGAACGTGATTTGTAAATGAGGAGCTGGCGAACAAAACTAGACATGTACTCAGTAAATGATTTTATTTTTAATTTTTTTCGGGCTCTCTATTAAGTCACGACATATTTTCAATCAAAACCAGTTCGATCTTACCTTAAAAAAATAACGAAAACTGACTTTTCCTTACTAGTCTCTATTTAGGTACTTCAGTAATTTGCATTTCCTGTAAAATACAGTTGACGGGATTAGCCTGGTTTTGTTCGCTAGATCCTCAAATTTTCTTTTAAGCTCCGAGCGTGATCACGGCTTAGCAGTTTTTTGTTTGTGGCAGTTGTGCTAAGTTGACTAACACTTTTTTTGTGCTATGTTGACTAACACTTTTGAAAAATATTAGTTTTTGGGTTCTAGGAGGGAAATGGCCACTGTGGCCAAACCCTTCCTCCTCAGCGAATCACCCCTAGTGGAAAATGAAGACAACGAATCAGACTATAAAAATGCATTTACTATATATCTGAATTGTATTTGTAAAATTTTTTAGAAAACTTGGAAAAAATATGAGAGTGAAAAATTTTATTTTTTGAGTTCTAGGAGGGAAATGGTCACTGTGGCGAAACCCTTCTTCGTCAGCGAATCGCCTCTAGTGGAACATGAAGACAACGAATCATACTATAAAATTGCATTTACTGTATATCTGAATTGTATTTGTGAAATTTTTTAGAAAACTTGGAAAAAATATGACTTAGTGAAAAATATTATTTTTGAGTTCTAGGAGGGAAATTGCCACAGTGGCCAAACCCTGCTTCCTACATGAATTAAACCTAGGGAAAACTGAGGACAACGAATCATACCAATAAACTGCATTTACGGTATATCTGAATTGTATTTATGAATTTTTTTTAGAAAACTTGGTAAAAATATGACTTAATGAAAAATATTATTTTTTGAGTTCTAGGAGGGAAATGGCCACTGTGGCCAAGCCGTTCTTCCTACGCAAATCAAACCTAGGGAAACTGAAGACAATAAATCATACTATTAAACTGCATTTACGGTATATCTGAATTGTGTTTGTGAAGTTTTTTAGAAAACTTGGAAAAAATATGACTTAGTGAAAAATATTATTTTTTGAGTTCTAGGAGGTAAATGGCCACTGTGGCCAAACCCTTCATCCTCAGCAAATCAAAGCTAGTGGAAAATGAAGACAACGAAGTTATTACGTTAGAAATGTCATAATATACAACTAAAAGCCTACTTAAAATCGCAGACTAGGTGAACGGTTATCAAAAACGTCTGACGGCGACCATAATTCACTAAGAGTAAAAAACTTTCAACGACGGCAGCGAAAATACAATCGTCTGCTATACCAAATAATTCATAGTGCGAGTTTGATGATTGTTGTTGACAAAGTTGTTGAAAAAAATAAATAAAATATGTTAAAATAATTTAACAGTGCAAGTTTCACTTCAGAGCAAAATTCTTACCTTTTTTGCATTATTATTCATTGCATTTTGCATTTTGAGCATGTTGTTTTGGTTAAAATTCTATCTCACCCCGTTTTTATTTGTGAGTATATTTGACAGTACAAAGTAGAAGTGAGCGTAAGCTATGAAAATGTGCACAGTATTGTATTTTTTTCAAAAGCAAATAGTGTTTGTAGTGGTGATCGTAATGGAGTGTGAAACAAAAATAGAGAACAAGGAAACAAAAAACACACACAATCATTGTACAACAGTTGAATAGACAGTTGTGTCAAGTGTGCAATATTTTTATTTTACACTTCATACTTCATACTTCATTTCACAAACTAAAAATTTCATAAAATATTAAGTGATAATAAAAATTTTTACAAATATATTCATTGAGAAAGATATTAGTTTTGTTATTTTTTAGTCTTAAATTAATAAATTATAAAAGGAAGAGCTAGTGTGACCATTTTTGCAGCTAAATTTAGCAATTTTTTTTGTTGATTTATGTAGCTGCAAAATTTTTGATTTAGCTGAAAAATTTTTGATTTAGCAGTTAGCATTTTCTATAGCACTTTTCAATTATATATTTAGATTTTTCTAGCATTTTTTGTAATATAAGACACTACTATGAGTTGCATTCGATTTTCGACATTCGCTGGGTATCGAACATCGAAATTCAAATGTTAAATTCATATTACGAGCACCGAAAATTTCGCTGAGCAACGGATTTTCTATAGAACAGAATTTAGCTTTCGATGAAGTATTTTAATATCAAAAATTGTTAACAAGTCCAAGTGTTAGCATTGTTTATTTTAAGTATTTGTAACACGAGAAATGTTAATTATGCTTATAAATCTATAAGTTGATGTAGGTACTGGAGCTGTGATCAGCGTGACTATATTAGCTTATTTTAAGCTAAATTTAGCTTATTTTAAACTAAATTTAGCTTATTTTTTGGATTTAGCTTCAAAATTTTCGTTTAGGTCTTAGCTTACTTTTAGCTTTTTATACCCTTTACCAACAAAAATGGTAAAAGGGTATATATAGGTTTGTCATTCCGTTTGTAATTTCTATAATATCAATAAGCGACCCATAAAATATATATATTCTGGATCCTTATGCATAGGGAAGACGAATAAGCGATGTCCGTCTGTCCGTCTGTCCGTCTGTCCGTCTGTCTGTACGTGAAATCGGTTTTCCGAAGCTCCCAGAAAAGCTAGAGACTTCGTTCTTGGACTGGTGTGTCAGAAATTTTGCAAAATAGATTGGTATTGAAACTCAGCAAAATCGACCAGACGATTGCAGAGCTGGAAAACGTAAACTTCATTTTGCCATATAAAAGTAACTACCAAAAACAAATTTTTATTTTTTTTTAATAAATAAACTTATTTTACACCTCCGTACGACTAAAATTGGAATTTTAAATTAAAAAAATATAAAAAAATTAAAAAGACGTTTCCAGGGTTGGAAAACTTTAACTTTTTGTGTTATGTAAAATTAACTATGTCCAAAACTATATTAGTATTTTCTCGAGAACCGTAAGAGCTACAGACCTGAAATTTGGACACAGTGTGTAGACCTTTGGCCGCTAAAACAACAAATACATGAGAATTGGAAATTAAAGGGTGTTCCAAAACGAGCAGCGAAAAATGTTAAAATCCCATGTAATATACATACAATTGTATGTATGTATATACACTTGAAATTTGTAAGGTTAGTGTATTTTTATACAGACTACAAAAATTAACACTAAAATTTCAAAAAATTTAAATTAAAGGGTGTTCCATCAGTTAATGCAATTTTGACTATGCAATTTTGACAACTTGCTGTATCTTGGAAACCGTAAGAGCAAAACTCTTGAAACTTTCAAAAACGGTAAAACTAAAAAATCAAAAAATTATAAAATCGCCAAACCGAAAAAAATCGCCAAAAACAAAAAAAATCGCCAAAACGAAAAAAGCACCAAATTAAAAAAAAACATGTAAGAGCGCTATATTCGGCTGTGCCGAATCTTATATACCCTTTACCAACGTACGTACATATATAATATATATAGTATCTGTAATACATACATACATATTTGTTTTCTGATGATTTTTTTTCTCTAAAGCAATTAATAGTAAGTGACCTTTCAGTATTTTTCGATTGAAGAATTTGATTCAATTATTTTATTTCGACATTAGCAATAGTTGAATATTTTACTCTACACTCTGTGGTTAAGATATGTTTTACATTCACTCTTGTCAACATCGATATTATAGAAATTACAAACGGAATGACAAACCTATATATACCCTTTTACCATTTTTTGGTAAAGGGTATAATAAGAAAAAACTTAGTTGCATTTAATTCCTTTAATATTAAAAAAATCAGTAAAGTGCGACTTTGACTCGCGCACGAAGGGTTCCGTAAATTCGGTTCTGAGCATTTTTTAATGTGGCTTTTTGCTTTTTTGAAGTTTTTTACAGTTTAAACGATTTTTTCGGTTTTCTCGCTTTTTTCTCATTTTAAAGATTTTTTTTCTGTTTTTTCGGTTTTTTCATTTTGGCGATTATTTTCTGTTTTTGGGGGTTTTTTTCATTTTGAAGATTTTTTTTATTTTGGCGATTTTTTTTCATTTTGGCGATTTTTTTTGGGTTTTTTTTTATTTTGGAGATTTTTTTCATTTTGGCGATTTTTTTCCATTTTGGCGATTTTTTTCATTTTGGCGATTTTTTCCTGTTTTTGGGGTTTTTTTCTTTTTGGCGATTTTTTTCTGTTTTTTGGGGTTTTTTCGTTTTGGCGATTTTTTTTCATTTTGGCGATTTTTTTCTGTTTTTTGGGGTTTATTTTCATTTTGGAGATTTTTTTCATTTAAGTGATTTTTTTCTATTTTTGCGATTTTTTCCTATTTTGGAGTTTTTTTTTTATTTTGGCGATTTTTTTTTCATTTTGGCGTTTTTTTTAAATAAATCGCATAAAACAAAGGAATTGCTAACATGAAAAAAAATCGCCAAAACGAAAAAAAACCCGAAATACAGAAAAAAATCGCCAAAATGAAAAAAAACGCCAAAACGAAAAAAAGCACCAAATTACAAAAAAAATGTCTAAGACTAATATAAATCGCGAATAACCGGAAAAATTGCTTAAATGAAAACAAATCGCCAAAATGAAAAAAAATCACCAAAATGAAAAAAAATCGCCAAAATGAAAAAAAATCGCCAAAATGAAAAAAATCTCCAAAATGAAAAAAATACCCGAAAAACAGAAAATAATCGCCAAAATGAAAAAAAATCGCCAAAATGAAAAAAATACCCGAAAAACAGAAAAAAAATCGCCATAATGAAAAAAAACGTCAAAATGAAAAAAAATCGCCAGAATGAAAAAAACCCCCAAAATAGGAAAAAATCGCAAAAATGAAAAAAAAAATCACCAAAATGAAAATAAACCCCCAAAAACAAAAGAAAATCGTCGAAATGAAAGAAAATCGCCAAAAAGAAAAAAACCCCAAAAAACAGAAAAAAATCGCCAAAATGAAAAAAAAAACCCCAAAAACAGAACAAAATAGCCAAAATGAAAAAAAATCGCCAAAATGAAAAAAATCTCCCATATGAAAAAAAAAACACAAAAAAGAGAAAAAAATCGCCAAAATGAAAAAAAACGCCAAAATGAAAAAAAATCGCCAAAATAAAAAAAAACTCCAAAATAGGAAAAAATCACAAAAATAGAAAAAAATCACTTAAATGAAAAAAATATCCAAAATGAAAATAAACCCCAAAAAACAGAAAAAAATCGCCAAAATGAAAAAAAATCGCCAAAACGAAAAAACCCCAAAAAACAGAAAAAAATCGCCAAAAAGAAAAAAACCCCAAAAACAGGAAAAAATCGCCAAAATGAAAAAAATCGCCAAAATGAAAAAAAATCGCCAAAATGAAAAAAATTTCCAAAATAAAAAAAAACCCAAAAAAAATCGCCAAAATGAAAAAAAATCGCCAAAATAAAAAAAATCTTCAAAATGAAAAAAACCCCCAAAAACAGAAAATAATCGCCAAAATGAAAAAACCGAAAAAACAGAAAAAAAATCTTTAAAATGAGAAAAAAGCGAGAAAACCGAAAAAATCGTTTAAACTGTAAAAAACTTCAAAAAAGCAAAAAGCCACATTAAAAAATGCTCAGAACCGAATTTACGGAACCCTTCGTGCGCGAGTCAAAGTCGCACTTTACTGATTTTTTTAATATTAAAGGAATTAAATGCAACTAAGTTTTTTCTTATTATACCCTTTACCAAAAAATGGTAAAAGGGTATATATAGGTTTGTCATTCCGTTTGTAATTTCTATAATATCGATGTTGACAAGAGTGAATGTAAAACATATCTTAACCACAGAGTGTAGAGTAAAATATTCAACTATTGCTAATGTCGAAATAAAATAATTGAATCAAATTCTTTAATCGAACAATACTGAAAGGTCACTTACTATTAATTGCTTTAGAGAAAAAAAAATCATCAGAAAACAAATATGTATGTATGTATTACAGATACTATATATATTATATATGTACGTACGTTGGTAAAGGGTATATAAGATTCGGCACAGCCGAATATAGCGCTCTTACTTGTTTTTAACTCATTTAGCCTTAATCTTAATTGTTAAAGACATAACATTATTGTAAGAATTATAATTTGTTAAGGTTAAAAATATAAATTTGGAAAATATTTTAGAAAATACATAATGTAAATTGCTTATTTATACGAGAAATGGCATATAGAGGACATTGATTGCAATTTTGGAATTACAATGGCAAAAGTTAAATTAATATTACCCATAAGACTTTTAAAGAATTATCTTAGAATTGAGTTGAACGTCAGCAGCATGAATTTACTTTAAAAAAATAGATATATATATACTGTAAATAGCACTACTTCACTAAAAAAGGTTTCGTATTTCAGTATAAATGCAGTTACATTTTTGAAAACTAATAGTCCATTCAGGATGACACAAAATTAAGTAATTTCAAGATGAAATTACGAACGAAATGAGAAGTGTTAGGTACTGAATGACATTTGAGTTGATTTCGCAAACATCCTATTCACTGCGGCAGACATTGAAGTACTTTTTTCAGTTGAGTAAATTCTTTGTTACACTTATACAAATTTTTCTTTAAAAAATTTTCATATATATAATAATTTTCAACCATCGTTTAATTTCATATTGAATTTAAAAATTTTATTTCTCTTAATTGTTGTTTCTTATAGTTGTAAATTTATTTATGTATAAATGTACACTATGATTTGCTATTTAATTTAACGATATTCGACATTTCTAGCTCGAGATATGATTGCTCAAGTTAAAAAGGGTGGAAAAATTAAAAAAAATTACAATATATCAAAAACTGTTCCATAAAAAAAAATTACCTTGATTTTCGAATTCAGAGGAACAAAATAAATAAACAAAATCACCACTCATCAAATGTACATTTTCGTTGTAAATTAGTAGATATTATTTTATAAAAACTAATTTTTAAATTTTTCTAATCAACGAAATACATGTTCAAAAAGGCTTGTTTTCGAAAAACCAACATGGAATTAGTAATTTTGCTTTGCTTTTAATGATTTTTATTAGTGCATAATGCATTATGTAAAATGAAAAACTGAAAGTTCGTATAAGTGATGAAATTTTATCAAGGTTTTAACGAATTCCATCATACAATTTTACATAAACAATTTGCCCTTAATGTATTTTTAACTAAAAATTACATCCTAGCGTGGTTTTTAATGTGAAATTGTATAGCAAAACTCGTTAAGACATTAAATTTTTACACTTATGTATGCTAAACTCATGGCAGGTTTTCAAGAATTTAAAAAAATTTTTGGTTCATTTAAAGGAAATGCAATTTTTTAATGCAATAAAAGAATAAAATAAAATTAAAAGAAAAAATGTTAATTACAAAAAAAAAAAGTATGTATTAAATTTTAGCATTAGGTTTTAGCTCTATAATTATTTTTTAGATTTTTTTTAAAGTCAATTTAGCATCAACAATTTTTAGGATCTGGTCACACTGCTTAGAACAGTAGCATGCGCTCAAATAATCTACGACGCACATAGATTTTACTTTGTTTGTTTTTTCTTTTACACATACACATAATTGTAGGCTTGTATGCTCATTTTACAATTGTCATTCGGTGAGCGCTAGTGAAATGTGCTTGGACACCAGGGTTGTCAGATTTTTTCCGAGCTAAATATTTCGCCAGATTGATTTTAAAAATCGCCAAAATTGATTTTATGTGGTTTTTCTTCATATATATTTGATAATAATTTTTTTTTTTATATAACACTTTTTTTAATATAAATTTTTAAAAAATAATCGTATAAAAACGCCAAATTTTTTTTTTATTTATTTTATTAAATTCAAAACGCATTAGTAATTAATTAATATAAGAAAAATCATCAAAATCAAATTGCTTTAATCGGGTATGTTCTGTATTCCACACCTTTTAATTTCACGTGGAATACAGCACATACCCGAATATCTTGCAGACGAGTTTTTTTAGGATTTATTTTTGAAACTACTTCTTTAACAAACTAATTTTCCTGAATTACTAAAATTTTCAAATTCAATTCTGTTAAAAAATAGCCATAAAATCGTCAACAAATTTATTTATCGCCGGAAAAATCGCCATGTCGCCAAATCAAAAATTTAGTCGCCAAACGAGTTGAAAAATCGCCACATTTGGCGAGAAATCGCCGTATCTGACAACCCTGTTGGACACAACAATAACTGACGCCCTCGCTTGGCAGATACACAAATGTTGTTGCATACTTTTGATAAAATTGAATACCATTTTTAGTGCTCTCATAAAATTAAGAGCACTAAAAAGAGAGAACAATTCAATGCTGTACAACCATTGTTGCCATTTTGGCATTTTCGCTGCCAGATCTGGCATTTTTATTTCTCGAAAAGCATTCAACTATTAAAAAATTCTGCCAAATGCTTTTTGGCAGAGTTTGCTTAAAACAAAAAAGGCTAATTTGTAAAATTTTTTATTTCAGTGTAGAGAATAATTCCTTTTATAAATGTAATTTTTTTTACAATTATGTGTTTCCTACGTAATATAGAACAATGAATACCTATGTATTATATACTATGCATTATATGTAAGTATATGTGTGTATATGGATCCCTATTTTCAATTATCAGTAAGCGACAAAAATTAAAGTTTTCGGAAGATGGTTTTAAAGAATTTAAATATGTTTTACGTCATACATAAGTTGTCCCTTACGATAAAATTTTACCGCCCGTATTTTAAAAGATATCAAACATTTCGACGTTTTGATAATTCTTAACTATGGGTAGGCTATTATTTTAATTTCAATTAAAAATTTAATTTTTTCAACATCTTGCTTACAATTAAACCGAAAATAGGTCTCGATATACATACATAGTACAGACAAACATATATATGTATATAATTAATGTTTGAAAATACATAGACATTCATATCTATGCCCTGAAGGAAATGTCGATGCTGAAAGTGTACTGAGTCGCTTTTGGCTTTCTCACCAGTACTACTCTCTAATTATTCCCCATACAATACTTTGTGTTATAGACATTTATTGTCATTGAAAATATACTAGTAATACTAAAACAATTGACTAGGTAGTGACTACGTAGTTCTTATGAGAACATGGAGACATACCAACCACTGGTACATTTCTATACCTTACTACGTACCACGGATGGAAATCATGGTACAATTGTACTTTTTATGGTACATTTTTGACCTCGTTGGTACCGTGGTACTACCGCGAGTTACTTGGTACAATTTTAAAATGCCAATGTTTCACTATATAGTAACATTAATTTTGCCTATGTTGTCTTTAATTTTTTTGTGTATGTTTTATTTTAGGCGGTCATCTTCTCTGTTTTTGTTGCAATGCTGTTGTCAAGGCAAGGTACATGAACCAGGAGGTGTTAACTTTGCAACAAACAAATCTGTCTAGCACCTTAACTATACCTGTTAACTTGACAGCACCTCGTACATGAGCTCGCCTTGGCTGTGGTTATATTTAGTTTTGTTAACTACATATCGCTCCTTTACTTCAATAGTGTGTTTTAGGTTTTATCGCGCATTTTTTATGCGCATAACTTAGATTTTATAGTGCTTGAAAATAACAGGCAAAATTTGTAAAATAACCGATCTCTAACAAGTCTAATCTACGAATGTAACCTTATGAATGTAATATTTAATATTTTTTATGTTATTTTTTATTTTTTATACTAAATTTTTATACACATTTTTGTTAAGTTTCTTTTTTTACTGTTTAGCTCTGAATTTTTACACATTTTTCACGTTTCCGTTCTTATTAATAAAAATTAAACAAAAAGGTACCGTCATGGTCCAAAAAGGACATTTTGTTTTGACAGTTGGTATAAAATCCAAGAAGTAATTTTCCTTCCCTGCTACGTACACACAAATATACCTAAATTGACAAAATGTTGCAAAATACACCACATTTGTTTTCTCTCTTTCTTTTATACTGACGAATGGAGAGTAATTGTAGACAATGTAACTACTACTACAATTTTAATGTTGACATAGACACTTGGCCCCGTCTTACTACAGGGTGGTTAATAACAAATACCTACATATAATATGTATGTGCTATAAAACACCTATAAATAGTAATAACTTTGTATAAACATGAAATTCAAAGCTTTTTCAATCATTTTTTTTATTTTAATCTGGCATTATGTTTTTCTTCTCTAGAACATTTTAGCAGATTTTTTTTACGGATCTAGCATTCTCTCATCATAATTTTCTGGCAACACTGTGTAAAACATGAAGGCTAAGCAAACAAGCATAGTTTGCACAGCTCTAGTACAAAGCGGAAAATTTTCTCACGAAAATTTTACAGACACACTTTCTCTGTAAAACGTCGAGTAATTTCCATACGTGACAGCTTTTACTCGTCAAAAAAAGTTACAGACACAGTTTAGTGAGAAAACTTTCTCGACGCGGGTGTTACAGAACATGGGCACTGGTTGCACATGCAAGCAGAAAGGCACGATGTGAATTGCGTCTAAGTAATACATGCGTTTTACCAGTAGATTTTTCATTTAAAAAAATTCCATATATTTGGAATTTTAAGGAAAAAATCGTCCAATCGTCGTTTTGCTATTTTCGGCACCGAAAATCGTCCAAATGACGATAAATCGTCAAATCTGGCAGCCGTGTATATTACTAACATTTTCTGGAGTGCCAGTTTGAGCAGTCTTTTTTGTATGAAAAAACCAAGAGTCAGCGTTACCGTTGAAAAATTTCAAAAAGGGGCACAAAAAGGGGATTTTAAAAAAAAAAAGTGGCACAAAAAGGGGATTTCAAAGAAAAAACGAGGCAACTTCAAAATCAAGAAAAATTAAAGAAACAAGCATATTTATTAAGTTATTTTTATTTAAAACAAACAACAAACAACAAGAATTTTTCGTGCATAAGAAGTACAAAAACATTAATTTTATGAGAACTCATATACTACGTTTATTTGCAATTAAAAATTGTAACTTACTAATTCACGAGAACAATTACTTATTGCTGGGGATGCGATGTATGTATACGGAAAAATAAATTTATAGTGTTATAATCACCCTTATCGCGAATCAAAGGCGAACATTTTGTTCACGTGAAATACTTCCCGTGAACAAAAAAATGATAAACAAAATTAGAAATAGTATGATGACACAACAAAAACAACGCAAACATTGGCGATCACAATTTTAGGGAAAATGGAACACTTTTCACTTGAAGTTTTATTCGCGATAAGGGTGAATTGCTTATTTGACTCACAGTCTTCATATATACTTCTATTTGCAAATAAGACCAGTATAAACGTAGTATAGATAGCTATTACATATATAAAAAATCATAAAATCTATGTTAATAATAAAACAGTAGTCAAATTGCTGCATTTGATATCAATCGGAATTCCAATAGAAAATAAATGGAAATTTCGTTCGATATCGAATGCAGTAATTGGCCCCAGTTCTTAAGATATATAAAAAATTAAAGAATACATAAATACGTTTTTTTATCATTTTTGGGACATGGTTCCTATGTAGGGTTGCCAGTTTTATTTTTCCGAAAAGCGGGACAAGTTTTTTTTTTTTATACACACATATGTATATTTATTTATTGTATCTTCAAATATGAACTAACAATAAGTATTCAAATCTTAAATCTAAATATAATTATTAGGCCCGACCAGTATCGGACATAAACTTAGTGATAGTAATTAATAATACATAAATTTCGTATTAAGCACAATAATTATTTTCAAGAAGTATCATTTGGGGTGCTGAGTATTAGGGGCCTTGTGTCCCTCTTTTTTAAGCGGATGTGTTCAGTAAAGTTCAAGATATTACGAGCAAGCGGATTAGGATGTGACTCGAGTTTTGTTAAATATTTACCTGCGTATTTTGCGATTTCTTCAGTCACTAGTGGCATATTTAAATCTCGATGTATATTTGAATTTTTGATGTACCATCGAGCCGCTGTTATCAAACGTAAAATTTTATTTTGCCGTCGTTGGATTCTATCCACATTTGAAGCTGAGGCAGTGCCCCATAGCTGAATTCCGTAGCACCATATTGGCTTCAAAAGCGACTTGTATATCAAAAGTTTGCAGTCTAGACTGAGTGTTGAATTTCTGCCAATCAACCAATGTATTTGAGTTAACTTAAGTTTCATTTGAATTAGCTTAGCGTCAATATGATGTTGCCATGTAAGCCTTCGATCAAGGTGTATGCCAAGGTATTTCACTTGAGAATGTTGAGGAATATTTTGATTATTGATTCGAATGGGGGAACAGGTATCTTTTCTTAGGGTAAACGTTATATGAACACACTTTTGTTCATTTACTTTAATTCTCCATAAGTTCAACCATATTTCAAGGTGGGTAATGTGTGCTTGGAGATTGCGGGATACCTCATCAGGGTTTTTGTGAATACTCAAACAGGCTGTATCATCGGCAAATGTAGAAGTGTGGATGTTATTGCTCACAGGCATATCACAAGTATATATTAGATACAATACTGGCCCCTGAATACTACCCTGTGGCACACCAGAAGATATAGATTCGGGCACACTCATGAAGTCTCCTTCCACAACAGTAAACTTCCTATCAACAATATAACTTTCCAAAAGCTTTTGTATGTTTATTGGTAGGTATGTCTTCAATTTTAAAACTAGGCCTTCGTGCCATACTTTATCAAATGCCTAAGAAACATTAATAAAAAGGGCAGAACAATACTTCTTTTCTTCAAAAGTCCTCCTTATAACTTGCGTTTGCTCAATAGTGCTGTGCTGACTTCTAAAGCCAAATTGATGGTCCGGGATGCACCCATTATCAGCTAAAATTGTGTACAACTTAGTCATGAGCAGCTTTTCGAAAAGTTTTGAGACTGTTGATAGTAAGCTTATAGGCCTTTATAGAGCAACTACACTTGGCAAATCAGCAACACCAGTACATGTGTTTGGGGTAAATACGTATTTTAAATGATTAGCAAAGATGTTACCTTTTTCAGTATCGCTTCTTGCCCAACCTCCGGTAGATGTGCGCAGAGGTGGTTTAAGCTCAACGGGGGTTTTCAGCTTTTTAGCAGCGCGCCACAAAGAGTAATTAGATGCTGATGTGACATCAAGACCTTCCAGATAATTTTCAAGAGATGCAGTTTTTTCAATTGCAAGTAACTCTTGGAGTCGTTTAGTGCACTCTTTAAATCTGATTTTAAGTTGTGGTGATCTATGCTGTTGCCATTCCCTTCTAGCTCTTCTTTTTTCACATAAGGCACGTTCAATATCGGTAGAATAAATTTTATTAAATCCAGTTTGCGGATGGGAGGTAGTAGCATGTTCAGCAGCCTGTGTAATCATTTCGTTAATGTTGGCGATGTTAGCTTCAATATCCTCGGGTGTTCTTAGCGTAATGTTTTCCGTGCAATGACTACTAAGATATTTTTGAATCGCAGCCAATTTACACGACTGATCATCTTCACATACGAGTGAGGTAAATCACTTCTCTGTGGGCTACAGATTGTAACGATCGTGGGAGAGTGATCGGACGAGAGATCTAAAGAAGCTTCAACGTTAATTAATTCTCTAGAAATGTTTTTCATGACGCCAAAATCTATAACATCCGGAATTTTATTTATGTCAGTAGGCCAGTAAGTAGGCTCCCCACTCGAAATGACGTCCAAGCCCATTTTTGAAATTGTGTTGAACAATGCTCGACCTCTGGGTGTAATATGACGAGAACCCCAGAACGTATGTTTGGCATTAAAGTCGCCAGCTGCTACGAAACAAGGGCCAAGAGATTTATAGAAATCCTCGTATTGATTCTCAGTAATTGCGAATCTGGGAGGGGAGTAAATTGATGATATCACAAAACTTGTGCAAAAATTTTCCTCACAAATGTTGTCAATAATATAATGTTTAAGTCTAGACTTTATTAGAATTGCTGATCCACCGCATGCTCTTCCTCTCGGGTCCTTTGAATCATATAAGGTGTAGCCAGAAATTTTAAAAAGGCTTCTCGAAGTCAAATGAGTCTCTGAGACCAACACTATATCAATATTTTTTTCCGTGAGGAAGTGCTCAAGTTAATTTTTATGTTGGCGAATGCCGTTTGCGTTCCAGAAACATATTTTTAACGTGTTCATGGCTTCTTAACTAATGCTTGAAGCAGTGTATTCTACATTCGCAGCATTTCTTGCATCATGCTAGTCATATTTGTTGTAAAACTATTAATAGTTAGCACCAGATTCTCAATAGTAGTTTCAAAGCGACTAAAGTTAAAGCTGTTTAACAAAAGAATATACAGGGCATCCTCTGTAGTTAGCGGTGTGATTACCTCCACAATTACCACATTTTTTTTCTGCTTGATCTTTGGATTCGTGCAGCTATCAGTACCATGCAATTCACCGCAGATAACACAAACTGTAGGTAAATTGCAGTAAGTTTTTGTATGACCATATTCTTGGCAATTGTGGCACTGTACGGGACCTGAACGCTTATATGGCTCTTCAACTGTAATTTTTCGGTATAAAAGGTATTTTAGGCTATAAATTGGATGTGTCTCGTTGATGATATTAGTAACACTTTTTACCTTAAATCCTTGTATGTTGAGTGCATCTTTTATTTCGTCGGGATTAACATAAGCATCAATGCCCTTCAATACGATCTGCATACCTTTAGCACTTTTAATCTGATAAGTATAAAAATTTGTTTTATTTTTTTCGAAATCAGTAATAATTTTGCGGAAATCTGTTTCTTCATATATTTGAATTTTCGTTTCATCGATTTTACCACGTTTTATTGGAATAACGTGAAATGCGTTCTCACCAACTGCCGAGACTAATTTTTTAATAAGGGCATTCGAATTTTTTTCTCTCAGGTATATTGGTGGTGGCTTGGAAGTTTTTTTGATGAAGCAGCATCTTGGTCGTTATTTGCTTGCAATATTGAAAAACGATTTTGACGGTTAACTGTTGCGGCGTCGTTATCCCTGGATATCGTGGGAACCGATGACATTTTTGATGAATTTGGGCTTCGCCCGCGCTTTAAAATTGTGATATATCTGTCCATTCCGACTTGGACCTTGGGTTTTGGGCTAATCTTATCTTCAGTGACAACTTGGTTAAGTGATGACCTCGAGCCCGAAGCGGGTAATATCGCTGAGTTAAATGTGGAAGTACTAGGCAATAATATCGACGATTCACTAGTTGGCATTGGACAAAGCGAAGTTGATCGCTGACGAAAGTGTGGTTTTGCCGTTAGGAAAAGTCTATTATCAGATTTTTTATTTTTATTAAGAGCTTCAGAACTCACAGCAAGTCTTTTATCAGATTTTTTATTTTTATTGTTATCATTATGAGCATCAAAACTCACAGTAAAATAGGCATTTCTGTCGTTAGAACTCACTTCATTATTTTTTTCCTTTGGGGTACTCATAAAGAGTATTCCGCAAGGGTACTTTGTATGTTTTTTTGTTTACGGTTCTTTTTTGATTTTGTTATTTCTATATATAAAAATATTAGCAAAGCAAAAAAAGCTTATTTATCAAATTTAATATGTACTACGAATATTTTTTGTATGCAAAGCATATAAAAATAAACACACATCTTTCTTACATCAATTAAAAATTAGCGAATTTAAATATAACAGTTGGATTTGAAAACAAAACAAAATAAAAAAATTTAAAAATATATTCATACATGGATTTCATTGGCAAGTATTTTTACATTCAGGGCAATCATGAATAAAATTCCGCGTGAAATTTTTCCCAGGGAACAATTCCAACTAATAGCAAATAATAGGGAAAACAAAAAATTCTAATTGGAAAAGGGAGAAGTTTTACGAGGAATATTATTCATGATTGCCCTGATTAATTTATAGCAGCTACGTCCAAACACACACACACACACTGATATTTGCATTTGAGGTAAACAGCTTTGAAAGCTCTCAATTTTGTTCTTGTTTCTTTGCAGAGTTAGAGCACGCATTGCTGTCTGTTGTGTTGTTGTGGATGTTGTACTCTCGTCGGTGTGAAAGCACAAAAAGCTCTTTATAAAAGTTTGCACATTGTGCATATGACTTGGACGTAGCCAAGGCCTATATGCAACTCTACAAAAACACAGCAATACAAAAAACAACTTTATGTTTAGGTTGTGAGAAACACACACAACCATGAACTAAAGTATATGGTGCAAACAACTTTTGACAGCTTAAACACGAAAACACAGAATATCATCAGGACGATTGCATTGACCTTGGACGTAGCTGATTTATAGACATAAGATCGATTTACAGTACTCAGGCGAATTCGTCATCTACTACATATACGGCGTGAATTATAGTCTTTGAATCTATTAAGATGCACTTATTCTTTATTACTTGAAAGTTGCTGAAGTTAAGTTAAAAATCATCAAATAAAACTTAAAAAAAGCGGGATTTGTAAGTCCAGCGCGGTATGCGTGATTTAATTTAAAAAATCAGAACAATCCCGCGAAAAGCGATGCGAATGGCAACGCTATTCCTATCACTTATTTATCTACTTAAAAACCAGCATAATTCAAAAAATTTATTTAACCATATAAAGTTTTGATAAAAATTGGAAACTCGATTCTGAAGAGGATAATATTATTCTTTTTATCCATTATGCATAGTTATTAAATACCTTAAATAACATTCCTTTTGAAATTGTACATTTGTTTTTATTAATAAGTTTTTTACTTGGAATCCATTCTTCCAAATCATTTTGAAATAAATTTAAAGCAGACAGCATGGACTGACAAGTGAATACTTTTAGTCTATTTGATAATTTTTTCATAATACGGGTACTAATTTATGTTTATGCTTTATGTTTTTTTTAATTTTACTTTATATAGATAAAGAAATAAGGTGCAACTCACAGACTTAACAACTGGCGAATCTGGATATATTTTTGCATTTAATTTGACCAATTTGTACATTTGCTTAAACGGGTTCAGCTTATCATCCTTAAGACAACCTTCATATCAGCAATATCAACTTTCCTCCGAAAATCGGTATTTTATTTATAAAAGCTCGGATATTTTTACATCATTGGTTTTTTGGCATTGGCCACGTGTGTGGCTATTTTAACATGATATTCAATGATTCATTCGGCAGATGAGCAACTGATGGCAGATAAAACAAATTAGTTTTTTGATATCTGCATCCATCTCAACCCACTTATGCCGTCTCTCTTAATCATTGGAATACTTTCGTGTTGCTTTTTTCTTTTTTACTGGTTTTTCAAAGATAATAGGCTCACTTGATGAACTAATTTCATGGGAACTTAAATCAAAAGCATTACTTGATGATAGCAATTCAGTGTGGTATTTTCATACAATATTATTTCCCTTAGCATAACGTTTTCCACCTTTTAAAATTATGTACTTTTATCAAAATTTGGCTTTCAAATCAAATTTGGCTGCGGAAAATACAGTTAGAATTATCTTTGAATGACTGTATGTAATTTCATATTTAAAAATCTTAAACAAATGAAAGGAATCATTCCAAGGCTTTTTAACACGATATACTCCCACAGAAAATAATATTGCGCCATACTGTCAATTTCCCAAAAAAAATATTTTTTCATGTATACACATAAGAAATAAAATCTTGTTGTCGAATGTGGTAGAATCTGTACAAATTTGCGTTCATTTATTGTAAAAATAAGAATTACAGCATGTTTATAGAACACGTCACAATCAACACACGGACGAATGGCACACGCACGAATACGTAAGAATTTGCATTTGTAGAACACGTTAATTTTTTTTCCTCTTACGTCGTGTGGCGCTCTTAGCAATTTAGTGCCAAATCACAGTGTTGCCTTTCTGTAAATAATTTTTATTTGTTTACATTTTGTCGAATAAAATTTGTATTTTTGTCATTAAAAAAGGTAATCCTTTTTGATGGCAACATGGAAGTATTTATGTAAATAAACATTTTTTATTTAAAAAAGAAATCTTTAACTTTATACACATATACAAATAATGAAATAGTATACAATTAGCTATTATCTTGCAGGAAAAGAATATGAAATTATAAAAATAATAACTGCTTGGCTGTTGTCAACTTTATGCTCTAATTCCCACTTACAATAATAAAAAACACAAATAAAAATTTACTATTTGTAGCAACATTCACTTTTTTGCGGATATATCAATTTTATTTTATTTATTTCTTATAAAATTTGTAATTTTTCCCACCGACGAATGTAATTTTGCATTCGTGCACTTTTTTTTGCTCTGACGGCAGAAAACGCGTTACACAAACCCAAACAAACTGTCACTTGTTACGTTTTTTACAAAAATAAAATGACATTCGCGTTATACAACCGCAAACTTGACAAACGTCAGGTTTTATACGCGTATTTTAGACATATTGGGTTCTATAAACATGCTGTTAAAGTTGACTTTGAACAAAAAGGGACAAAATAATGCAAATGATACTAAAAGGGGATTTAAAACTAAGGGGCACAAAAAGTGGCAAGGCATTCGAAAAAGGGGCAAAATGCGACTTTAGTCGCACAACGGTAACGCTGCCAAGAGTATCTCGCAAACTTTTCAAATAGTACAGAATGAGTCAAGGGGGTACCGACTAGGTTGAACGACTCAGTTTTTCAAACGGTTTTAAAACCCGGTTTTTTTCAAAATGTTGATTTTTCGAATGTCGGATAGTCCGGTTTTTTTTACAATTTAAAAACCGACTGAGTCGAATACTTTTAGATTTGTATATTTTCCAATAAAATTAGTTTTTATTATGTTAAAACTTAGACTAACGTGTTTCTGTTGATTTTGCTAACTATTTTTTCTTCAGTGTAAGAGTTCTACGCGTTTTTGAGCATGGCAACACTTACTGAAACATGAAATTAAGTTAAGGCCTCGTTAGCCGACTGTAGAAATCGTAGATGTAATGTAAATGTAATGTAAATGTAAATGTTTGAACGCTTATAGAATGCTTAAAAACGTGTCATGTGTTTTCGACACAAACAAAAAAACTTCCTTGTGCACACATACATACATGCTAATTGCTTTGTGCCCAGCAAACACTCATTTTTTATTTTAAATTGCGAGTTATTTGAAGTCAAACGTAAAAGTTCATATATGTATGTATATTTAAATTCATGGAATTCATTTTGATTGAAATGTATATGAATTGTGTGATCATACATACATATGTATGTATGCATTACTGCTTATAAGTTAATAATATATAATATGGTAATGCTTTAATTAATCCAAGATTTCTTTAATAATTTTGCTGAAGCTATTATAATTTTACTTTCTTTTGATGGCAAGTTTTATACTGTTGAAAAAAAGTAATGTAGTGTTTGAAATAAGACACCTTTTAGAATGAAAATGTGCCTAGAGGTTTTAAAAATTATTATTATTTTATGTAAAAGAACTCAATTATAATAATTTTAATAGCAGCTGTAACGCTTAAGCCTCTTACCGTAATATTTGCATATAACTACAATTAGCAGAACAGATTTTAAGCAATTTCATCGGATAGACGAAGTGCTTGACTCCTTAATTCCCAGGAATGCCTATGGTTTCAGTAGCACCTCAATCATATAAAAACATTATTATATATCCACCTTATCGTTTTATCCTTTTCTTATTAATGTCCGTACATATTAATAATAATTAATTTTAATCACAAACAATATACATTTACATATGTATATTTTTGAACAAGAACCCATATATACTACTTTTTGTTTGCTGGGTGTTTATCAGTATAACAAATTCCAATAAAATGCGAAACAGCTGTTCGAAACATTTCACATTATTTTTGATTGTGTGGAAAAAGTACGAAAATTATTTAAATGGTATCAAATCATTATTTTATACTTACAAACAATGTTATGACTTTGATATTTAGTGAAATTACAATTTTAACTTAATATGTATACATACATACATTACAACGTATTATAATTATAAAGATATTTATATTTTTATTATCATTATAATTGTTATGATTAAACGCTCATATTATAATTTTTTTGGTATTAATAGATAAAAATAGTTTTTTGTGCGCTTGTATGGATGTTTGTTCGCACAAATGTACTATATGTATGTAACATTTTTTTTTTTTGTAATATTTTTTTTATTTGCAATCTATTTACAATGTAATAATAAGCAAATCTGATAAATACATTAACAATAAATAACAGTGGCGTTAAATTGCATTGAATTTAACAATTTAAAATTTAACAATTTTAAATAATTTTATTATCTATACATTTAGAGCTAATGCAGCTTAGGATTTAAAGGGGAGATCTAATATGTGTCTTCGTTTTAACCGTCCTACTTCTTCACTGTCGTCTAAAAGCGTTATTGCAAGAATGTTTTGATGGGCGCTTAGTCTTTTCAAGTAATTTGTGCTGTAGTTTTTGATTTCATCCGTGATATTTGGAATATTGAGATCATTATGAATTGAAGTGTTTCTTATATACCAGGGAGCACCTATTATAAATCTAAGGGTTTTTGACTGATATTTTTGAATTATATCAATGTTGGAGTAGGAAGCGGTTCCCCATAATTGTATTCCGTAAGTCCATATAGGTTTCAGTACGGTCTTATATAATAATAGTTTTTGTTTATGTTTAATTCTGATCTTGGACCAAGAAGCCAGTACATTTTATTTGTTTTAATTTTTAGTTGTTGACTTGGGTATTACATCACCATTTAAGTTGACAGCAGGGCAGTCACCATTTTTAAGTGTAAATTTGACATGGGTGGATTTTTCTGCATTCGCTTTAATGTTCCACTTTTTTAGCCAGTTACTAACTAAGTCAAGCTGCGTTTGAATAATATTTGATGCTATGGTTGCGCATTCGTTGGCTGCTAGTATAGCGGTATCATCAGCATATGTTGCAAATACTACATCGTTGTTTGTCGGCATATCAGAAGTAAATAATGTGTACAGAGTTGGACCCAATACGCTTCCTTGTGGTACACCAGCCTTAATAAATCCGATTTCTGAATCTTCGTCGTTGATGTTGACATAAAAGCTACGATCACTAAGATATGATATGATATGCCGCTTTACTAACGTCAGATCTACACCAAATGCCGTTTGTGTTCTTTATTGGAACATTTCGTTTTTGAGCACGTTTCAGATATTTCGTGGCTCTCCAAAGATTATACTCATTAGTATGTTTTGGGCTTAATTTATATAAATATCTACCAATAGACTCATTTTTCAAATCTTTCAATCTTTTTTTCAAAATATTAGCCGAACGATTAAAATTTGCTTTATCTGAAGGTAATCTCGTTCTTTTCCAAATTTTACGTAGCCTTCTTTTCGTAGCAATAAGTTGTCTTATTTCAAAAGATAACTGAAAATTAGAGGTGTGATTGCTAGCTGGAGGAGTTGATACAAACGAAGCTTCATGAATTAGTTTTGAAAAATTTTCAATTGCCATGTCAATTTCGTATCCGGTTTTCAACGATAAATTTAAATCAATTTCTGCTTCAATAAATTGTTGAAAACAGTTGAGGTCAGTGTTTGGAGTAATAATCTTGGTATTTTTGATTCGTTTTTTACAAACAGTTGAAAAGTTTACAATAATTGGACTGTGGTCAGAACTTAAATCGTCACTTGATACAATATCAATCGAGTTTCGAGGAATCCCTTTATAAACAAAGAAATCTAAAAGATCAGGTATTTTGTTAGTGTCAGCTGGCCAGTAAGTGGGAGCTCCTGTCGATAGCGAACTGTAATTGTTTTTGGTTATGCATTTGAAAAGTTCTTTACCTTTTGGGTTAATTAAACGTGATCCCCACCAAGTGTGTTTGGCATTGTAATCTCAACCGACTAGGAATTTATTGCCAATGTTTTTAAAAAAGTTTTCATATTGATCACATTTAATAGTGTATCTTGGCGGGGAATAAACAGAATATATGGACACACTACAATTGTTGCAAATTATTTTAACTCCGGCAGCTTGCATATATACTTCAGTTATTGGTTCTAATATTTCATATTTAATAGTGGATTTTATGACGATAGCTGCTCCAGCATGAGCCCTGTCATTTGCTTGATTGGCTGTTACTAAGTCGAATCCTCTTATCCGAAAAAGAGATTTACTGGTAAGGTGTGTTTCCGAAACTAATAAAATGTCAATAAAATTGTTTTTTAGGAATATTTCTATTTCATTTACATGATTCAGAATGCCATTAGCATTCCATTCAGCAATTATGAGATCTATTTGCATAATTTTGTCATCAACATAGACATCATATTCATTAAAGTGTTGGTTAATTCTATTTGTTTTTCTAGCATATCTATATTGACAAAAAAAAATAAACACATACGATTGGCAGTCTCTGGCTAGATTTTATAAAGAAAGAAAAAATTATTAGAAAACTAAATTTATTGAATATGACATGTACGTATACAAATTTAGCAACTCAAAAGCTTAAATTATCAAAAGAAACAAAAGTACCAAAATAGGGCTATTATGCCACATTCTCATTCAATATACATACATCCCATCACTGTCTACAAATGTCACGTAACCTCGTCATGAAATTATATTTTCTGCAGGTTCAGACGTTACAGTTACGTGACATTTCAGTCAGGTAAGCATTTGCATAGCTTTTCATGCAACAGATTCGATCAGCTGACACATTTACATTTACAGTTCTACATTTACAGTCGGGTAATTCTGCCTTTAGAAGTACATAACACGCGTCAGTTCGTCCACAGGTATCGTGCGTTTGAAAGCTTTAGCGCATGAAAAATTAAACAACACGCGCTATAAACGCCTTTTCTATCAGTTTTTTAGTTATTTTTACATTGAAAAATGGACTTAGAACGTTTTCAAATTCTTTTTTTTATCCAATAATGTATGTTTTACAAACTGTTCAATAAGTTTTTACTCCATGATTATAATTTTTTAAAATTGTTTCTTATTTAATGTCGGCTGATTAGTTGTCAAAACAATAGAACGCGTTAAAAAGTTAACCAACTTTCTCCGGCAAACGCATTAACGAGTTTCGTATATAACTTGTTGTATGCAAAAACACTATTTCAAGTTTTTTGACAGATGCCTACAGCTCGTACGCGCACTAACGCGTGTTATATACCTTCACTTTTAAAGTGACATTATTTTATGAGGTGGTAGCAGAGGCGAATTAAAAATTATGGTGTGCAATGGATGTCAAAATCCACTTGCAAAGTGTTTTTTAGTTTTGTTGACATTTTGCTTGATTTTTTATATAGGGGTAGATTTCCTCCTTTTTGTCTATACATTCATATGTATAAATATTATATATATGTACTACACATAAGTATATGAAGTTAATTTTTATGTTTTACCTTTAATTTTTGTATTTTTTTATAGTATTTACATGAACTGTTAACTTTTTGTTTTAATAAATCAATTTAAAATCAAAACTTTTGTATAATAATTTTCTTACTTAAAAAACCGGTTGACCGGTTTTTCCTGAATTGTAAAAACCGAAACCGAGTTGTTCATATTTTCAAATATTCGAACTATTCGAAAACCGGTTTCTGAAAAAAGTCGAATAATCGATCACCCTAGTACCAACGTAGTTTTAAATGATCAAACAGAATAAGTCCGCAACTTCAGGAAAAATCGCCGTCAAATTAAGAAAGCCCATAATAAAATCTACGGCAGTAACTTCAAATGCTATCTAATTTTTGTTTTATTTTCTTTTGTGCTTATTTTTCTTTGTAATTTTATTCACAAAATGTATGAAATTTATTGAAAGTATGGTAACATGTTTGAGAGAATATTTATTTATATGTGAGAGCATAAGAAAAAACGCTATCAAAATAAAATAGATTCTATATATCCACTGCTTTCTGAGACTAGTTTTTTTGTGTCATTTTGTATGGAAAATGTGTTTATGCCACAATTCTGTTTGATCATTAAGGTTTAAATTGTATCAAAAAAAATTACAATTGTACCAACTTTATCATCCCTGTGTGTGAACACTAAATTTAGTTGCTCAACTAAAATTAAATTGTCTCAATTAAGAATACATGTCTGTATAAATTTCAAATTTAATACACAGAAAAAAATATCATCGAAATGCAACCAACAAAACAAATTGTTAATATATACTTTAAAAATTAACAATCATCATTGTTGATATAACAAATTAAAATTTTTGTAATCAATTAAATTACTCAACAAAATTATTTGTAAAATTATATCATAACGGAATGCCCACATGCAGAAGAAATAAGAAATCATGTTTTGTGTGTATTCATTGTTTGCGTGTCTAATAAAGTGTTGCTCTTTAGGTGAGAGGTTAGTAAGTCAGGTTGTTACCGGTTCAACTCCGCTCAAAGACATTTACTGCCCTATGTATAAGCAAAAATTGGCATGTTAGCATAAGTGGCAAAATTTATCATGATCTTAAAGAGTTTTGCCATGATACTTCACATTAAAAATCATGCTAGGACTTAGAGGTGGGTTAAGAATAGGTAATACGACCATTTTTAATGTCGAATTGTATGGAGGAACTCGTTAACAACTGATTTAATTTCGTCACTTATGCTAACTTTATGCCAATTTTTGCTTATACATAGGGCCGTTAGTGTTTTTCGCAGACAAGCAAAAATCGTTTCGCGGGTTGTGATTGTGTATAGTATAAAAAAAATTGTTAATATAACAATTATGATAATAAAAATTTGTACGGAAATTCAACAATTCGCATTGTTAATATAACTATAATTTTAATTGAAATAACTTTAAAATCTAATAAAAATAAATGTCGAAAAAATAAATAAATTTCAACAAACTATTTAATTGAAAATATTTTTCAGATTTTCCTTTTAACTTACAATTTCGTTAAATGTATTTACAAAAATCGTTGTAGCTTCAAAATCAATTAATTATTTAATTGATATAACAAACAAATTAATTGTATTTACAAATAATTTTTTTCTGTGTATTCGTATTCCTATGTACTTACTTGCGACGCTGATGCTGAAAATACACAAGAGAAAACAGTAAATTGAAAACTTAACCTTTTATCATTTGTGTTCCGTGATCGAAATTAATTTAATGAAAATTAAGGCCGTCTTCATAAACGCATGCTGCTTTGTAAGCAAACGTTAAAAAAGTAGTTAAATGAAAGAGTAGATCACTCTGCAGTTCAAACCAAAGATAAAAGCTATCGAATCTTGTTACAAAATAAGACTCCAAAAAGTACAATCACATTTAGGAACGTTGTTTTGTGAAAAGCAATAAGCGTTTACGAAGATAGCACAAGTTAAAATTTGGTCTTATTTCAATAAAAATAAGTTTTATTTACTTCCTACTGTTTACAAAAAGCTTTCTAAAATCAATATCTTTATAAAATAGTTTCTTTATGAATTTTATTATATAGTGTATTCATTGTCTTACCATAATATGAGTTTAATTTAATTCTCTTATGAAGATTATTACCAAATTAGAAGTTACAGCGGAAATTTTGGTAAAACTTTTATTTAACCGATTTATCGTTATTTCTTCTTTACTATTTTGTTCAAATATAAAGGACATATTCATAAAAATATTTTTGCTTTATACAAAGTTTATAAAATAGATTCGAATAGAACATATATTTAATAAATCCTTTTTAACACAAAACTATTTTTTATGAACAGCGCAGTTATTATATTAATCCATTGCTGTTATCAATTCGATCATTAGTGAACTCATCGGTTTGGTTTTGAACTACGGGTATGGTTACATAATAGAGTAAGAGATATATTTATAAGTAATTTATTTTATTGAAACTATTAAAATTATTATCTAATACTATTTCAAAATATTAATAATAACCTTATTCTATATTTAATATATATGTTTTAGAAGTATTTTTTTCAGTATTTTTATATGCGACTACCCAGCTTAGGTTCTATGCATTTCGATTTATTATTGTTTTATATCTAGATATACATAAATATGTATTATGAGTTCATCATTGAGCTTCGTTATCAATCTAAACATATTTGCAACGATGATATATAAAAAATATTATAATTACACAACTAACAAATTAGTGGAACACTTACAGATTCACATTTAAACAGAGCATACATTTTTCATGTCAATATGTAAACATGTACAAAGCGAATTGAGAAACAGGTGATCTCATCAGCCCTTGTGATGTTCAGCTGCTTGATGCCGAATTAAAGTGCATATACCCAACTTTGATAATCTGTTTTTTCTAATATTAAATTTAAAATTTAAAATTTTCTAAAATTCAAATTTACTGTTTTTGACAGATGGGTTTATTCGTTGGCAGCACTAAATAGTTTTTTAGTAATTTACTTACATACTTAACTACATATCTATCACACATGAGCATGCTGAAGTTTATATTTACTGCATTACAAGTTCCAGTAAGTAGTACATTTTTACTGATTACTGAAAAAAATTTCAGTATCCAGTGAAAATTTACTGGTTACTGAAAAAAATTCAGTATCCAGTAAAAATTTACTGAATGCTGGAAAAATTTCAGTATCCAGTAAAAAAATTCCAGTAAACAGTAAATTTTTACTGATTATTGAAAACATGCAGTAATCAATAAATTATTACTAATAATGCACTTTTATCATAGGAAATATTCATTCGTGAAAACGACCAAATATGTCTTCTAGGTGTAATTGAGTAGATCGTTTTGCGATTTAAAAAAATTCGCAATACACTATAAAAATCGGAAGTTATCGATAAAAAACGCTTAAACTGCTTTTAATCGATCGCTTCTGATTTTGAGGGTATATTGCAATTTTTTTTTTAAATGGCAAACTGATCTACTCAACTACACCTACAAGTCACACTTAGTCGTTTTCACGAATGAATATTTCCTATGATAAAAGTGCATTATTTGTAAAAAATTTTACTGCATGTTTTCAGTAATCAGTAAAAATTTACTGCTTACTGAAATTTTTCCAGTATTCAGTAAATTTTTACTGAATACTGAAATTTTTTTCAGTAACCAGTAAATTTTTACTAGCTACTGAGATTTTTTCAGTAATCAGTAAAAATTTATTTTTACTGGAATTCTAATTTTACTGCAGTATGCCCATGTATGATATGTACATATGTACTGAAACCACCCAGTGAAAAAAATTGGAATTCATTTTTCCAATTCCAGAGAAAATCATTGAGATAGGTGTCAGATGTCAGTAAAACTTATAATTAGGATTTTTTGCTTGTTTTTTTTATACCAGAGATATGCGATCTCGAAATTTTTTAATAAAGTTGTTCCTAGTGAACGTGATTTGTAAATGAGGAGCTGGCGAACAAAACTAGACATGTACTCAGTAAATGATTTTATTTTTAATTTTTTTCGGGCTCTCTATTAAGTCACGACATATTTTCAATCAAAACCAGTTCGATCTTACCTTAAAAAAATAACGAAAACTGACTTTTCCTTACTAGTCTCTATTTAGGTACTTCAGTAATTTGCATTTCCTGTAAAATACAGTTGACGGGATTAGCCTGGTTTTGTTCGCTAGATCCTCAAATTTTCTTTTAAGCTCCGAGCGTGATCACGGCTTAGCAGTTTTTTGTTTGTAGCAGTTGTGCTATGTTGACTAACACTTTTGAACAATGACACTTATATTCCTCTCACTTGAAAACAGTCTTGTGAAAGCAAAACGCAGCGAAAAAATAAATTCGGATTTCAACCAACTTAGAAGACAATTTGTGAAAACGATTCGGTAGCCAGAATAATGTCGATTACACAGGTCTGCGACCAACAAAACTGCATAGGATATTTTTACATTTTCTTACCGATTTTGACCTCCCAAAAACAGAAAAAATATTCAAATTATTATATCACATAAGGTTTTATGTATATTGCAGTATCTATGTTCATTGGTAATAAACCTATATGATTTTTTTTTTTGATAATGGAGAAAAACAACCTGAGCTGTTGGTGAGACTGGGAATGTTTTAACATGTTGAAACAAGTCAAATGACGTATATCGCTTGAAACAAAGAAAAGCTCTCAGTAGACATGCTGATATTCAAGTGAACAGTGCTGTTGTCTGTTAATCATGGCTACAAGGGGTTGTTTTATTTCTCCAAACAGTTTTTGTTATATCTGTGGTGAATGCACTATTAAAAGTCAACAGAGAAATATAAGTGATTTTGTAAGTAAAGTTTATTTTGCCTACTTTAAATTAAAACTTGGTGATCAAGATAAACCATGGGCCTCGCATAAGGTGTGTAGAAGATGCGAAGATCTCCGTTTGTGGTTTAAGGGAAAGAAAAATCCGTTTCGATTTGGAATTCCTATGATATGGCTTGAGCAGAAAAATTACACCACTGCTACTTCTGCTCAGTTGACGTAAAGGGATTCAATTCAAAAAACAAAAGAAACATAAATTATCCTAATCTTGACTCAGCTATACGTCCAGTGCCCCCATACCTCCAGATATCTATCCCGCAGCCACCTTCCAGTTTGAATGAATACCCTAGCGAGTTGGAGGACGAAGCTACATTACCTCCTCCGGGTGAATCAAGCTCAGATTTATCTTTTGACGAATATGGAAGGCCTCAACTGTTTTCTCAAGGTGAGCTCAATGATTTAGTATTTAGCTTCAGGTCTTTCAAAAGATGCAGCCGAAATGTTACGTTCTAGATTAAAAAATAAAAACCTTTTATCACCTGGCACTTCTTTCTACTGGTACAGACACCGAGAAAAAGAATTTACCTAGTTTTTCTCAAAAGAAGAAAATTTAGTTTTCCGCAATAATGTGGAAGAACTCATACATCGCTTTGATATAAAGTATTACTCATCTGAATGGCGCCTATTCATTGACTAATCTAAGACTAGCCTTAAAGCAGCATTATTGCACAATGGAAATAAATTTTCCTCGATTCCGATTGGACATTCTGTGCATATGAAAGAAGATTATAACGATTTGGCCATTATCCTGGAAAAAATCAAGTATCAAGACCATCAATGGATGATTTGTGGTTACTTCAAAATACTGACAATGCTTTTGGATCAGCAGGCAGTCTATACCAAATACCCATGCTTCTTATGCTTGTGGGATAGTAGAGCCAGAGAACAGCACTAGAAAAAAAGTGATTGGCCATCCCGAGAAACTTTAAAACCTGGAAAGAAAAATGTTATAAACACTACCTTGGTACCAGCAGAAAAGGTTTTGTTGCCCCCTCTCCATATCAAATTGGGGTTGAAGAAAAAATTTGTAAAATCGTTGCAAAAGGATGGAGACTGTTTTAAATATTTATATACAAAAATTTCCGAAGTTGTCAGAAGCAAAGTTGAAAGAGGGAGTTCTCACCGGTCCCGACATAAGAAAATTTTTAACGGACCCTTCATTTGTGGAAACTATGAATGAGAAGGAAAAAGAAGCTTGGGTATCGTTCCAGGGCGTAGTGCGAAAGTTTTTGGGAAATACTAAGGATCCTAACTACAAAACCATTGTGCAACGGATGCTAGCAGCATACGGAAGCTCAAGGCTGCAAGATGAGCTTGAAGGTCCATTTGTTACACTCTCACATAGACTATTTTCTTGAAAACCTGGGAGCTTACAGTGAAGAGCAGAGAAGGTACCAAGGGCGATGGGATATCACTATGCTTGCTGACTACTGCTGGCTGCTTAAGCGAGAAACTGAAGATGGAAATCGGAAAAGGACTCGTCAAAGTATCAAGGAAAAGAAGAAGAGGTTTCATAAAGAACATGAATAAGTATATGTATCAAAATAATGTTTCGTTTGCTTTAAAAAAAATCTGCAAAAAATCCTTATGTGATAGAAAAAAATGGCCATCACTTATGAAATCAGCGCACTATAAAACATATAATTCATTAAAAATATCTTATGCAGCTGACAAAAAAAATTTTTTAGCAGACCTGTGTTATTTGTATAAAAACAAATAAAAATATGTAATTTGAACTAAAAAAATCTTTTAGTACAATTAAGGCCAAAAACGTAGAATTTTTTAAAGTTGTTGGTACAATTTTAATATTCTCAACAGTGATGCCAGAATTCATTCACTAATAATGGCTAAATGTAGATAAAAAAAATGGCTAAAAACTACTAAAGAATGGCTAAGTGCCACGAATGCAAAAATCATGAACTTTAAACAAAAACAAGAAGGGTTTTCATATATATTTTTTAAAGCAAATTCGGAACATTTTTTAAAGTAAATAAAAACAATAAATTGAAGTAATAAATAAAAAAGTAAAGTAATAATAAAAAAATAATAAAGTAATGAAGAAACAAGGAAAAAACTGCGCATTTAGTGCAAACTTGCATACTTGCAGTACGCTTTTTATTCATTTGTACATTCTGCTATTCAGTTGTTCGATTTCCATTCCTTGCGAAATTTTTGTTTATAATTTTTATTAACTTTCTATTTTTTAAACTTTCATTTGAGCTTTAATTTGAATTTTAATTTCATTCGTGTAAAACAAAAATTACCCTTGTTTGATTGATATCATAAACCACCAACTAGACCCGACAACTTATAAGAACGGAGTAGCAAATTTTATTGATACCAATTTAGCCATCTCTTTCATATTGCAATTTTTTGTTGCAGCAATTCTTGAATATGTGAGAGAGTATTAAAATAGAAATACATATGTATATACATTTTGTATTCCTCTCTATATCTTTTTCACACAAATGTTAAAGTTAAATTGCAACAATTACAAAAAAAAACAATAATTAAAAAAACTTATTATTTCATAATTATTATAACCTTCAATCACGTTTCCAAGAATTACAGATTAGTCTACAATATTATTTTTTAAATGAACGAAAAAATAATGTTTATCTGCAGATATTTATATTTTAACCACTATATATTTTCCCCCATACTCATACAATTTTAAATGAATTTTAAATGTATTTTATTTCAAATTTTTTATACAAAATTTTCCTAAAATTTTCATTTTATTTTTTTTATGAATATGGGGGTTTGGGTTATTCATTTATTTTGTAATATAAATATGGGGTTTCATAAATGTATAAAAAAAATTTTAAAAATTCAAAATTGTATTATATTCAGAAAAAAAAAGTATTTCGTAAAATAATTACATACGATTTTTACTATCTGGGAAACATTTCATAGCGAATAATGAATATTTTCGTAATATGAACCACATTTTTCTTTTATTTTACCTATAAAATATTTGCAAGTATCAAGCCGATTCGAACACAATATACATACCACCGCTTGAATGCAAATTTGTTAAGAGATTTCGAATTACAGCTAATGGATATTGACTAGAGATGGGCGATATTTCGATACCAGTTACTTTTTCGAAGTGATCGAAAAATCGCTATTCACTACTGCGACTGAGCTTATCAAGTTACAGCTACCTGAAATACAGTTCTTTGATACAAACAGTGAAAAGTATTTACTAGAGGTGAGCGCAAGACTTAAAAAAGTATTGGTGGCTATTCGGGAAAACGCGTCGAAGAAGTGAAACTTTACATTAAAGCAAAAACAAAGTTTCAAAAATTGTTTTTGTTTCCCATACAATTCTAAAATGAAATAAACGTGAGAATTTCAACGCGTTGCTCTCTTTTTTAAAACCGGTAAATTTTGTATGATAAACAAAAACAAATTTTTAACATTTGTGAAGTTTTGTTTTTGTTCTACATGTAAATTTCACCAAGTCGACGCGTATTCAAGAATAGCCACCATTATATTTTTTTCAAGAGCAAATTATAATTGTATTTGTAATTAAGTTTAAGGCAAATACGTAGAACAATGAAACAGAAAACACAAAAAACATTATACAACTGTTGAATAGACAGTTATGCAAAATGTGCAATATTTTTATCATACACTTCATAGTGCTCCATACTTCATTTCAAAATTTCATACAATTTTAAGTGATTACACTGTACAACAGCCAAAATAGCCTTTAGATAAAAGTATGCGGACTATATGGATTTCGATGCGTTAAATTCAAATCTGCTGTCAGTTTTTCTCTATCACGTAGAGATTTTTTTTATGGGCGTGGCTAATTTTGGCCCCTAAATTAGTCGGGCATACTAATATATTTTACTATAACTCGAAAACCGCTATTTCGATTTTAATAGATATTAAACCAAAAGACGCGCCACAAAATTTTGTTAAAAGAAATTAATAATCATTTTTTACCTATCTTTTATGGTTTCGGAGTTATTCAGAATTTAAAACAGAAAAAAGTTTTTTTTATGCAAAAATCGCGTAATTTTTTTACATGAAAATTGCAATAAAAAAATTATAAACTCAAAAATTTCATATTTTTTACACTTTTCTTAAAACCACATATCCTAGGAATAAAACAAGCTATAAAACGTGAAAATCCAGCAATTAATCTTGATTTTATTCACAATTTAATGTTCTGTTACCTGCCCGCAATGCCCTTTCAATAGCATTACCAAATGTCAGTGATTGGAAATGAGATTTGCATTTCGGTATCAAAAACTAATTTTTTTTAGTACTTTTTGATCCCGAGAGTACCAAAAATTATAATATTTCTTATTTAAATTTTATTAACAAAAAATTATAAGAAATTCATTTACAAAAAAAAGGAACACATAGGTACAAATATACAAATAGGTGTAGCCTGGATTAGACTTAATACTGTTGGAACATAAAGCTTGCCCCCGTATTCCATAGCTCGCTAAAGCTAAAGCTAAATTCGACCGCTAAAATGCTGAACAAATAGAAAATTTTAAATTTTTGGCGATGACATAAAGCAATAAAATTTCGGCGAATTACATTTTTAAGCCATTACCTGATTTATCAATACCCGTTTGAAAATTGCATTCGTAGCCGAAAATCGACAAATTGATTTTATGGATTCTTAGCGATAGAGATTTAGCTTTAGCGAGTTACAGAATACGATGGCTGTTGATTTATATTTTGTTTTCATGAAATTTTGGTAAGAGAAAATCCTTTCGACACTTACAGCGGAGTGAGGCATGGATAAAATTCCGTAAGCTACTCTCGATATATCAGGAAACATGTATTCATCTAATGCGTTTTTATATAAGCCAGTGCTCTATATTGGTTTTTAATATTTCAAATTATTTTTCTTTTCTTTTTTTTTTCTTTTCCCTGGGAACATTTTAATTAAAAGTGGTATAATGATATTGGTTTAACAGATAAAATACTTTCAGGGGGAAACTTACTAAACCAACCTAACATTTTATTGTCAAAGTCCACTTTTGCCCTTAGAACTTAATATAAACTTTTTAAAATTTTCTTTAAACTGATTTAAAACAGTTGTTTCAATAGATCAACTTCTGTGCCACATAAAATATCATTGAATGAAATATGGTTTTCGTTGATATTTAATTGTGGTTACACTTTTCTAAAAGATCTTTACTAATAAAGCTTCGTTCTATTTGTCGAAAAAACAATTTAATTCTTGGCAAAATATATGCATGCGCGGGTCTTCTGACTGCATTTCTAAGTTGCCCGTGGGAGTATCAAATTTCTTAGGGGAGTACTACGGTACTTTTTCATGTCAAATAGTATCAAAAAAAGTACGATCGTACCAACTTTCCCATCACTGCCAGATGAAAATGTGACTGCATTTAATGCATTACACACATTTTTCAATTTTTAGGTACCTGCTTTAAATTGTGAATAAAATCAAGATTTATTGCTGGATTTTCACGTTTTATAGCTTGTTTTATTCCTAGGATATGTGGTTTTAAGAAAAATGTAAAAAATATGAAACTTTTGAGTTTCTGATTTTTTTATTGCAATTTTCATGTGAAAAAATTACGCGATTTTTGCATAAAAAAAACTTTTTTCTCTTTTAAATTCTGAATAACTCCGAAACCATAAAAGATAGGTAAAAAATGATTATTAATTTTTTTTAACAAAATTTTGTGGCGCGTTTTTTGGTTTATTATCTATTAAAATCGAAATAGCGGTTTTCGAGTTATAGTAAAATATATTAGTATGGCCGACTAATTTAGGGGCCAAAATTAGCCACGCCCATAAAAAAAATCTCTGCGTGATAGAGAAAAACTGACAGCAGATTTGAATTTAAAGCATCGAAATCCATATAGTCCGTGTGATTTTATCTAAAGGACAGCCAAAAAATTTTATTTTGTTGTACAGTGTTATCAGCCCAATTATCGACTAGTTTTTTCACTTTTCCCTTTTCTCCTATTATGAACTTGTGTTTTCCCTTTTTTACCAAATGCGGGAATAAAAAAACTCTCCGGGAAAAAAGTAGGTATTATGAACGCCGTTGAACTTGTTTTTTTTTACTAAAAATCTTTCCCTTGCAAAACAGAAGGGAGTTTACATAAAAACATAGTTAATACACAATTAAAACACAATTTATATACATAAACTTGTATTTTATAGTTTTTGTATATAAAAAAACACAAATAAAGCTCAAATAAATCATTTATAAACTTTTTTTACATATTTTTTCAAGTTTACGAATTTTAGTAATTTTGTTTATTCTCTTACTCAAAAAAAAGGAGAAACAAAATGTCAACAACAAGCAAAACAACGAGCTTAGTAATGCGGTGATGCCACGTATTACTCTTTTTTGTTCCCAAAGAATTTATGATTGGAGGAATGTTTTCTCGAGAAAATTATTTTCCGTGAGAAATAAATTCCGAGGGAATATTCATGATTGGGCTGTATAACTTCTTACAAATATATCCATTGTGAAAGATATTATTTTAATTCCTTATTTTTGAATGTGTTAAATTAATAAGTTATAAAACTTAGAACAGCATCATATGCGAACTAACACACTCAAAGAATACGCGTTATTTGTTTTTTCTTTTACACATCACACTTATCAATTCATTTTACACTACCCGGACTTTTTGCAGGTCTTCTGAGACTTTCTTTAAGATTCGATCCTTATTCTTCCTTGCCTTCTCAAACCTACATACATACATATATAAGCAATCGCTATTACTACGATGCCATATTATTGTTTTTATTGCGACTTAATAATTCAGTAAACTGTCCACGATTAAAATGCTTGAGCTTGACACACTTACATAAGTTTGCTAATAAAAAACAATAAATTGATAAATATTGCACAAAAAACATTGATAGAAGAAAAAATGACAATAAAAAAATTATAATTTGTTATTTTATACATTTACAAAATTTTTTTGTAAACATACGTAACATTTCTATAGAAGTGCTCGCAAGTTTTTCAGCGGGACAATCAACGTTAAGAAACAAAAATAAAACATGCTCAGAGCACCATTTTATCTCTTACAGTTTCCAGACTTGAAAATTTTTTTTCTAATTTTTGGCTCTGACTTTTTTTTAATAGTTAGTACATAACTTCTTTATTACTTCGCAAAAATCAGTTGCTTTTGTTGTTTCATTACAATTCATATAAAAAATAATTTTTTTTGATATCTCAAAAATTGTAGCAAGGAATAATTTTGCAATTTGGATTTTTGAAAATTATGAGAAAATTTTGTATATTTTGTGAAAAAAGAATTCTTAATTTTTTTGCAATATTTTAAAAAATTATTAAATATTTGATAAAAACGTTGATTGTTTCTGAGAGAGGAGGCATTTAGAAAGACTGTGAATTAAATTTTAGAGAGTTTTGATGGTGCACACTACATCCAGCATTGGTCGAAAATTAGCATTTTTTTTGCAAAAAATCTAATTTTTGGATGTGGCAAAAAAATTGCACGCTCGTTTTTGTAAATTTTTTAGTTTCTTATTATAAATTAACTTGTTTTAAGTAACTTCTAAAAAACTCTTGACATCCTACACATAAATGTAGGCAGGAGAGGAGATTTTCTAAAAATACTAAAATTTTTCTGACACAATTTATACCAATAAAACAACCGAAAAAAATTATTTCCATACCTTCGATACTTTCGAAATATTCAAAGTCCAATTTTGATTACAAAATTTAATATCCTACATTTTTTATTTTTGCTTAAATTATTGATCTCATTTTCTTTACTTCAAATGTTTTTAAAATTGTTCTATGTTATTACAATAAGAGACATAATTGTATATTCAACGGTATTTACATATATATATATATATATATATATATATATATATATATATATATATATATATATATATATATATATATATATATGTACATATATATATGTGTATGTATACCTTTGCCCTTATATCAGTCTTAATATGTATACACAAACATAACAGTGAAAATTTACGAGTTTTTTCTGCTATTCAAACAAACCCACATTTTTTTGACCTCTTGAAGGTGTATTAAATATTTTTTTTTAATTAATTACTTTTATTTGGCTCAAACATATAAAAATTAATATACACAGACAGTTTATATACCCACAAGGGCAAAGGCACATGCGCTGAGAACCCTATTATGAGTATGTTTTACCTAATATTTATATCGCTTTTGTATCCCTTGCTTGTAAAATACATACCTATACATTTCAGTTCCGATGGGTTCAATGTTATTATTTGAGTTAACAATTAAAAATAAGTCGATATGGGAAACCTCACTGATGGGATTACTCGGTCGGACAAGCTTGACCAAATGTTGTACATGTAACTACTACATATGATTTATCGGCAAACACCGATTGAAATTTAAATTTTTTTGAATTATGTGAAAAAAAGATTAGTGAATGCAGTATATAAATTTCTAAATGTCAGAATAGAAATAAGGATTTGTTGTATGTATGTATATAGAAAAAAGTTTGATCGGCCAAGTAAGGGTTACGATAAAGTTCGATGCAAAGTAAAAGGATTAAACAAGAAGCCTTAATAAATACGTATTTGGAAAATGAAATCAAAAAGTTATTCAAATTGATTTTAGCGGAGGTCCAACCAATAGAAGCTGCCAAAATTTTAGATATCACAGCAATTGCATCTCCGAAAAGATTAAAATGGATGGTGGAAAGCATTCCAACGCCAAAGTATAGTAAACATTTTACGGTGGACGACGCACTAGCACTCACTATTAATTTTAATTTAATTTTTGTTTTTTTACGTTGATTGTCCCGCTGAAAAAATTACTAAGATCTGTCTTTGAGGCTTTGTAGAGCTACCCTGTCTTACAACAGCGTGCCTCCAAATAAATTTGCTCAAAAGTTCCAAAACAGTTAGTTTCATCGAAATCGGTTCACTAGTTCAAAAGGTATGGACTTTTTACCACTTTTATCGAATGTCAGAAAAGCCGCATTCAAAGCCAGACAAAAATAATGTGCTGTGCAAACGATTACATTTTCTATAATTTGTACCGATATGGCAAGCTGTAAAGTAGAACGATACGATTTTACTAATTCTACCTTTACAATGCCATATAAACAGTGAGTTAATTTATTTGAAATTGTATTTATTTGCAAATAGTGCTCGTATAAACGTAGTATATAAGAGATATACAGTCAACCAGTGTTCAATAGTGACCCTTTAGTCAGCCTAAAACCATATGTCTCTATGTCAACACTCTTTTCTCTATCGACAATTGCTCTAGTTGAAACGTCGGCACGAGTAGAGATACGTTAGAGACAACAGTTCTAATGAATTTCTGGTGACATTGTCAACGAACGCGTCAATAGTTTGTTTTTATTTTTTATTATTATGCTATACAATAATGTTAAAAACTTACGTACATTTATATGAATGTGAATCTTTAGTTCAAATGTCTCCATATGGTCGTAAAAGAATAGTGCTACAGTCTAGTGGTGGATTTTCAATGACAAGCTAATGTTAAATGTCAATAGATGATTACATTGGCTGGGGTACACCTGGTCAGTAGTACTATTGACAATGTCAGTAGTAAATCACTACAATATCACTAATCGCATTTCCTGCAGGGGAAATATTCTTCGATACTACAATAAATAATGCTCTTGCTTGGTAGATAAACAAATACTGCTGCATGCTTCTGATCAAAGGGAATAAAAGTTTTAGTTTTATATAATCAAGAGCAATAAAAAGAGATAACAACTCAATAATGTACATCATGAACATTGAGCAACCAAATGGTTTATGTTCACCTCTAGTATTTACTTTACGACAAATAACTCTGTATTTACGTCAAAATGCACAGAAAAAATCTGAGAAACCCCAACTTATTTTGGGCTGTAAAACACAGTGGTATACTTCGTTTTAAAACCTTAGGTCAAAATTAGGAGATATTTAATTTTTAACTTTGTATTGTCTCGGAAGTATTTTTATACTTTATATGGAAAAAGGCTTCGAAAACTCTTTTGAAATGACGTTATCTAACCCTCTTATTGTGAATGGCGTCGTCGACATCACATCAAGACAACAGTAAATATTGCCACTTGTCTACTCTTTATCGGCAACAATTGGCTCTAATTGACAATCTGTTACTAATCTCTAAGGCTTTCTAAATTAATCTAGCATGTTAATAGTAGTGAATTGTTACCGACAAAGAGTGACAATTTTTACTGTCGTTTGGATGTGACGTCGCCATTTTCAATTGGGGGATTATTTATTATTCGATACTTAACTTCAACAATGATAGCAGTATATTTTCAGGTGCATAGAATTCAGCAGTTTTCAGTTTGTGGCACTATTTACGGCCCTTTTCACAATATACAAATAAAATCTAACATTGACTTTAACGGCAAGTTTTATATGAAGAACTTCACGTTAAGTCTTAATCATACATTGTGAAAAGGGACGTTAGTCCAATTTTATTAATTATAAAAAAGTCATCAAATTGGTTAAATATGGATTAAATAGTAAAAATAATAAATTAGTTGTGCTAGCCGGAAGGCGGATGTTCATTATCATAAGAATTGAATTTCGAAATAAACAAAAGGTAAAAATATTAAAAGAGATTTCGATATATTTTCCTTAAAACACAAACAAATCGCTTGAGAGACTATACAAATTAAAAATGGAATATCGCTTGATTTTGACCTGATCTTTTAAAACGGAGTATACCACTGTTTTCTACGGTTTCGGTGTTTTTCTGTGTTATTTCAAAAGTAAAAATTTTACTTACAGTGTTATTAATTTTTTTTATTTTATTTATTAATTTATTTTAACATACAATACAAACTAAATTTGCATAATATGGTGTTGCACAAATATGGGCGGAGTAACTAAGACCATATGCCCAAGATGTTATTAACAGTATTTTAAAAAAGTTTTGTGACTGACTGTTCACGACCTATGCCTTCACATAGGAAGTAGCAACGTGATTGTTAAAGAAATTCCACAAAAAACCGCAAGATTATAAGGTTATCCGTGGCAGATCTTTTTCTGGCAATTATGTATAGCTCTCACATTTGTATCTTCTCAGTTGGATTGCCTCTCTGTGTCTTTTACGTAGCGGTGCGAACTATTTTTTACTAAAATGCAGTTTTCTCCTTCTCAAAACGTGGTTGAACGCGCTAAGCTACAGTTGACAACTTACAGTCAAAACGTGGAATATTCTTACTGCCTTATTAAAAAAAAAATATTTCTGTTTTATAAGAGGTTTGTTAAAAAAATTTTCTATGGAAACCTTTTATAAAACCAGAATATTTTTTATGGAATTAAATTTGAATAAAAGTCGATGTATGTGTTGATTTTTTTCCAGTAATTCTTCCAGATTTTGCAATATTGTTTCTTTGAAATTAAAATGGTCATTCGAAATAAAAAATCATAAGAGAAACCCAAAGATCATTTTTTGAATACTGTAATATCTATAGTCCTAAGATTAAGACATGTCGATTGATGTAAGAATCATCAAAATCGGTCCACGCGTCCGGTTTATATAGTGCAGCAAAGGAACACACATATATACGTACATAGGCATCTCGCAGTCGGGTAACAACTAGTGTATTAAATGCAGAATCAACATTGGCCTCCAAATAATCGAAATCCTTAAGGACTTATTAAAAAAATTATTAAGGCTTAATAAGTCTGTTTTATAAACTCTTTATACTTTATATTTAAAAAAAATACTCTTAGATTTTATTTGAATTTTATTCGTCAAGCTTTGTAACAACTTATATATATATATGCTCAATAAGTTATGAAAATTTTTGTGGTCAATATATGAATACATATTTTTAGTTGTGAAATTTCAAAATATTTGCCATTTGCAGTGTTAAAATCAAATAACGATTATTTTCGAATTTTAAACTGAAAAAGTCACACCAATAGAGAAGTGCTACGAGCGCAAAGAATACGCCAATCTATCCCATGTAACATGTACTACCTATTGATGCATTGACTTTTATTTGTTTAATCTTTATTTAAAAATTCAACTTTATCGATTTTTATATTTATGATTTGATCAGGCTAAAGTTCGTATCGGTTTGTAAGCCAAATTACATGTGATAATTATTAATGAACAAATAACACCATAGTTAGTTGTAAATATTCTGACAAACATATAGTTGATCGGAACAACTAGCTATTTTCGAAGACCACTAAACCTTCATCATCAGCGTTCTTTTGTGTTTGGTCCACTGTGTGTGGTGTCAGTTGATATAGATTTCTGCTTTATATACTCAGGCATTATTGCAAATGGAATATGTGAATTGTTTTGATTCATCTTATTTCAATTTGCTGAAAGCTTTTTTTGTAATGAAAGCTCAATTTTACCATCTCAAAATTTACAACAGTCTTGCCATTGTCGTTCGTTCTTTACTAATTATACACATGTTAGTTAATTTGCTTGTTTAACTTAAGACAATGTTTTTTGGTTTGTTACTATTAAGTATATTTTTTTAATTTTTGCCTCAGGCCCATGCCTATTAATTTGAGTTAATTTTAATTATTATTGTTCTTTTATTTATTGTTTTTTATTTTAATTTATTCCTCAGTAATTTCTTGATTTCTATTTATTCCTGAGAAAATAAAAGTTATTTCTTAATTTTTTTTATTAATTCCTCACAAAAAAAGTTATTTTTTAGTTTTATTTATTCCTCACGAAAAAACAGTTACTTATTTATTTTTATATTATTGTTTAAAAAAATAAAATGTTTAAACTGAATAAAATATAAGTAGGTGGATATTGGGTAATATGAATAAAAAAAAGTATTTGCTTTTTACTTAGAAATTTGTTTTAAAACACAAATTATGTGTCTGTTTTTTGTTTTTAAAAATTTTTAAGTAAAAAGCAAATATTTTTTTATTCATACTACCCATTGGGAAATCAAAAGCGGAAAATCCAAAAATGTTGGCAACCCTGTTACAAATGGGGGATTTTCATGCTGAGATTTTGTTAGACTTTGTGTGGGTGCGGTAGTTTGATTCTTTGTTTATGTGTATGTATTAGGGTATTCATTCGGTTAACCGGTTAATTATTACCCGATTAACTGATCGGTTAATTTGAAACAAGTCTTTTTCGATTAACGGTAAACCCGGTCAATTTCAGTCGATTAACCGATCTAAATTTTTTTTCATATTTTGTAGTATTATAACGTATTTTATGCGTGTGTAATTATTTCTTTCGTCTCATATACAAAGGGTATATGTTTAGTAATTATTTTTCATACAAACAAAGAAGTATTATCAGTGATCCTAACTTAAGTAAAACTCCAAGGTTTTTGGACGTGACTATCGTAGATTTTGTAAATACTCTGCTACTCTAATTGAACTGGATAATAAAAGCAAATAGTGATGTTGTCAACGATAAAATTAAGGATTAGGTTTAATGAGAGACGAATTCAATTGTTTTATACCCACTCTCCGAAATAGTTCCTTCTAGCAACAGTGTTTTAAAAAACGAAAACCTAAGAAATGCAGAAATGAACTTTTTTGCAGAATTTTCGTCGCTGAGCTCTGCCAGTATAGGCCAGATGATGAGCTGCCAACAGAAGGAACTATATATAGTTATGCAAGAAATGTTCTAATAAAATTAACCAACAAATGTTCCAACTAAATTAATTAATTAATTAATATCTAAAAGAATTTGGAAAAAACAGGACTCTAATGGCATAATGAAAGATTTATGTCTTTAGAGAAATCCAGGAAAAAAATTGAGAAACTAGATATACTATACTTTGGATTGCTTTAGATTACCTCTACGATAAGTAAAAGAATTTTTCCAAGTCAAGTTTTATCAAAACTTAAGATGAGAATCCTAAACATTTAAACCAAATTATTTTTCTGGAAGATTGTGTTAGACGATCTCTTTATATCTAATATAATGACCTCACACACTTCTTAATTTTTAATGAATACATATTTATGAATTTTTTTTTGTTTGATTAACAGCCTGTTTGCGTAAGACGCTGACGATGCAAATCTTGAAGTTTCTGTAATAGATTAAAAAAGGTTGTACAAGTTTCCTTTAATCTGTTGCAAAAACGCCAAGATTTCTAAAGTCAAAGTCTTATACAAGCAGGGGGTTAGTTTAAGAATTCTTATGTGTTTGTCCTTTTTTTGTTTTACTATTAACTCAAACTAATAACTAATCTATGCACTTTCATTTGTTGAAATTACTTGGTTTATGAAAAACTCTTATTAATCGGTTAACCGATGAATACCGAAATTAACCGATTAAGCTAAAACCTCGATTAATTAATTGAGCGATTAACCGATTAAAGCAAAATCCCGATTAAATGAATACCCTAGTATATAGGTATGTATGTACATTAGGGTGGCAATGAAAATCCGTTTTTGAATTCTGTAAAAATCTGTGCGGATTATTATAGTACTAGGTCTTAATTATTTACAATTATATTATTTTATACAAATTGAGCTTTTTTTGAAGATCTAGCGGTCAAGCCCTACAGTTGTCTGATTCGGCCCAAATTTTGGCACACCCTCAGTGAAGAATTGTTTTATGTAAATTGAGCTTAATTTTGGAAGATTTTTTAAAATTTTAACCCTTAGAAGGGTCAAGCGTTATCCGACTTAGCCCAAATTTTGGGATGCGCTTACTGAAATATTGCTTTATGTAAATTGGGTCTTATATTAGTAAATTTTATAAAATTGCAATTTTGACCCAAGTGTGGCACGCCAGGGAGCTATCCGATTTGGGTAAGATTTTCACAACGTCAGTTTTAGACCTAGTACTATGATAATCCGCACAGCTTTTGTTTAAATAAAAAAAATAAAAAATTCCATACATTTCATTGCCACCCTAATGTACATTATAGTGAGTCGATTTGTTCGCGTGAGATAAAAAGCAACAGGCGTCTAGCAAAAATGAAATCTACACAAAATTCTAAGAATATTACCCTAAGGGGTCTAAAATTAAAACCTAGCTCCCGCCGAGAAACATAAAAATTCAAGCTTCTCGTTGGGTAAAAGCCTTTATAACCTACCCTGCAGGAAATGGAACTGGCACAAGACTAGTCACGTGACCGGTCCCCAAGTGATAGGGACCAGTCCGAGTTCTAACACTTCCTATGAAGCGGACCAGTCACTTTTACATGGGGATGGCCTAGGATGGGGTTAATTGATACTTTGTATGCACCTTGTGACTTGTCACTGAACTATCCCATAAGGACCTATTCGATGTATAATAATATTAATTATTTATAAATAAAATTTCGACATTTAACTGTAACAATTAACGCTTATAATTTTTTTTTATTGTTACAAATGCCATGACATTTTTTTTATGTAATTTTTAATCTGAAAATTTTTTGAGATTCGAACTAGACTTGGGTCGAACTCGTTCACTAGTTCATTTTTGCCAGAAACCAATGATCAAACCCATGTAATTTAAATGGGTTTGATCATTGGTTTGTGGCAAAAATGAACTAGTGAACGAGTTCGACCCAAGTCTAATTCGAACCGACAACCTCGTGCATGACAGGCTTGCACACTACCCACTCGACCACAGGGCCACTCAAATTTCAAAAGCATAAATACTAGTTAAGCTTAGGTTAATATTTAGTATAGTTACGGGACTGGTACAAGAGTCACATTGAAGGGAGCAATTAACATTATATTTACACTATTTGATAGGTCCTGTATTCGACCACATCGAACATGTTCATGTTCATGTCTTTTTTCACCATACACTACTCCGTACTTTTAATAACACCCACATTTTCTCCAGCTATAGGACGAGTACGTTTGGATCAATTGTCACCAAATTTTCTGCAGGGTAGTAACAAAAGTAACATGATGTCTTCGGCATAAATAACATTACTGCAAAATCTAGAATCATTAAACGTTTTAGTTTGCGAATTATAGCGAGTTTGCTAAATTTTCCCTCTTTGAAAAAATGCTTAATGTAAATATAGTATTACCATTCAATTTTTTTATTTATATATGTATGTATATATTTTTATTTATTCAAAAGGTAATACTATAAGAAATATTAGAAAGAAATTTTCGGTTAACAATTTTCGTCATTAAAGGTGGCAGATCGTTTGGAAATATACCTATATTTGTTATAAATATTAAATGTTAGCCTTTTTTCTCAAAATCCGAAGCTGGAACCAATAAACTTGTCACGCCATCTTAAGACATGATATGATTTTAAATATTTCCGTAAATATTATCTGCGCCCGACGAAAGATAAGAAAAATACTTTTTTGGGAATTTATGAATTTTTGTGTGGGAATTGCCGGGAACTCAAAGTCAAATTCTATTTGTTCTTACTTTTTTCGCACGAAATTGTGAACTGAGTACCAGGCTTAATGGAGAAATTTCAACAGAAAATATTGGTAATTGTGAATTTTATAGCATTTCTTTGTGTAGGACCTCTGTATTCTCGAAAAAGTCTTTATATGTTGTAAGCAGATGCCAGACATGGGCATACTGCAGTAAATAATTACTGCAGTTAAAAAGCAGCAAGCAGTAAAATTTGACTGGTTACTGAAAAAATTTGCAGTATTCATTAAAATTTTACTGCTTACTGAAAAGTTTGCACAGTATTTTATTGATAATGAAATTTTTTTCAGTATTTTACTGACAATGAAATTTTGTTGCAGTATTTTACTGGTTACTGAAAAAAATAGCAGTAACCAGTAAATGTTTAAATACCGTAGCGTGACTCTTATAGAGTTATTATAAGTCGAAGCAACCAACACCAAAAACACAAACTTTGCTTAAATTGTAACAAATACCAAAAAATAAATAAGTGTTTTTTAAACTACAAACTTCAACAATTTTATTTAAAGAAAATATATGAGTGAATAATTTTTCGATAGCTACGATTCCATTAAAGATCCAGATTTTGTTTGTGAACAAAATGAATAATAAGTTTACGTAGTGTAAATCTTTACTTCCCTGATGGGAATGTATTCAATTTCAAAACACAAACTTTGCTTAAATTGTAACTAATACCAAAAAATAAATAAGTGTTTTTTAAACTACAAACTTCAACAATTTTATTTAAAGAAAATATATGAGTGAAGAATATTTCGATAGCTACGATTCCATTAAAGATCCAGATTTTGTTTGTGAACAAAATTAATAATAAGTTTACGTAGTGTAAATCTTTACTTCCCTGATGGGAACATGAGAACATCACTTCTTTGAATTGTGCCGAATTTTTAATATTGTATACAAATTCTTCCGTGATCTTCGTTAAAATATTCGTTATATACTTACACAGATTCATTGAAGGTGCATCGATCGAGGAGCATATAGGTCTTAGAGGAAACCCTCTTTATGAATTTTAGGCAGTCCATATATAAAATTGTACTGAATACTGCAATTGTTTCAGTAACCAGTAAAATATTGCAATAAAAATTCGTTATCAGTAAAATACTGTAAAAAACTTTCATTATCAGTAAAATACTGTAAAAAAACTTAATTTTCAGTAAAAATTTACTGGTTACTGCTTTTTTTCAGTATTCAGTAAAATTTCACTGAATATTGCAAATTTTTTCAGAAAGCAGTAAAATTTTACTGAATATTGCAAATTTTTTCAGCAGCAAAATTTTGCTGAAAACTACAAATTTTTTCCGTAACCAGAAAAACGGATTTTTTACTGCAGTAATTATTTACTGCAGTATGCCGATGTCTGGCAGATGCAGATAATTATAAAAAAATGAATACAAATTTATTCTTATAAGAAAAATATTACTTCCCAGATAAAAAAAATATGTATGATCCATATATTGTTAATATATGAATATATATAAACATATATGAATATGTATGAATTTATGTATGGAAATGTATGGGATTATACATGGTGAAACTATTATACATATCGCACCTTATCAACAAGAGGGTATTAACTCAAAATTTTTGAAATTTCACTTTTTGCAAGAAATCAACTAACAACATCAACAACATCAATCTACTGTAAAAATTTCAACGTATTCCGATTACTCTTTCACCTCGAAAACCACATTTGAGACCATTTTTGTGATAGTGTAGTGACTACCTTTATATAATCAAAAAGGTATTATTTTGAGTTAGTACAAAAGTGGACACAGAAATGTATCTTATAGAGTTTTTTCCCGAGAATTCAAACATTTTGAAATAAAAACAATGGAAATATATTTTCAAATGAAATTTAATTACTACTATGGATTCGGATTTTCAAATTCTCTTGTAATCTAACCACAAACAGTTTTTCGTCTCTACTGAACATTTTAAAATTTTGAGTTAATACCCTCTTGTTGATAAGGTGCGATATATGAATTGATATATGGACTAATATATGATATGTATTATAATATATGAGCTCATATATGGAAATTTAATTATGAAGCTCTTCGTATATAGAAATATAATGTAATATCCATATATAAAACTAAAATGTAATATATGGAGCCATATAAAAAATATATGCATACATGATATCTCACATAAAATCGTTTTTGCAATCAAAAAAGCTTGCATTTTATTATCTAGATCCTTTTCCCCTTTTATATCACTAGTGAATTGCAAATCTATTAGAAAATACAAACGGTTTGCAAATTCGTACAGCCTCAGCGTTTAAAAAATAAAGCCAATACTATCAGTAAAATACTGTAAAAAAACTTAAATTTCAGTAAAAATTTACTGGTGACTGCTTTTTTTTCAGTATTCAGTAAAATTTTACTGAAAATGCAAATTTTTTCAGTAAGGAGTAAAAGTTTACTGAATACTGCAAATTTTATCAGTAAACAGCAAAATTTTACTGAATACTGCAAATTTTTTCAGTAACCAGAAAAACCGACTTTTTTACTGCCGCAATTATTTACTGCAGTATGCCCATGTCTGGCAGATGCAGATAATTATAAAAGAAATTAATACAAATTTATTCTTATAAGAAAAATATTACTTCCCAGATAAAAAAAATATGTATGATCCATATATTGTTAATATATGAGTATATGTATATAAACATATATGAATATGTATGAATTTATGTATGGAAATGTATGGGATTATACATGGTAAAACTATTATATATATATATGAATTGATATATGGACTAATATATGATTTGGGTATTCACAACAGTGTCTTAAGTGTCCTAAGTGTCATAATGTCTTAACATTTTAACATAGTTTAAAAAAATTGTTGGTGTGGCTCAAACAAAATGGTCATAAAGTAATAAGACCTTCTCAGCTATGTTTGTTGTTTGTCATAACATGCCAACTTTTGAGACTCCAAAAGCGTAAAAATTTTTGAAAAAAGGGCTAAAATGGACTAAAATGGGCTAAACTGGATGCCAACTTTTGAGACTCCAAAAGCGTAAACATTTTTGAAAAAAGGGCTAAAATGGGCTAAACTGGAAAATATACGTTTAGCGCAACATTAAGTCAAATTTTTTAAAAAATCTCGACAAGAGGCTAGTTTTAAGCTCATCAGCACTAGTAATTTTACACAACAACTTTAAGCCTTTTTGCACTAGTTCTTGCTATTCTAGTAATTATACTAGTACGACCTGTTCCACGATGTCAACAGAAATCGTTCGATCGAATACTTATATTGAAAACAACAACAAATGTTGTAATGTTATTGTTGTTTGCAATACAAGTTTTCGATCGAACGAATTCTGGTGACATTGTGGCGCAGCCCGGTAGCTTTTAGACATACATATACATACATATGTACAGGTAAGTAAATCTTAATTTGGTCGTTATTAAATAAAAATCCGTTTTTAGACTATACTGAGAATCTTTCAAAGCACAAAAAATTTTGAAGAAATAGAACATTATACCTTATTGTTTCTTCTTTTTTAAATTGGTAAGGCAATCTAACAGAAGAAAATGAGCAAAACAATGCTGTCGCGTTATTTCATAAGTTGATATTGCTAGTTTAAAGGAAGAAAAAAGTTCGTAAAAATTTAAATGTAGAATATCGAGCAAAAATTAAAAAGGGGCTAAAAGTGCCGAAAGATAATTGTAAAAAGTGCTAGATTAGCGCGTTTTTTAGTTTCGGGCCAAAAATTTTTTTTCGCGTTTTGAGTGACTCAAAACGGGCTAAATCTAGCCCGAAAAGGGCTAAGTTGGCATCACTGACTACATGCGAATATGCGTGAGAGTTTTCTAAAGGAATTGAGAGAGAGAGTAAGCAATGTACAAAAGTGCTAAAACCCAAATACAAATAAGTACAATCAGGGTGACCAATGACATTTTTCAAAAAGTGGCAACAAATAGGGGATTTGTCAAAAAAAGGGGCAAAATTTAAATAAAACGAGAAAACTACACTAAACTTTTTACTTTTAATGTATTTTTATATGATTCACTCTAAAAAAAGGGGGACAAAAGTGGCAAGGCTGTCGAAAAAGTGGTCAAACGGTCACGCTGAGTACAATATATATAATTGTAAATTATGAAGGGTTGCTCACAGCATTATATTTTTTCGTGTTATGTATTACTTTAAAACGTGTTAATTTATGAGTACCATCTGAATACCCCAGATATGTATTATAATATATGGAAATTTAATTATGAAGCTCTTCATATATGTAGATAGAAATAAAATGTAATATATGGAGTCATATAAAAATGTATGCATACATGATATCTCACATAAGATTGTTTTTGCAATAAAAAAAGCTTGCATTTTATTAACTAGATCTTTTTCTCTTTTTTATCACTAGTGAATTGCAAATCTATTAGAAAATACAAACGGTTTGCAAAGTTCTGTGTCGTGAAGTCCAGTTTTTCTATTTTTAATTAATAAGTTGATAGTGACAATGGCGCATATTCATAAATCGTAACTAAAGTCGAAATTTATTAAACAGATACTAAAAAATAGTTAACAGATAGTTACAGGTTCTATTCACAAATCTAAACTAACGAAGTAACGACTCCCAGCTGATAAAAGAAATAAGAAAATAAAATGTCGATAATACTATGATCGATATAAATTGCAATCAAATAAAAAACTATTCAAACTATCAAAAAACAATTTTTGACATGTAAAGTATAAGTATAACATGTATAAGTTAGTTAACATTTAGTTACAGCTTCACTCATAATTAAGTCTAAACTTTCGTAGCCGTCTGTGAATAACTTAAATAGGTATGTAAAAAAGTTAGCACATAGTAATTATTTCTGAATATGCGCCAATATGTAAAACAAATATTTATCTTATGAATAAAAACTACCCCTGAAGAAGTTTGAAAAAAACAAACGAAACGTTGGGTACTTAAAAATAAAATAAAATATATTTGTTTTATTTACAATTGGAATTGACCATTACTAGCCCGAAGGTAACACCTGTTACAAAAAGTTTAATAACATATAATTGGTCGTAAAACAACTTAAATGCAAAGTTTATATTCGTACAGCCTCAGCGTTTAAAAAATAAACCCAATACTTGTACGATTTTTTACATCGCGTCCCTCTTAAATAAATGAAATAATCAAAAGGATATTTCAGTCATTAATTTTATATTAATTAATCTAGATATTTTTAAAAAACAAAGTTCATATTACTGCAAAAAATTTTATTGAAAAAATACGAATATAAATTTATAAATATGTACATGCATGAAAATGTATTAATATATATTATCATATATGGGCATTTCCTCCGAAAAGTCAACCAGGATGGAAAAATGAAATGTTGATAATCATCGTGTTTTATTGTTTATAATTATAAAAACGAACCTATATTTTAATAATAGGATAGTTTCATAGCATATCTCATCTCTTTTACTTGAGGAAATTGGGGTGGAAACTGGAAAATTTTTTCTTTTTTAATTTTTTTTTCTTTTTAAGCTACTTCTACAGACATTTTTATATTTAATTATTTTACATGCAAAAAATATGATATGGTTGCACTATTTCTTCAAAACGTAAGGTGAACAAAAAAAGTTCGATTAACGGTTAATTTTTACTTTGTTTCTTATCTATGTTTTAATCGTACGTTCGCGACCGAAAACCTCATTTTATTGTAATTGCTTTGCATTAAACGTCAACAGGTGACAGACATATCACATTTTAAATAAGTTCGGTGTGACTAATTTGCAAATCAAAAAAAAAATCTGTGTTACCGTAAGTAATAATTTACAATAGTTTTTAGTGCATTTTGTTCCTGAAAAATTATAACATGTAATTTGTCTTACAGAGTGATACGAACTTTAGTCAAATCCAATCATGAACGTAGAAACAAATAAGCTCCAATAAAATAATTAAAAACTGACTAAAAGACATTCCATTCATTATTTTATAGGAAAAGGTGATTGTATTATTAAAACAAAAAACAAAATTCATAACTTAAGAAATCAGATTAAAAAATAGAGCAATTATAAAAGAAAAAATAATCCGTTTTTATATTAACACTAGTTTTCAATAAAATTTTTGGCAGTAATATGAACTTTGTTTCTTAAAAATCTAGAGAATTCCGTTATTTTCTATAATATTAATGACAGAATTATCGTTCTGATTATTTTATTTATTAAATGGGGCCAAAATATATAAAATCGTACAATAATGGTTTTTTTTGTTACAAAAGTTATTCTATTTTATACTTTGAGGCTGTACGCATATAAACTTTGCATACCGTATGTATTTTCTAATAGATTTAAAATTCACCAGTTAAAAAAAAAAAGAGAAAAAGATCGAGTTAATAAAATGCAAAATTTTTTTTATGGCAAAACCGATCTTATCTGAGATATCATGTCTGCATAAATTTTTATATGGGTCCATATATTACGTCTTATTTCTATATATGGATCCACATCTGAAGAGCTTCATAATTAAATTTCCATATATGAGCTCATATATAATTATACATTTCATATATTAGTCCATATATCAATTCATATATTTATAATTTTGCAATGTATAATCCTATACATTTCCATACATGAATTCATACATATTCATATATTTTTATATACATTCATATATTAAACATATGTGGACCATACATTATTTTTTTAGCTGGGTATCTGTTAATTGATACCAATATTGTCCCGTTACATTCATAAATGCAATGCTCAATCACAGTTTTATGTGAAAACTTTAAGGGCCCATAACTCGGAAACTAAAGCTCGCCGCTAATTGTTTTTACTTAATTTTTTCTTCTTATTTTTAATTTTCTATCGGATAGGTTAGTTTTTATTTATTTCTGCGAAGAGGACCTAAACCCTATTTAAGCCTAATTTTCTTATGAGAATAAGTTTGTACTAATTTTTTTGTAATTACCTGCATCTTACAACTAACAATAAGTTTTCCGAAAGACAGAGGTCCTCCCTTGTAATTTAAAAAAAGCATAAAGAGATTGTAAAAATCAAATAAAGTAAGTTACAATCCATGTTGTTTAAAAATAGAAAATATGAAAATTTAACAATTTTAAGTTAAAGTGCCAATTAAGGATTATTTACCTGTGGAAGATTTTGTGCCATCAGTTAAAGATTTGTCACACTTGCAAATCCAGACGTAAGCGTTTGACTTAATTAATTTAGCGAAACATAAATATTTTTATTTACATATTCATATGAGTGTATTCAATAGAAAAGGCAAACAAAAACCCTGCTTGTTATTGATATGCTGAACGAACGAATGAATTAATTCCGGTTATTGTATGTTTTTTAATTGCAAGTTCCATTTTTTATATACTCGTATTTGTTCAATAAAACACCAAAATGTGAACAAAATACACAATACGAAAAGAGTATACTAGAATTATTAAAATTTACTAGTGACTATCTGTTTCCAATGTCTTCATATGGTCCCTAAATAACTATATAATCAGTAATACCAATCACTAGTCGCTTTTCAGTGACACGCACATGATATAAAATCAGTACTGATTCACTAGTGACATTTACTACAGGGTACAATAATTCACACATATGCACAGACATATAAACACACATACATAAACAAACACACACAGTTACATCCATTTCATGAATCAAGAAAACAAGATTGAGCATTGCGCAGGTCCCTTATTTTCAGCGTTGTCAACTTTTCAATTTCAAAAGGCAGTAAAATCAGGAAAAAAGCTCGTTATTTAAGTAAAACAGCACTAAATTTAAATTTTGTGTATCCGATACACATTTTAATTCTATGAGATTAAGTGTTTTCTGAAATTAATTAGACGAAGCATTTCAAGTTATTAAATTTTTAAATTTTTTTCGTCAAGGAACAAAAGCATTTCTCGAGTTTAGTCAAATTGGCACTAATCCTTCTGAGATTAAGAACTGATTACATTTTGAACTCGATGCGCTTAGTACATACTTAAACATTTTTTTTAAATTACAGCTGAACTAACTATGTGACAAAGATAATACATTTTTATCGAAATAAAAAAGGTGTCAAAAGTCTTCTGCAGCAAATGCAATATAAATAACAAAGTTAATAATTAAAAACAGTTATTTGCAAGTTTATTAAGTTATAAACATATAGAGCACATACATACATATATTCAATACTAGCTTAACCCGGTGTGCTTCGCTACCCATCCCCTCCCCGCAAAAAAATAAATATATATATATATGGCATTGGTGGTGCAATATGAAAATTGGATTTTGACACGCCTCTCCGCCCGTAGACCGAAAATCAGAAATCAGACTTCACGGTGTCACCGCCTGAATATTCTGAAGATTCCCTGAAAATTTCATCAAAATCGGCCCAGCCCTTTTGGAGTCCATACGTTACATACATACATACTCAGTAGCGGAAAGAAAACTAGTTAATTCGCTCATTATTGTAAAAATAAATGATGTGCTTTCTATAAGATGGTTTAAATATGATTACTAGTTAATTCGCTCATTATTGTAAAAATAAATGATGGACAGCACGTCCATAAGATGGTTTAAATATGATTACTAATTAAAAGGTATGTAAACAAATTTTTATTTTGAACTGGGCCCTATTGCACCAACGACTTATCATTAGCATTTTAGCAAATTATCGAAATTGGACAAAGTTATGTGTTTCACCAATTTGACAAGTGAAACTCACTCACCTGAGTATTGATAATAAAATATCACTCAAAGTCAGCAATAAGCGTTGCACCAAAATTTAAAATGGTATGCGAAAAGATCTTAGCAGATAAGTGAGAAGTTATGCAAATTATCAAAATATATTGGAATTTCGTTGCATCAACAATTGTTACTTATTACTTATCATCTTTATTATTGCTAATTTTAGCATTGTTTTGCTAAAAAATCAATGAAAAGTAACAACTATTGGAATTGGGTGGAAAGCAGGAGCTACAGTTCATGGCGTAGTAGGGAGGATTGTAGGGTCTCGAGGGGTTTTTGGCCAAAACTAGACTCAGGAAGATCTAAACTACTACTGGACATGAATAGGAAGGCGATGCGAATCATGATAGGCGCGCTGACAGGTCACTGCTCGGTCAGAGCAAGAACCAGCATGTGGGAAATTGGTACTCCAGATTATTGTAGGATGTGCGGGGATGAAGAGGAACCAGAAACCATTGAACATATTATCTGTCACTGCCCGAAGCTGCAACGTCATAGGCTTAGATGGCTGAGCAGACGTTTCCATGATAGCATCACTGATGTCGGGAAGTGTAAACTAGAGGACATCAGGGGCTTCATCATGGGGATTCGGTGGCTTAATGAAGGATAATAGGATCTATTCTGGCTTAAATGGGAAGGGTAAATATTACCAGTAATGGGCAATAGAAGGGAATCACAATGGACCCAGTTGGGTCTCCGAGTGGAGGTGCGGTAGGCACCACCCTTCCTAACCTAACCTAACCAGTCTGAATGAAATAATCGGTGCTTTAACACGTGTTTCGGTAAAATATTGATAACAAAATGTTTCTATTCGAACTATTAAATATATTAGAAGTGGAAAGCTCGCACATAAGGCGTGTTACAATCGAAAGATTGAACTACATTTTAGAAATCAAGAAAATTTGCGGCTATCTGATTGCCAAATTGAAAATATTTTATTAAAAATTGGAGCGCACCTACAATATAATAACAGTGAGCGTAATAATTGCTTAAGCCCCCTACAGCAATTATTAACGACTTTGCACTGGTTAGGTAATGGTAGCCAATATCATGGAGTTGGTAAAATGCATGGAGTTCATACATCAATGGTGTTTAGAGTTATCCATCAAGTGGCAAATACCGTTATAAACGAATTGATGGATGAAACTATTCGTTGGCCGCAACTTACTCATAATATAACCAACAGTTTTTCAACATTGGTGGATTCCCACAAGTCGTAGGGTGCATTGATGGAACAATGATAAACATAGATGCTCCTACGGTTAATGAGGAGCAATTTGTCAATCGGCACGCAAATCATGCAATAAATGCAATGATGATATATGGACCTAATTTTCAAATCTATGACATAAACTGCACGTGGCCAGGGACTGTAGACGATGCGAGAGTTTTGCGGAATTCTGGGAAAATATAGTTATGCATATATCATTTATATATACTTACACATAATAAACAAGAATAACTTATTTTTTTGTCTTTTATAATTTTTAACAAGCACATTGGCTTTGCTTTGAACGCGTGACATTATAGTACAAGACGTAAACTGCAAATGCTTATCAAAACGCATATGGCTTTGCAAAACATCCGTTTTGCATTGAGAAACGGTAATCATTTTAGCTAAGCACATTATTGGAAAAGAACTCTCATTTTTTGATAAGATGATAGTTTTGTTTTATAAGTTTAAGTGCAACACTTATCAACTTTACTTTTCACAAACAAATCTTATCTAAAAATTGTAAAGTGATTAGTGATTAGTGATTAGTCGTTGGTGCAATAGGGCCCTGGTTTGTGTATTTTTTTTATTGAGATGCACATTTTAGTCGTTCAAAAGACAAATATTTTTTCAGAGTTAGCATTTTGTCGGAAAACAGTAACATAAGATTTTTTACTCAATACTAGATATAAAGCCTGGATCCCACTATCGGCACAATGTACCGATTTTCGTCGGCTCACTGAAATAAAGTCATAAGTAATAAGCTAAATTGGCTTTATTTCTCAACTAATTGAAATATAAGGGCATAAGATAAAGCCATATAGACTTATTCCGGAATTAATTGAGTAATAAAGCCATTTTGTTTGATTACTCTGGACTTTATTGCAGTGAGCCGGCGAAAATCGGTACATAGTGGGATCTGGGCTTAAGAATTGAAAAGCTTCAAGAAAAAACTTATGGTATTAACTTAAGCCTGACTGAAAGCATCTTCCATCTCGAGGTGCTCAGCTTTGGCACTCTCTATCTCAATCTCTATTGTAGAAGGGTTACTCCAAATTTTAAATTTCAAAAGCTTATGTATATCATTGACTATAATTGGTTCATACATGTTTCTATTCGATTAACAGTTAAACATTTTTTATCGGAACTCATATGTAGTAATGTGTTAAAAGTGACCATATCTCAAAAACTAGCCATATTATATCAAAATCCTTACCTGATTCGTGTTCAGCATGCCAATGCAATAAGTTATAAAGTAGATTTATAATAAATTTATATTACAGATGAATATTGCATAGGGGACCTATTTGCCATAATTTTGTCAAAATTTGAGTTAACATATTTTGAATATAGGGTCTTGAAATGTGTATGTACTATTTATAACAAAAGTAGCCAAAATGAAAAAGAAAACATTCGACATTGCGAAAAAAAGTTACCAATTTCGGTTATAAATAACTAAAAACTGCAGCTCTATTCACAACACAATTTTCTCGTTTCACGATGTTTTTTTTATATGGAACCAAGGACATTCTGTTACGTATTTTAGACTTAAATAAAGTTATAGAGGTAAGAACACCATCAACTTCCACGTTTAAATATGAAAGTGACAGAAGTTTGATGGAATTGTAATTTTTCATAACGAGTTCATATCAACTAAATCGGTATTAGATTTTACTTCAGCCTAAGACTCGATAGTGGACACAATATTTTTCCATTGCATTAAGTGAAGCGTTCTCCATCCATTATATACGCTAGACGAAATTTTGCTATTAGCTATACTTACGTCTTCTTTGTTGTGTGGCAAAACACTGTTTCCATTAATTATGCTTAAAATGTTAAAGTTTGAGTGTAAAATGGCACGTATTTCTTCAACCAAGACTTGTACAATCTTACTAGAATTTTTTGAAATGCTACATTTAATTTCCGATCATATCCTAATAAGCACTCTAAAAAATAAAATTCAAGCACATGAAATTTGACTGGAAACACAGTTGAATTCAAGCATTTTTTCAAGTAATTTTCAAGTTTGAAAATATTTTGAAATAAAAAATCAAACAACATACATATATCGAGCCATAACCGCTAAAATAGCTTAAGCGACACATTTTTCGGAATTCGTTGTTTTGACGAAAATCTACTATTTACGATCGCAAATAATCGATTTTGGTCAGAAAACTAAGTTCTAAAATTACATATGTCGCTTAAGCTTTTTTGGCGGTTATGGCACGATATGTTCAAACCTTGTCAAATACTAATTTTTTTAATATTAAAACTGACATTGTGGAGAAAATATCAAAAATCAATAAATAAAAAAGTGAATTTGGAAAAAAAAGGTGAGTAAAATCATGAAAACAATAGCGAAAGCAGATATGCCGGATATTATTATTGCATTTTGTTTTCTATTTTAAAAACATTGTTTTTGAAGCTTAAAATTCACTTGAATTCAAATGTCATACAAGCTTTAACTGTAGTATAACACAAGGTTTAATTGTAGTATAATTCAAGGCTTGAATTAACTGTCCTACAACTGAGTTGTTCGAATTGAATTCAAGCTCCCTTTTCACTGGAGAATGCTATTGAAATAAATTGTAAGTCAAGCATAATTGACAATTGAACGTGCGGTTTGAATAACAGTTGTTTTACACTTGATTTCAAGCAAAATTGCTTATTGGGATGTTTTTTAAATGATAGACTTCCTCGAAAAATAAAATACCTAAGGAAATTTTTATTTGAATTTTTGGTTTAGAGCCACCGTCTCAAAACAAAAAGCACCGAAAATGAATTTAAAAAAGCACTGAGCACTAACTTCAAGATTTTTCGCGTTGAAATTTCAAAAAGCACTAAAAATGGTGACGCACCGAGTTGACAACGCTGGTTATTTTATTTTCTGCTTGTGACGTAGACATAGAATTTTGTTGTGTAACGTGCTCTCTCTCACATTTTTTTGCAACAAACGAACGTGTGTATTATATATTGGCGTAGATGCGCAGTAGAACGTTTTTTTGTACGGCTGAGTGCGCAATCTTGTTTTCTTGATTCATGTATCCATCCACTATAAGCACAACGTTTCTCTACAATAACAACAAAAGCTTTATACATACATACACATAAACAAAGAATCCAACTCACACACACAAATACTAACAAAATCTCATCATGAAAACCGACCATTTGTAACAGGGTTGCCAGATCTTTCCCGGTTTTGAGTTCGCAAGACAAGACGATCGCCCCATAACCCATCTACTAATATAAAAAAAGTAAATTTACCCCCTGTTTGTGTAAGACGTTTGAGTTAGAAATCTTGGCGTTTTTGTAATAGATTAAAGGAAACTTGTACAACTTTTCTTTAATCTATTAGAGAAACGCCAAGATTTTTAACTCAAACGTCTTACACAAACAGGGGGTTAATTTAACATATCAGAGTTTTTTTTACAGGCTCTGGCAATAAATTCAATTTTTAATCGGTTTATATTTATTTTAACGCAAAAAAAGGCGCTTTGTACACTTTAAAAATTAAAATTTTTTAAGCAAAAAGATAAACATCAGTAACTGTTATTTCGTGAGGAATAAATAAATCCAAAAAAACTAAAATTTGTTTTGTGAGGAATAAATAGAAATCAATACTCTAAATTATAAACTAATTATAATCTAATTTAAATTCTAAACTTTACAACGTGATCGAATACAACTTATTTAGTTGATTTTTGCAACATGTACGAATACCAAAGAGACGTATACAAGAATTTAAGATGAAATAATCAAACTATTGAAGTGGACAGAAAGAAACTGTGCCAAATTGAGAGCAAATGCTTTGGAAGAATTGGTTAAAGAAATTGCATGTATACATATGCATATGTTTTTAAAGAAAATTATAATTTTATGACAACTTTGTATGTATGTATGTATATTTGTAGAGCAAAATAAATAAAAAAAACAAATTTAAAAATTTTATTTTCCATTTTCATAAATATAAATTTATGTTTTTTTATGTTTTAAATTTATGTATGTATTTATGTAGATGTATGTGACTGATTTTGACATTTGTCGTCGCTTGACTTTTCATAGTGGGTACCAAATTTATATGAAAATGGTAATGTTATCGTTCGCAGTGATTGTCGATCGACTTGTCGTGTCGAAAGAGGTGGGGCCTAATTCCCGCATTCGATTACGAGCGAGTTATTACTAGAACATGCGAGTTTTTTAACATATATCGAAATTTCTAATGACATCATTCGATAACGAGCAGCCATTCGAATGCAACCGTTCAAGTTTTTACTCGCAAGCAAAAATGCAATCGAAATAACGTTTGACGTAGAAAAAGCGAATTAAAAGATAATGTAAGTTCAATATTTATGTATGTATGTATAAAAAAAATACAAATATAAAAAATTTATAGTTGACCTTAAATATAAAAAACACACTGATCTGGCAAATAATGTTTTGCCCAACAGTTGTCAGGGAGAGTAAAAAATTCAATAAACTCTGGGAGAATTTACGTAAATAACAAACTGCTTCTGGTCAACCAATAAAAGAATCGACAATGTGGCTAGTGCTCTATTCTCTAACTTTACACTAATTAATTATTATTAAGTTGTTAATTAAATAAAAATGAAAATATCTACAATTTATTCAGTGTTGTGAAATGAATTTATTTGCCTTTTTGCAACACTGGAACAAAAACTCGATTCGCTTGGTATCGAGTGACATCATCGGAAAATTTCTTGCTATCGAAATTAATTTCTATTCCAATGCAATTTCGATCACGAGTGCAGGAATTAATTAGGCCCCTGTTTGTCGTTTAAAATGGTTGTGAACGACAACGATCAATATCGTGGGTTTGGCTGCTATTTTCTGAGGAATAAATAAAAATCAAGTGTTATTTTCTGACAAATAAATAAAATTCAAGAAATAACTGCTATTTTCTGAGGAATAAATAATAATAAAAAATAACTGTTATTTTCTGAGGAATAAGTTAAAATCAAGAAATAATAAAAGTAATTTTTAAAATAAAGCTTATAACCGTTACGGTCCCTGGTTGAAATGCTGTTATAATTCTAACCACAGCCCAGTGGGGTTTTCGATGGCTAAAATGGGAATTAATTCCTGGTGACTTTTGCTATTTATAATTTTAGATTTTTTGGTCAATATCACTTAAAGAGAGCGATTTTTGAATTTGGCAAAGGGGTACTCCCCATACAAAATAATTAAAAAATATCTGCTATCTAGAAACCTATAATAGTAAGAGGCTTCAAATTTGGTGTGAGTTAATTTCAAGACAGCATACAAAGTGAGATGAAAAATTGGCGGAATAGGACTGCGGAAGGGGTACTCCCCATATAAAATAACTTAAAAAAACCTGCTATCTAGAAACCTATGATAGAAGAGGCTTCAAATTATTATTGTTTTTTGTAAAGCTTTTCTACTTTCGATGGTATATCTTTGACCATTTTTGACGCCTTGAGCTTACCATCTGCCATCAGACTCATTTGAGTAGCGTGTGCCAACAAGGTTCAAGATGTATATCTCCTCAAAGCCACCGTCTTTTTGGTTTTGCTTAGCTCACTAAAATTTTTGAACTAAAGTACCTTTTTAACACGTTTGCCACCAGACTGACGAGGCAATCCTATTGACGAATCCAGACATGCCTTATTAGTCAGAACAGAATGTTCCTTCTTTCGGAAAGTAGAAGCCCAATATAATCACAAATTTTGAGTAAGATCATCATCACACCGCATTACGAAGTACGAGAAACACAAACTTATTTCAAATATTGTAAATACCCAGCTGGAAAAAGAAGGAGTACGAATGCCTTCTAAAAGGCCTCTGTAATCCTTCTTTTGGATGTACAAGGCCTGCTCGCCCCATCCCATCTTCATATCTTTTTTACACACGTTGTCATTGCGAGGTAGGCCTTCCGTTCTTGCTTCTCTTGCGGGTATTCTAAAATGCCTTCCAGAGAATGGCTGCCAAAAGTTCTTCCATGAAATGGGTGTTAAAAGGCATTCCAGAGAATGACTGCTAGAAAGCCTTTAAATAAACGTCATATTGAAAGGGGTTCAATAAATATTTTCAACTTCTGGGGCATGTATCTCAAAACTTACAAGTGTTGAAATACAAGTAAAAAGTTGTGAAGATATATATTTTATATGAAAATAAAATAGTTTCCCAACTGTTTTACTTGTATTCCAGCACTTGTAAGTTTTGAGAAACAGGCCCGAGGTATTCAATATACACATCCATACATAAAGTGTTTCGACGTTTATGTTTTGATCAAAAGGGTCGAACACATTGAAAGGAAACTTCTGAAAATAAGAACCCATATAGAATTTATATACATACATACATAATATTGATCGAACAAAACAACTGTCTTATTCAACGTACAAAACTCTACTAAAATGTTTTACGTTTTCTTTTCTTTAATCGTTCTGTATTTGTTATTTGTATATGGAATTTTGATTTTTATAACGGCATCTGAATTCTTTTGCTTTTGCTTTGGAAAAAAAGCAAAACAAAATACTTTACTCCTTCTGTTCTCCCTTCTTATAGAAGGGAATGTGGAATGTGTATCCCATCTTTTTTACTAAAGAGCGGAAGTCTTCTATAAGGCCTTCTTCAGAAGTTACAGAAGGATATTAACTGACTCAAAAACATGAATTCGTTTGCTTTTGTTTTGGCAAAATAACAAAATAAAAATGTTACTCCTTCTCTTCTCCCTTCTCATAGAAGGGAATGTGGAATGTGTACCTTATCTTTTATGCGGAAAAGCCGAGGCCTTATATAAGACATTCTTTAGCAGTTTGATAAGAATGGAAATGAAATCAAAAAAATTCCTGAGGAGGCCTTTAATAAGGCCTGAACTAAGAAGGTCTTCTAAGTTTTACCGCTGGGTAGGTACATAGGAATTTGCTGGTTTTTGTTTGTTTGATTTAACTTGATAATTGCTTTATTTTAATTGCAATGCGTACACAACAAGAAGAACAGCAAGAACTAAACGATGAACCACAGGAATTAAAAATTAAAAAGTAAAAGTAAAGGCATTTACCATAGATGGGCACTTTGCAGTACTACTAAGATTTCAGTAAAAATAATTTTTTAAAAAGTAAATTTTTACTGATTGCTAAAATTTTTTTCTACAATTTTTATAAAGTGTCTAAATGATTCATTATATGATGAGGTGCATTGAATTTTCAGTAATCAGTAATGCCCGTATTCATAATGAAATTCTGCACAGTGGCTAAATTTTTTTCATACAAAAATTAAAAAATTTTAACAAAAAAAAACTTTGCCACTTGCTCCAATTTTATTATGAATACGACCCTACTATTTTACTGGTAATGCAAATTAAATTTCATTATCAGTAAAAATTTACTGATTTTTTTCAGTAATTAGTAAATTTACTGCTTACTGCAATTTTGAATGCAGTACGTATGTACATATATACTGCAGTGTGCCCATTCACTAACCAAATAAAACAAACAAAAACCAGAAAATTCCTATGTATGTATGTATTTACAATATTGAAAGTTTTGATACTTTTAATTGATTAATTTAAAAATATACACTAAAAGCATAAGTACTTCGAACTTAAAATAAATTTTCATTACTAGATGTTTACACATATCCCCTGTGATCGGACTCACATATCCTTTTTTTACAAATTGTTTCAAAAATTTTTATAGTATTATGGGAAAAAAGATTTTTACTTAACTCGGCTTAACTCGCAACTATTTATCATAATTTTTCGCGAAATTCACTAAATTATAGGTTTACGCGTTAAAGCAAATTGTGAAAAATAACACAAATAAAACATAAAAAACATAAAAATAAAAACATACATTTAATATTACTCAAACGAGGTTGAAGTTTCCATTTTTATTTTCACTTCAGAAAGAACTGAAAACTAGTTCTTAAACACCGAAAATTGCAATTTTTATTGCACGCAAGTAAACGTCAAATAACTCCAATTTTTTTGCTAGTGATGTGGAATTTCGGGCACTGCTAGGAGTACAAAAATTTAATCGGTTCTCACAAATTTCATTTTTCAATTAATTAATTTTGATATCGGAAACCCCAGTGTGCACAGTTGAGAGAATTTTGCTTGCTACAACTGAATTACTAAGCAATTTAAAATTGTTATCAGAGTTTTGGATACCAGGAAATTGATAAATTTATACAAAATAAGTAAAAAATATTGAACTGAACTGATGTTATTGACTTTATTCAAAATGCGCTAATTTAGCACATTTAATAAAAAAATCATTGAGAATGCTAAGTTGAGAATATATGCAGACATATATCCCGTTTATACGCACTTCTTATTTGCAAATTAAAGTGGAAAGCGTTGCCGTATAACCTATTTATTACTACATTTATACGCACAGCGTATTTGCAAATAAAACTGTAGCTTGTTGCCATATTTATTGATTTATTGCGACTTACTAACTCAGAAAATTATTGACGATTAAAGGATGGTACTCTGTTCGAAGTTGTGAAAAATTTTCAGTGCCATTGGTTATTTCGCGTGAAGAATTTGACGTGTACTAAATGCAGCCCAAATCGCGGTTTATTTTAATAAATTTCTCGCTTTTATTGCTTGAAAGTATGCAACATTGTTAAAATTCCGTGCGAAAAAAGCATTGCTCATGTTGTTTCGCAGCTAAACTAAAATTATGTCAGACTAAATGATCAAACAGAATTGCGGCATAAACACATTTTCCATACAAATTGACACAAAAAATCAGCCCCAGAAAGCAGTCGATAGATAGAATTTATTTTATTTTGACAACGTTTTTTCTTATGCTCTCACATATAAAAACTTATTCTCTCAAACATGTTACCATACTTTCAATAAATAAATATATTTTGTGAACAAAACTACAAAGAAAAATAAGCACAAAAGAAAATGAAACAAAAATTAGAGAGCATTTGAAGTTACTGCCGTAGATTTTATTATGGGCTTTGATAATTTGACAGCGATTTTTCCTGAAGTTGCGGACTTATTCTGTTTAATCATTAATTTTGCATGGAAAGACAGGATTTTCCGTGTTTTTCACATCAAGAACAGAGTACTAATACAAATACTTTTATATGTAGTTTGACAGCATTTCGCACGAAATTGTGAACAGAGTACCAGGCTTAATGCACTATTTGCAAATAATATGTTTGAGGTTGCCACACTTACAAATATTTGATAATAAAAAACAATAAATTGATAAATATTGTACAAAAAAACATTGATAGAAGCAAATAATGACAATAAAAACCCATGACTATTTGTTACTTTATTCATTTATAAAATGTTTTTGTAAACATAAGTAACTTTTCTATCGAAGTGCTACCAAGTTTTTATACGTTTACGATGCCGCATAAAGGTGTCTTTACACGGTAATACAAAGTATTAGGACTTTGTAGAATCAAAATATTATGAAATCCTCTCCGTGTTAAAAAAAGAGAACAAGAGTCTGTTGTAGGTATTTTTCATGTTTACACTGATACTATAAGTAAAATGCAAGCAAAGATATTAAACTGTTGAGCTAATAATAAAAATTGGAAAACTCCAAAAAAAATTTGAACTAATAAAACTGAATTGGAGAAAACATTTTATTATTTCAATGTAATTTTACTACAAAATATTATTTATTTTTATACGTTTGCTTATTGTTTGTTTGGTTTTGCTGTACCATCAGCTACTTGATGGTTGCAGTTTACAATGTTTACAAAACAACATGAATATTTCCTGAGTTGATTTTTGTTACTACTGCAAAAGTGTTAACACCTTCAATAGGTACAATTAGTGCTGCCAATGTTTACTTCGAAATACACCTCTGGTGTGATGAGAATACTTAAGTTTCTAAAACGGTTTAGAAATAAAAACATTTACCGACCGCTTGTCAAATATTCTATCCGTATTCTCTCCTACTCGATAAATTTTTTGACATGTCGTAATACATTGTATTACCATGTAAAGACACCTTAAGCAGTGAGTTAATATATTTGCAATTTTTTTTGCAAATAGTGCCGCGCATAAACGTCGTATATTTTAAGTTAATAACTCACGAAAACTATTTGTAAATAACGCACTATTTGCAAATAAGGTGTAAATGTTGCGAGTAATTTTTGTTTTCTAAGAAATATAATACACAGATAACAATGTGTGGCAATATAATATTCAGATTAGTAATGTATGCTGTCTATGTAGAAACTGGTGAGTTCAGTATTTGCAAATAGTTTTATTTGAGAATAAGATTTGCGTTTACTTAAAATCTTATAGCAATGTGGAAATCTACATTCAATTTTAAGAAAATTTTAGAAAAAACCATGGGTTTAAAACCAATCCTGAGCTTTAAAATTATTTTTTTGGATGATCATATTCATGGCAATCATAAAATTATGCGAGGAATTTTTCCCTTTTCTAATTAGAATTTATTGTTTTCCCTATTATTTGCTATTGTTTGAAATTGTTCGCCGGGAAAAAATTTCTTGCGGAATTTTATTCATGATAGCCTTCATTATATTACAAGCAGTACAGGTTTTCTATTCAAACTGAATATAATATCCAATTATTAAAAATACAGTCGAGTCCCATCCGATTTGCGTTTACCAAAAAAGAGTTGGATTACCAATTCTTTTTTTTTCATAGAAACTTTCAATAATATTTTTACTAATTTTTTGTTTGTTTGTTAAAATACTCTTTAAAAAAAATCTCGTGTCCTCCTTTCAATTTTCATTTACTTATGCACTGGACAATAATATGATAATTAATGAAAAACAGTATTGTGAAGAAGCTAAAAATTTTGCTTAATTAGTATCACAGAGAAATCAAAAACAAATCAAGATTTCATATTTTTTCAAAATTGTTGAAAACTTTAAATAATTTGTTTTATATCGGTAAGTGTCAATGTATCAGAATAAGGCAATGCTACTGCGGATTGATTCCTTATTATATAAAAGAGTTCATGATTGACCACCACATCACCAGAAAACATACGATTCACCAGCCTACATACTTCATATAGACCTGCCTGGAGTATGAAAGTTGAATCAGAATTTGATTTGCAAGGCAAAAAATATCATATATTAAGAAGTACGGCACCGTCAAATTTGTTATAGCGTGCCTCATATTCGGCATAAATGAGGATCCAATCATTTGGATAAATCTAAGGTAGCTCGTGAAGTACGTAAGCAGAAGAAAGAATAATGATTTGAATTTAGTAGCAATTATTTTTGTACATAAATTTTTCTCTTTGGAAAAATTTTAATTAAAAAAATATGTGTATATTTTTTTTTAAAAAGGAAATAAATTTGCACGTCGAGAGCCGCGATGTAGAGTTCCATTTTATACCCATGGTTTCTTCGGAGAATTTTCTTAGAATTTCGTGTAGATTACATTTTTTCTGTACGATTTTTGGGAAAAAAATCCACCCGCCCTAATGTTTACATATTATAGTTCAGTATATAACATTTTTACACATTTCTAGTGATAGAAGTTAAAACTTCTTTTCAAGGGGTATTCAATTGTGGAAAGACAAACAATCGAATACCCTTCTTGTACTACCAATGCATTAAACGTAACTGGTTGAGAATGCGTTGCTTGAAAAATGTACCCAGCATGCCGAATACAGTGGAAATCGCGGCAATACCCATCATAGCTTGCATAATACAATGGATGCCGGGCAAGTCTTCATCATTTTGTTTTTGTCGTTGTCTGTAATGACGCCTTTCCTCATACTCTCTTAATTTTTGCAGACGTTCGAGTTCTTCGTCAAAATTAGGAACAATAGCCAAATTGACAACTTCAGTCTTTGACAAAATATCTTCGTTCATTGCTCGATTAGCGTTAACCATGTCTGCATTGCTGTTGACTTCTAGCTTCGTTTGATATTCCTTGTTCCGTGAACGTTCATCCAGCATTGTATTATCATGACTAAAGTCAAAATCATAATTACGTGTACGAGAGGATGTGGGGTAATCAGCGAGATTAACTTTAGTAAGGTACTGCATTGCGTTTGCTTCTGAACTGTCCATATTTACTGCTGATAATACTCCCGATAGTCCTTCTGTTGTTGCAGAAATGTCTTTAATTCTAATTTGTTTAAATTGATTCTTTCTTATTCCGAGAACTTCAGAGAGCGGCCTATTTATCATTGGTAGTATTGAATCAGTTGGTCTTATGATAAAGGAGCCAGTAGTAGGAGCAGCATCACGGGCTGGCAAAATGGAGGCGTGGATCTCTGTTGTAATTTTCTTATGAATACCTTTTCTGATGCTGTTTTCATTAAACGACGTTTTGAAATTGTAATCTTCGTCCATATCTCCTTTCGAGTCTACATCACTATAATCACTACTATCACTAGAATCAGAATTAACTGAAATAATTTTTTTTTTATGGTCATTAACCTTGTTAAATGTATGGGTTGTCAGATTTCGAATAGGTTCGTATTTCGAGTTTTCAGAGTCGCCGCGATAAAGCAGTGCAACTTTGCCATCGGGTGTTAAGACGGGAGTAATTTTCGGATGGGAAGACGCCAAACGATGACTGCTTTCAGGATCTGGCGATAGGGCATCAAAATCGGTGAACGATGTCGACTTTTTATCACTGTTTTCAGAACTTTTGTAATCAGAATGAGTAGCAGTCTGTTGATACACTATACCCACTTTACCCAAAGGAGTAGATATAATCTTTATAGCATCGTTTGTATTTTTTCTAAAATACCGACCATTAGGTCTCTGTTTTGAGTTTAAAAAACCATTAATATCATCATCGTCATCGCTTTCGTCATCATTCTCTTCATCATCGTTAGCAAAATTGCCACTGCTTTCTCGCAACTCAACTTCTGCTGCAACAACACCAACCTGACCATGTGTATGATCTGTAGGCAACTTTTGTTGCTTCTGACGAAAAGAACTCAAATAATCAAATCCTAACCTGCCATGATTATTTTCCTTATACGAACTATGAAAATGTTTGTTTTCAGAAGTATCACTTCCTTCTCCGTTTGAGAAGTTATTGCTATTACGAGATCGTAAGACTTTAGATCCTACAGCAGGAGTTGCAAAACGCTCATCGTCTTCATCATAACCCATGTCTTCTTCATCATCCTTTAATATTTTTTTGTCACTGATAGATAATTGTACCAATTCTTTTGCTTCTGGCACATATTTTTCGTCGCTGTCATACATATTTGAATACATACTATCATCTTCGTCATTATAATAATCAGTATTTGGATTGTGTATCATTTGTTCATAACTTTCATTGGCTTCAGAATTACTTTCGGTTACGTAATCATTATCATTCTCCTTTCGACTCTTCGTATATGTAGCATTTGCAGTAGACTTTTCCTCTATTTTACTTTTAGTGAAATAATTATGCAGGTTTTCTGTTACCTTAATGCTATGACTTAAATTACAATTAGTATTGCTAATACTACTACTTTTAAAATTATTACTTAATATGGTTATATTTCTACGTTGTTCTAAATTTGATCCTAAGCTGCTGTTGTTTAATTGGGTAGTCGCATCTATCAGTCAATAACATTTTTTTGTGCATCCACATTTTCTTACAATATCGAGATTCTTAATATATTTTCTATTATTGCTGCATATCATTCGCACCTGAGAAATAAAAGCATTTAAAAATTATAGATTAATAATGTGTGTATGCCATCTTTAATGTGTATTACCTTCCGTTTTCGAACAATTTTTGCAGCACAACATTGATTACCACATCCTCCTAAACATTTTGCATACTTAAGTGGTTGGCGCGACCTACAGTCATTTTCCGAATAATATTCTCGGACTTGCTCCTTGCGGCACGTATAAGTAACTGTAATTAAATAAAATATATTATTTTGTATTTAAAAAATGGTATATTACGAATATTCGCATATTTTGTGACATTTCAAATTCATGTGATTATTGGGTCAAATAATTTGGGGCATAATATATGTACACCAGTGATCGGAATTGAATCGTTTTTTCGCTATTCATACTGACTCATAAATATAATTTATATTCAACTACCCTGATTTACACATACTCACGATGACATTGATTTATAAATATACCTATGTTGAAATAAATATGAATGTGACGCACAGTGTCGTGAGTTCATATAACGAGCGGCGAAAAATAGAAGATGTAATCGTAAAGAAATGAAATTTGGAACACACGCTTTAATTGGTAAAATACAATCACACATAAAATTTGGCCATCTAATTTCCAAGAATTCGTGTCCTTCTCATATATCCTGAAATAAAAAATTACCATAACAAAGAGAAAAATTATTGTAACTCAATGAGATTGTGTATAGATACTAATTTTCAACATATTTAATGCTTCGTAAAAATTTCGGTCACTTCAGAGAAAGGATACGCATATCCCAAAAATGTCCTTTTTCAAAACTTTGAAACAAAAAAATTGTTTATAGTGAGTTAAATGTTTAACTAGACGCAATATAGACATCTACAATTTGGCCATATAAATGTTAAGGACTAGTGTCCTGAAAATATACAAATTATAACTTGAAAAATATTGTAAAAAAAAATTGTAAGGGGGACAAGGTGGACAAGAATACAAAAAATTTGCAATCTAGTTACTTGTATAAATATAATGTGAAAGCATGAAAAATATAGTTTTATATATTTTTTTCTATTGACCACTTAACTCATAGTTTTTTTCACCCACAGATGTTTTTCTTTCC
>OX101756.1:61215502-61466176 GCA_944452675.1 Tachina lurida
AAAACAGTGCCTACTAAATACTTCATAAAATAGAACAAAATTAATAAGAAATCTCTATGGTTATTTTTCAATAAGGAAATCTTATTAATTTCATAGAGAAAACCTTTTTGAAAAAATCAAGAAGAAATCTTGTAGTTTTTATGAGGTTATCTTATTAATTTTTATGAGGCGACCACATAAAAAATAAAAAGAAATGTTTGTATTTATTCTTTGTGCTTTTCTTATTTGTATTTTCATTTAAATTCTATACCATATAAATATGTATGTATGTAATATATTGTAGATGTTATTTATTTATATATACATACATACACATTATGTTATATTCTTAACTAACTTACTCACCAAGTATTGAATCAGCAAACTTCTACCTGATAGACAAGCACTCTAACCAATATGCTCAGAAGCAGCCTGAATAACCATTGAAATTATTGTGCAAACATTCTTATACAAAAATGAAAGATCATGAAAAAATTGTCTCTATGTCTATTTATAGATATGAAATAACAAGACAACTCATAAAATCAAGAAGATTTCCATATTAAAAAATCAATAAGATGCTTTACACATACGCATATAGGAACCTACTAAAATCATGAAGAAACCATTATTGAAAAAATCAATAAGATATCCTAATAAAATCAAGGCTTTTTAAAAAAATCAATAAGGCAACCTAATAAAATCAATAAGAAATCACTATAGTTTACAATTTGTAAGAAAACCTAATAGAATCAAGAAGTTTTTCTCCATGGATTGTTTTTTTGGTGCCAAAAATAACGGAAATTGAGTAAAAAAAGTTGTGAATAATAAGATTTCTTCTTGATTTTATGTGATTTTCTTCTTGATAAAATTAATAAGATTTTCCACATAAGAACAATAAGGAATCTCTATGAAAAAATCTTTGTTTCTTTCTGCTAGGATACCCCTTAGCCTAAAAACGTTTCATAGAGAAAATTTTTTTGATTCTATGAGGCAGTTTTTTTTCTGTGTACTACTTCCTCAAAAGTGAAGAAAATCGTGCTTATGGTTAAAGTTATGAAGACAATACAAAACACGGCTGGCAAAATCGATTTTTGGCAAAAATTCGACTTGCCATTAAATTTTGTATTTATAGTTTATTTAATTTTTTGCATGACAAATAGACGATGTAGGTTCCATTTAAGTTTTTGCATGAAAAATAGACGATGTATATTCTATTTAATTTTTTGCATAAGAAATGGACAATTTATAGGCCATTAAATATTTTCATAAAAAATTTTTTGCATGAAAAATTAATGAAATTAAATGTTTTGCATGAAATATAGACGATGTTTAGTCTATTTAATATTTTGCATATTAAATGGATGATGTATATCCCATTAAATTTTGTATGTATAGTTTATATAATTTTTGGCATGAAAAATATACGATGTATAGTTTATTTAATTTTTTGCATGAAAAAAACGACCCTACACAGAAAAAATTATTCACAAAATGTATTGAAAGTTCTGTATTCTAAAGCACACTACTTCCAAGCCTTATATTTCAGTGTAAACATTATCAACAAAACAAGCATAACAAAACATGACTCTCACTGAAACAAAACAAGCACTATTCGAAAAGTTTCTCTCTATAGCTTTGTTAGTGCTTGTATGTTCAAACGAAGTAGAACATCAAAACAAAAACAGACAATGAAATAAAAAAAACGGTAAATTACACCAAAAGCATCGAGTACACTAGAACCAACACAAAAAAGCGTAAAAATGTAAACAAGAGTGTTATTAACTAATACATACATACATTCGATTTTTTATGTTCATAAAAAATGTAAAAGTTTCTTTGTAAGTTTGTCTACGAGTTATTCAAACATGTTTTGAATGTTCCAAAATAGTTTTGATGTTCTACTTCATTTCTCTTCTACTTCAGCCTTGTTCTATTTTAACATTGTTTTGTTGTACTTGTGTTCTCTTCTTCAATGTTTTGATCGTGAAACAAAAGAAATATTTTCGGAAGTATGTGTTTTGCAATGAGCAAGTAATACATACACACTAATTGTAATTTCATGAAATGCTTGTAAGACATTTTTGTTGTGTTTGTGCCACACTTTAGTATTTATTAATTTGAGTGGAAAAATTTAATTAATATTATCAAATTGTTTATAGGTGAAAATTTAATTAATTATTTAATTGATACTACAAATATTTTAATTAATATTACAAAATCATTCATATTACTTTTTTGTGTGTAGTTATTAACCCTATGAGGTTTCAAATTATGCTTGAGCCCTAAACAATTTATTTTGTGACAGCCTAGTGTACAAGTATAATCACGAGTATTTTTTGAAGTATTTTTAAAAAATGGGCGTTGCTCTATAATGACATATATTTAACATTTAAATTTTTTTCTCGAATATTTCTTAAAATGTAAGCGAAACTACATAAGTAAAGCAGACTTTTTTTTAGCTCTTGGATAGAGAAATCTACTTGCAAAAAAATCTTTCTTATTAGATCAAAAACATTAGCCTTTCATCGCTTTGAATTTTTTATTAACCCGAGGTTGTCCACTTTAGTTCTTTGTGGCTCCGCCCCTTTAGAGACATATAGTCTTAATTCCAGACTAAACTAGGTGACATTTTCTTAAATGCTGTATGAAATTTCAAAAAATAACTATTTCTACTCTTTTTTCAAACGCGACAGCCACCTTAGAGCAGCATGGTCGGCACTTAATATAAAATGCACGGTAACACCACACATTTATTATTTTCGGATTTTTAAAGTGTTCGGCTAAAATAACCTATAGCTTTTTCTATTCCACTGACTACTTGTACACACTTGAGCACACCGCCTATACTGTATCCTCTTGCTTTACTTACTAGCACAAATTTTCTCCTGGGATTGGATATGGAAAAACAGGTACCGCATATAATATACATAGGTATATATTTTAATGCTTTGAATGTGTACTTCAACATCGTATTGTATGTTTGTGTGCTAGCGTTTATGTTTTTAAGCTAATAATATCTGGATAGCTAAAATCTTTCTACTGAACACATTTGCATTAGGTCTGTTCATGGTATATTTCCTTAACAATATAAACCATTTTTCTCTTTACTACTTTAAATCTCATAAAAATAACGTTTTTAATTTTTCTTCTTTTGAAGCTGAGCTTACACAAGACTTTTGTATATAAACTTGTCATTAACAAGCATAAAAATTATTCACAGAGATATATTAGTAATATACATTTATATATGTATATAAAAAATTAAGTATAAATACCAGTACTTGTTGGGGCCTCAAAGATAGTGCCCTCACCTTGTTCACAATATTTTCCTTTTTGACCATTCTTACATCTGCATTGATAGCCGTCTCTAGAGCTCAAATTGGGAAGGCAAACGCTTCCTCGGCGGCATTTATTGTTTTCACACGGATCAGCCTGCAAATGCCATATTTGAATATGATTTATACTGTTAGTGCTAATAATTATTTACCTCTTTACTAGTATGTGGCGTTTCATCCATAAAGTCGTGATCATCTATTGCGGTATTTTCTCCTTCTAACAAAGCACATCCCGGCGTAATTTTTTGTTGGTGAGCTGCATTTTCAAAATCAACCATTTTGTGATTAATCCACACTTCTTTCATACATCCTTTAAAACTTGTAAGATTGCGAAGCTGCCAATTTTTATATGCTTGTTGAGCAGGATCGAGAGGTAGGCCACCTATATAAAGTGGTGTTGTAAGCTTAAGGTACTCATTCGTTCCATCATTTATAATGGACCTGGAAAGCCCTCGATCTACTCGCAACGTAAAATTTTTCCTGTTGGATAAAAGTTCTACAGCGTGATATTTGTTGTCGGCCACCATTTCAAAACTGTACATAGTCGACACAGGATAGTTACCAACATCATAGCTTACACGTATTCTGCCATTAAAGAGCTCAACAGCCCAATGTGCGTCTTGACCATCATACATTAAAATACCGTTTTGTTCAGATGTACTAAATATTATAGTCACATTCGCTTCGGGTTTTGTACGAAGTGGTTCCAACTCAACAAATGAGTTATTATGTACAAAACTGATGCTTGTTAAATATTCGCACCATTTTCCTGTATAACCAGGATGACATTTACATAAGTAATCGGATCCAGACGGGTTTGGTTGAAAGCAAACTCCGTGCTTACATTCATGGTTTTGGCAAGGTGATGTTTGTGGATATAACATGGATACCATATTGTGACCCTCACAATATTTTCCGGTAAAGTCGTCTGGACACATGCAAATGTAATCGTTTATTCCATCAATACAAGTTCCGCCATTCTTACATATATGATTTTGGCAGTCATCAATGTTATCGCTGCAGTTTACACCATGAAATCCTGGCATACAATCGCATGAGTAATGTGTAAAGTGATCTTGGCACGTTGCACCATTTGCACATGGATTTATATCCTCACTGCAAAATTTGATTTTAGTATCGCAATATTGTCCTGAAATAAGAAATGTACTTAAATATATATTTAACGCAAAAAGAAATTATGTAGGGATAGTTTAAAATTATGTTAGGGCACTTAAGTTTTGCGTTCTACTTAAAAAATGTGCCGGACATGTTCTCAATATTTTTTATAAGACCCAACCCAGCAAAAAATTTTCGAAATTTTGTAATGGGTAGTACTCTTTTAATGGCTTACAAAGTAATGACTGATACTTATTTATGTAATTATTTTATGTGCGTAATAATGACTGCCCTGTAATGAATAAAATAAGAACTTATTTATATCATTACGTGAAAGTACTTATTGTAGTGCTTTCCAGTTAATAAGGAAAAATATCTAGAGAAAAATTTATTGATCGTTAAAATTATTTTAATTAGAAAAACTAGCAAATTAATTTAGAATAAGTTTAAGCAAAAATTAATCTATAAAATTTTGCATATTTGTAAGCAAAAAATAACCCATTAAATTTTCAGTACTCTTAGGCAATCAGTAATATATTAACTTTTGCATATTTGTAGGCAAAAAGTATAGGGTACAGCATACTTTTTGAACTTCTCAAACAAAAAAAAATGGGTTATTCAGTCAAATTGTAAGTACTTACGACTGAGGAGTACATACACTTTTTTGCATTCTAGTAGGCAAATTTTTTTGCTGGGAAAATAGTATTTCGCTCATATACCCGCACATTGAGCATTGTGATGAACAGAGTTCGTATTTGCTCATGAGCCAACATTTGCGCGTATACTCGCATATTTGTTTATATATTAATACTCATGCTCATGAGCAGGGCAAGTTTAAAATGGCTAGCAAAATGGCATGAAAAATCATAACAAAGGGCACGAAAAATAGCACAAGATGGCAAAAAAAATTAAATATGTTTCTTCGGAATAATTTTTTTCTTGTCCATATTGCTTAGTTAATTGTTTGAGTTTCACTCTGATTAAACGATAAATGGTTCAAAGGGCTCAATGCCTACTACCCATGCTGTAATTACACATGGATTGTCAGACAGGTTATATCCTATGGTTGTGAGGTTAATTGGGAGGCATTCAAGAAGAAGAATCAGAGGTGTGCCTCCCTGTGCATCACAGTTGCCAAGAGGAGTCAACCTTCTATGTCGACAGTAAGGGAAAACCTAAAATCTGTGAAGGAACAAAATGCACTGTGTGTATTTTGTTAGAAATTACTTGACGGACTGGTTATGTATTTTGTACATGTTATAAAATTTTGGTTTATTAAGCTTGCAATCGCACACTACACAACAAAGCACTGAGAAATCTCCTTTTAATATTTTCGGAAACTTTTTACCATTCCTAATTTTTTTTTATGCTTGTAAGTATTTATTGTATCTTCAAATTTGAACTAACAATAAGTTTTCAAATCTTAAATCTAAAATATACTTATTAGGCCCGACCAGTGTCGGACACACTGTTGCCAGAATTTCTAAGGATAAAATCTGCAAAATTCAGCAATTTTTCACGAAAAAATCTGCAAAATCTGCATTTTATTTTTAAAATCTTAAAAAAATCTTCAAAGCAATTTTTTAAACAACTTTTTTTATATTTTATTAAAAAAATTTACATAAATATGGATGTACATGTGCAACATATATATTTTTATAGAATGACTATCAAAATATGTTATTAAGAACTACGTACACAAGCCTAATAGCACAAAATAGGTAATATTCGTAAAAGGTAGTATTTATAAATATTATTTTGGGTTACAAAACGTTTAACAAAGAAAAATTTGTTTTGTAAAGATTTCGTAATCTTAAACAAATTTTTATGAACACGGCAGAATAAGCTTCAAGGAAAAATCTTTACAAGCTAACATCTTGGATTTTGAATTAATTTTTAATTTCTCATTTACAATTAGCTGCCGCACTGGTTGAAGTCTAATGATGAGGAAAAGCCGCCAATTTTCCACACGCAAAGTTTACTTTGCAAAGTCTTGAAGAGAAAATAAGTTCAAAAATTTTAACTCTCTAAACTATGAGTCGTTCACACATAACAGAAACAAGAAGTAGTAGCAGTATTAGGAAAAATTAAAAAAAATTGCACTATAATTAAAGTTGAAAAATCTGCGTTTTTAGCCCAAAAATCTTCAAATCGGGATTTCGTGTTTTTGGAGGGTAAAAATCTGCAAAATCCAGATAAATCTGCATTTCTGGCAACCGTGGGAGAACATAAACTTAGTGGTAGTTATAAATAATACATAAGTAGTGACAATCAAAAAGGAAAAAAAAAAAGTATTTGCAAGCAGTCCCATCTGGAGTGTTGAGAATAAGAGCCCTTGCGCCCCTCTTTTTTATGCGGATGTCTCCAGTAAAGTTCAGAATATTACGAGCAAGCGGATTAGGATGTGACTCGAGTTTTGTTAAGTATTTGCCTCCATATTTTGCAATTTCTTCAATCACTAGTGGCATATTTAAATCGCGATGTAAACTGGAATTTTTAATGTACCATGGAGCTGATGTTATCACTCGTAGAATTTTGTTTTGCCTACGTTGGATTCTCTCGACATTAGAAGCTGAAGCAGTGCCCCATATCTGAATTCCGTAACACAATATTGGCTTCAAAAGCGACTTGTATATGAAAAGTTTGCAGTCTAGGCTGAGTTTTGAGTTTCCAACAATGTATCTGAGTTAATTTAAGTTCCATTTGTGTTAGCTTTGAGTCAATATGGAGTTTCTATGTAAGTCGTCGATCAAGGTGTATTCGAAGGTATTTTACGTGTGAATGTTGAGGAACAACTTGATTGTTGATTCGAATTGGAAAACAAGTATCTCTTCGCAGAGTAAAAGTTACCTGAACACACTTTTGCTCGTTTACTTTAATTCTCCATAAGTTTTACCATAGTTCCAGTTGTGTAATATGTTCTTGTAGATATCGGGAAGTCTCGTTAGGGTTTTCGTGCATACTTAGGCGGATTGTATCATCGGCAAACGTAGATGTATGGATATTACTGCTCAAAGGCATATCACAAGTATAAATCAAATACAAAACTGGCCCCGGTATGCGTTCCTGTGGCACACCGGATGATATAGATTCGGGCACACTCATGAATTCTCCTTCCACAACCGTGAACTTCCGGGTAGTAATGTAGCTTTCTAATAAATTCAAAAAATTTATTGGTAGATATGATTTCAAGGCCTTCATGCCACACTTTATCAAATGCCTGCGAAACGTCAATAAACAGAGCAGAACAGTACTTCTTTTCTTCAAATGTTCTTCTTATAAATTGAACCAATCTATGCATTTGTTCAATGGTGCTATGCTGACTTCTAAAACCAAATTGATGGTCTGGGATGCACCCACTACCAATTAGAATTGGGGAAAATTTTAACATGAGCAATTTTCGAAAAGTTTTGACATTGCTGAGAGCAGACTTATTGGCCTGTATAATGCAGTCTTGGTAGGATATTTGCCCGGCTTTGGAATCATTTTAACTTTGGAAAGCTTCCAGTCGTAAAATGGCATTAAAAATGAGTAACAGGATTCTAATTGCAATACGAGGCAACTTAATCAGCATCTGGTTACTAATTCCATTAATACCTGCAATTAGTTTTTGTACATCACACGTCTTAAATTTTATGGGTCGAGGGGGTAGCGCAACTACACTCGGCAAATCAACAACACCAGTACATGTGTTTGGTAGTGCTGGGAAACTATCGATATTTTCCACTATCGATATCTATCGATAGTTCAAATTTCACTATCGATATTACTATCGACTGAATATTTGCATTCGAGCAAAAATGCTAACTATTTTTTACCAGGCTAAAGTTCCTTGTTTTTATCACTTTATTTATGTATTTTCAAATAAAAATACGTAAAGATTTGAAAAGAAAATCATAAACATAACATTTATTCAAAAACAAAAATTAAATAGAATAGAATATAATTAAACTAAACGGTTAAACAAATATGTTATTCATATTATAATTCTGAATGTAACAAAAAATGGGATTTAGCAAGAAATGATGTTAATGAAATATGCCCATATAAATGTATGTACTCATGTACTCTTTTTAGTATGTGCATAAGTATAAATTGGTTTATATTCAAAAAGACATGAACTATTTGATTAAAAATTTATTTTTTTGCAAAAACACTAGCATGTCCACCTTATTTGGTTTAAGGCAGTTTCTCCTGCTATTCAATATTTCACCGGCAGCTGAAAAGCATCTTTCTGAAGGAACCGAAGTTGCAGGGACTATAAGATATTTTATTGCAACTTTAGACAATATTCTAAATTGGTTTTTGTTCTCAACCCAAAAGGTAGTCGGTCTAGAGGACTTTTCTTCAATTGGTTGTTCATTGTATTGCCTTATGCTCGCAATTGCATTTCTTGAAGGGGTACGAAGCACGGGTGCTTGTTTTTCTTTCATAAATGATAACAGCCCTGTAGCTTTAGAACACGTTCGCTTTTTTACATGCTCTTCAATTGAATCATTTACATCTATTGCTTCAACAGGTTGGCTGAGTTTATATGACGACACTTCATTCGTTAAATATTTCTTGGCATTATCAGCATTTTCAAGCATTCTAAACGCTGCTGTTTTAAAGCGAGGATCCACGAATGTTGATATCATCGAAGCAATTTTGCTTTCATATGGAAATAACCTCTTATTGATAGATTTTCTTACTTCTCCCAATATTTGTTTGCCGATGACTGTGTTAATGGTTGCAGCTAAATCGTCTAGCTTCAAAACAATGCCGTGTACTAACGGTATTACCAATGACATTGTGACATATTGGTCACCAGAAATTTCGGTTGTTGCATTTTCAAAAGGCTCCAATATAGTAACGATTTCTGATAAAATATCGGCCTCATTTGAAGTGATAGCAGTTGTAGGAGATGGTCCATTTTTTAAAGATATGATAATAACTGTAATCATTTCCCTTAATTTTAAAAATCTTCTTATCATTTCTACTTCACTGTTCCATCTTGTACTGACTGACTGGATGAGCCGCAATTCTGAAACATTTCTCTCACTTTGCAAACTTCGTAATTTGTCACTTGCTATTATACTCGACTTAAAAAAAGTAACTATCTCCTTTACACGCTTAATTAAAATTTTTAGCTCATGATTTTCTGACAAAGCATCTTCACAACTAAATTTAACGTGTGGGCAAAGCAAGGCGAGTGTTTAATTTTTAATAGATTTACGGCTGCAACAATATTGGCCGCATTGTCAGTAACAATAACTGTCACTTTACCTGACAATCCCCATGTTGTTATAATATCATTTAATATAGTCTTTAAATTTTCTGCTGTATGGCTGCCTTCAATCTTGTTTGTTGAAAGAACTGCTGATACAAGCTTATCAGATTTAGGTTCTTTGAAGTGGCAAGTTACAGTAATATATCCTTCAGTTTTAGATGATGTCCATGTATCGGTAGTTAATGCGCACACTTCAATGTTGCTTAGCATATTTTCTAAACCTCGTTTTATATTTTTATACATATTTGGTAAAAGAACATCACTTATATGCCTGCGAGATGGAAGTACAAAACGGCTATCCAATGCTTTTACAAAGTCCTTAAATCCAGCATCTTCCACAACGCTGAATGGTTGAAAATCTGTTGCTATAAATGACACTAGTTTTTGCAAAAGCAATTTGTGTCTGGTGCTAGTCACAGAATAAGTTGTTTCTTTAAACGAGAGGAATGATTCCATCCGACTTTGATTTGATGTTGAGGGCTCACATGAAGCTCCTATGCCCCATTCCAAACTGTGAACTCTCTGCAGATGATCCTTCAGATTGCTTGTATTGCCGCTCGTTTTAAACTCTTTCTTGCAGATATTACATTTTGCGATGCCTTTTGTAGACGTTTTTGTAAAAAAATTCCACACTTTGGATTTTCCCGGCATTGTGGCCATTTTTAGTTGTTGATTTTATTAAGGTTCCAGAAGCCTCCACCTGGAAAGTTTACCAGAAACTATAGAAATATGCAAACTCAACTTTCAAGTCACAACAAGTTTTAAATTTTCAGTGTTGCAATGTAGAAATGAATGATTTTGTACATTAAGGTATCAATATAGATGGTGTTGTTTCTACAACAATTCCATTACAAAAACAATTTACATTTTGACACCAGGCCCCTAATAAAAGTAGTACAGCTGTGCTATCGGCACCACTCGCTATTTTTCTAGTTTGTTCACACTACTGCAATTCATCGCGAATTAATAACAAGTAAACTTGCAGAGATGAACTGAACCTGCTGTTGCAGGTTTTCAAAACTGTATTATAATATCGATAGCGATAGTTTTGCCTATCGATGTTTTCGATGTTTTGAAACTATCGATAGTATCGATAGTACTATCGATAGTATCCCAGCACTAGTGTTTGGTATAAATATGGATTTTAAGTGCTTTGCAAACAAGTTAGCTTTTTCAGTATCACTCCTTGCCCAACTTCCGGTAGAAGTGCGCAGAGGTGGTTTAAACTCAACGGGTGTTTTAATCCTTTTCGCAGCTCGCCATAAAGAGTAATTAGATGCTGGTGTGACATCCAGATTTTCCAGATAGTTTTTAAGAGATGCAGTTTTTTCATATGCAAGCAGCTCTTGGAGTCTTTTAGTGCACTCTTTAAAATTAATTTTATTTTAGGGTAATCTTTGCTGTTGCCATTCCCTTCTAGCTATTCTTTTTTGACATACTAGATGCTCAATATCCGTAGAATATATTATATTAAACCCAGTCTGCGGATGGGAAGTAGTGGCATGTTCTTCTGCTTGCTTAATATTTTCGTTAAGATTGGCAATGCTAGCTTCAATATCTTCGAATGTTCTTAACGTAATGTTTTCCGTGCAATGACTACTGAGATATTTTTTGAATTCCTAAATTCCTTTACTTTTTTGTAACATTACGTTACTTGCATGGAATTTTAATGATGATTTTATAACGAAAACGTAAATATTCGAAAAAAAAATTATGAAATATAAATTAAATATAACTGTGTAGAAACTATCCAATATGCAAAATGAATTTCTCCAGATTCGTTCCCTTGGTCCTGCATTGGGTATGACATGCATTTTGGCAAAATGTTAAATCTCTCCGCTTAACAGAAACACGGGAAATGTTTTGATCAAGTATGGAATAATTACGTTTTTTTTTAAAGGTACATTTTCAAAGTATCCAATATGCTCTGGACAGAAGAACCGCTCTCGAGGCATGCCTAGCTCTAGTGCTAGTTAATTTATCTATTGCTAAACTGTATTTCTGATCATTCGATTTTTCATAACTCAGGCGTTGTGCTATAATTTGTTTTTATTAAATCAATTTTTACATATGCCTCCACTAATTTTTGCCCACGTTGTAACGAGTTTTGAACTATTTCCTCTTGAAATTTGCCTTTTTGACCACCAATATTATGTACAGCTCTCAAATCATTATTAATGAATGATAAAACGAAAAAAATTAATTAGTGTTTTATTTTTAGGAATTTGTTAACGCACTAATAATCCCAAGTTATTATTTTATTTATTCAGAAAAATAATTTGTTATTAAAAATACAATGAAATTGATTATTGAGGGGTTTAGCTGGATCCTACGCGCATTTCACTGTTGCTAATGCAAATCATCAGGGAACCTTTACCCAAAAATCTTGGAACAACTAGAGTTATTATCTTATAAACTTTAATTTAAACAAATGAGAAGCTCATCAAATAACAAAGTTGAAACAAGAACTAAATAATCAACATGTTTTTTATTTTCTTACTTTACTACATTGGCTGACTTTTTTCAGCTCGATTTGTAGTTGCAAAAAAAACGTAAAGAAAATAAATTTCAACAACAGCTATTCAAGAATAGAGTGTTGCCACACAAGTATTTTTGACCTGGTGCTGTCAAGTTAATAATTAATTAGTGTTTTATTTTTGGGAATTTTTGCCATTTAAGTTTAACATTTGTTAACGCACTAATAATTCCAAGTTATTATTTTACTTATTTAGTCAAATAATTTTTTAAAATTATTTTTTTAAAGTATATTTCTGGTTTCCCTGGTTATTACAAAGTAAACTATCCAAAATTCCACATTCATTAATCACTCAGATGCAAAGTGACGAATGTGATTTTTTTGGTAAAAAAATCAGTTATCTGAAAAAACTTATTATCATACGAAAGGGAATTAAAAGCTGCATAAAAAAGATGTTACCTTTAGTAATGCACTGATTTTGAGTCCACAATTTCATAGCATTTTCGCTCTCCTGAAAAGTGCCGATTTGTATATTGGATAGTGTGACATGGTAGGGACGATATATTGTTAATTCAACAGATTGATTCAACTTATTTTAATTATTATTATTTTCAGCAGTATATAAAAATTTCTTATAGGTTGCAAAAAATTGTATTTTATGGCAAGGTAGACTAAAAATGCCATTTTATGTCATTATTGAAGAAATGGCATTCGCAAGCAGCGTTTCAAAATATACATTACCTGAAAATTTTTTTTACTATTGCTAAAACTAGTACTCCAAACAATCACAAGCAGCGGCAGCAGGAGCAGTTATCTTGTTTTGTGGTATTACAAAAATTAAAAATTTTAAGAACCCCCGAATATATCTAGAGAAGATGTGATATCTTTTAAACGGCTGAACCGATTTTCTTAAACCCTCTCGATCAAGTCACCTTTCAAACAGAAAAAACTAATTTAAAATCGGTCCCGTCGTTTGGTCTGTACGTGGAACCAAACAGACATACACATAAACAGACACACACTAGAAACTTATCACAAGGGTATTAAATTAATGGGAGTTTTGCTTTAATCGGTTAATCGCTCGATTAATTAACCGAGGTTTTGCCTTAATGGGTTTATAACACAGTGTGACAAAAAAAAAAATACCTGCGAAGTGTTACTATTTTTCTGGTAGGTATTGCCGAGTATAACAACAATCTGTATTTGAAATTTTCCAAACACCTCCAAAATATTAAGTTACGGGTAAAAAACCAGTTTTTCGTACCCATAGGAACCTATCGTCCTCTAACTAAGTTAGATTATTAAGGTTGGTATATGTGATAAAAGTGGTTCTGAAAGAAAAAAGTTTGGCGACCACTGTTGTACAAATTTTGTACTCCGTGTTGATATACGTCTATTAAATTATACGTGCATCATCCTGGAAGCTTAAATACACAAAAAGCGTATAAATATAACGCAAAATACATCATGCAGGTAGTTTTTAAACAAAAAGTATTCTTATAAAATGTTTAATAACTCAGTAATTTTCGAAGGGATTTTGCAAAACAAACCTGCGAATGACTTTTTATAGACTATATTTTATTTTATTTTTTTATATTTTTTATATTTTTTTCCTTTTGATTATCACTACTTATGTATTATATATAACTATTACTAAGCTTATGTCCGGCACTGGTCGGGCCTAATTATATTTTTATATTTAAGATTTGAATACTTATTGTTAGTTCATATATGAAGATACAATAAATAAAAGTCATGTATTAAAAAAAAAAAATATTTTATAAATAAATTTATAAACGGTATGGTTTCAGTACAAAAATACTGCTTAAGAAAGAGTCCAAAGTTGAAAAGTGTCGAAAAAACCGAAAAAATTATATTTAGTGAAAAACTACAGACATCTATCTGAAATTCACTGAAACAATATATATATGGTCTAAGTGTCTTTCTAAATCCACTTATAAATTTAAAATCGGTTGATATATTGACTTAGTTAGAGGTTAGAAGTGCCTACGGGTACGAAAACCAGTTTTTTACCCGTAACTCAAAATTTTGGAGCAGTTTGGAAAATTTCAAATACAGATTATTGTTATTATGACAATGCTTAACAGAAAATAGGTAATACGTCCCAGGTATTTCGATTTCATAAAACATTTGCACACAGTGTAATCGGTTAATCTCGGTATAAACCGGTTAATAAAGTTTTTCCATAAATAGTGTTTTCAACAAATAAAAGTGCATATTTTATTTATTTATTTCATTTTATTAGTAATAAATTCAGTAAAGTGCGACTTTGACTGGCGCACGAAGGGTTCCGTATATTCGGTTTTGAGCATTTTTTAATGTGGCTTTTTTTGAAGTTTTTTTTCAGTTTAAATGATTTTTTTCAGTTTTGTCGCTTTTTTCTCGTTTTGGCGATTTTTTCTGTTTTTGGTGATTTTTTTTCATTTTGGCGATTTTTTAATCTTGGCGATTTTTTTGTTTTTAGGGTTTTTTTTATTTTGGTGATTTTTTTAATTTTGGCGATTTTTCCGGTTTTTCGCGATTTATTTTAGTCTTAGAAATTTTTTTTAATTTGGTGCTTTTTTTCGTTTTGGCGATTTCTTTTTTGTTTTGGCAATTTTTTTGGTTTGGCGATTTTATAATTTTTTAGTTTTACCGTTCTTGAAAATTTCAAAAGTACTTATTGTGTTTGTATATTGTGATTCTCAATATATTATTAAGAGTCTTACTATAAACATACGAAGTTTGTCAGCTAAATTAAAAAATTTTTTGGGTTGAAGTCTAGTGACGAGTTCCAAAAGCGGGAACGAAATGCATATAGACAATTGCTTAACCATAACAACAAGCTAAATTTTCAAATTATTATTAAAAAATATTGCAAGAATACCAATCCCGTTTTTCTATTTATTCAAAAGTTAATACTGTAAGAAACATAACAAAGAAATTTTTTGTTAAAAATTTTCGTTATTAAAGGTGCCAGATAGTTTTGAAATATACCTATTTTTGTTATAAATATCAAATGTAAGGAATTTTTTTTCTCAAATTGCAAGGCCGGAACCAAAAAATTAGTCATTTCACCTTGAGACATGATATGTTTTTAAATATTTCCTAAAATATTATCTGCGCCGGGCGAAATATAAGAAAAATACAGCAGAAATACAAAAAAATCCCATTTTGGGGCTTTTTTAAATATTTTTGGGAATCAGAAAAAAGCTTTGACAATTAAAAAAAAAACTTGTATACAATAAAAATGAACGTCCCACGTCAGAAGTTATTGTTGCCAATTTAAATGTTGCTATTTCGTTTGTGGAGTATTAAGTTTCTAAATTTTCTTTATTAGAACTATAAACTAAGGATGCAATTTGTTGCTTTTTTTAGTGCATAATTTATTTGTATAACTGTTTCTAATTTATTTTTAATCTCTTCACTTATTCTGCCTTTCGAGTAAACATTTTCTTAGCGCATCTTCAATTTATTCGACTTGAGCTGTTAAAGTAACAAAAGCCTCTAATTGGGCTACAATGTGAATAAGAAAGCACATACATATATTAATTATCATATTAAAAAAAATGGGATCATAAATTTTTCTCTTTTTTGTTCTTACACAGTCTTTAGAACTGCAGCTTTTATAGCATGAAAAAAATAAAAAAAATTATTAAAAATATACATTTATAATGAAATATGCAAAAATATGTATTTATTATAAAATATGCAAAAATATACACTAACAAATCGATGCCATTTTGTTGCAAATTTGTTGATTCGCAAAGATATTTTATTTACGTTGACCAATGACAGAAAACATGCATTTACACAAAAATCCTTCCCCTAGTCATCGCGTAAGTCCTAGTTTAGACGGGCGAACACTCGGAAGGAAAACATCTGGAATGCTCTTTTGTTGTTTCCTTCGCGTTCACACGGACGAAAATGTTGCCGGCGACATTCCAATATTACTGTATATTACCAACCATGCATTCATGTATATGTGTGTATATGTAGCAACGAATATGAAAACAAAGCGTGTCCGCGAGTACCGCATACAAAAATGCTTCTCTCTTCCCCACGCGTAAATTGCCACCAAACTAAATGTTTCCCTTCCAAATGTTTTCGTGTCTAAGTGCTGACTAAGATGGGCTGAGGGATCAGTTTATCCCCCACAAATCACGGTCTGCCTTAAATTTTGACAGATACACCCACACACACACTAGATCTATCTTAGCAACACCTCCCTCTCATAAATTAGGATCAGCCTTAAATTCACACAGGCATATAAATACACACAATCGATCTATCGCTCCTCACAATTGACGATCAGCCTTAAACTCTCCGAAACATACACATACATTCTCCGACGGTTACCTGTGGCTGAGTTGTAGCGATGCTTGCCTCTCAGTCCAAAAATCTTGGGTTCGATTTCCGCCAAGACCCTGGGTGTTTTCCGTAAACAATCTAATCGCTTCGCATACACACACAATTGATCTACCTAAACTACACCACGACTCCTTCTAATCACAACCTGGCTTGAATTCTCATAGACAGATATACCCACAAATTCCCACAGACATACATACATACACACACACATCATTTTCATGTTTTCCCGTCGGCATAAAGAAAAATAGCTTTCGCACATATAAAAACCTTAAACCTCTCAACCTCAATGTATTCGCACAAAATATCCCACGGTCACACATATATACACATACTCTTAATGTAAATAAAAAACAGTTAATGTAAACAAAAAACTCCTAATGCAAACAAAAAACACAATTGCCAAATTTCAGCTCTTAAATTTTAATATTTCAGAAAATGTTGCACTAAAATTTTCAAATTTTATACAAATTTTAAAAATTTCAATGAAAAATTTTTAAAAATTTCACCCAAATTTCAAAATTTTAATTGTACCCGGACATACAATCCCCTACCACTACCCTACAATCGACATATCTCGAGATTAGTTAAATATATTGGAATAAAAAAGACTCATTTGGAAGTCACAAATATCAATTTTAGAAAATAAAATTATTTTAATATATATTTTTTATGGTAAACAACAATATTTTTTAGTTAAAAATTTTAAAACTATCTACCTTCACAACTTTTTATAAACGCTTAAATACAAAAAATATTTTTAAAATTGAGTATTTTCGGACATTGCTGAATGTAGGGTAATTGTCCAAAATACAAAATAATTAGCTTTTAGCACATTCTTACTGAATTGCTTTTAGCACTATGTGATTAATGTGTTAAACAAAATTTTTTTACAAAATTTAAAATAATGAAGATAATTTTCCTAGTTTCACGAAAGCAGTTATTAATTATTTTTTTCATGAGACATTTTTAGATTTAATTGAATTGTAGTGAATTTTAATCAGAAATAATTTCTTAATCAGGCTTGAGTTCAGTAATTTCAATTCTTATTGAATGAAATATTTTTATTAATTAATGTGAGTATCTAAAGAAGAGAAGAAAAATTAAACTAGACTTTATTATTTTAATTTATTTATTTATTATTATTATTATTTTCCTTATTTTTATTTAGAACTTTGTCAAAAATTTAATGATGTCTTTTAATTTAAATTCCAACAAAAAACTAAAAAGTTAGAAGCGAAATATTAAAAAAAAAAGCAAAGGCAAAAAATTTTTGTTTGTCTTAAGTCAAATATCTTGCTTCTAAGTTATGAGAGATACGGAAACAAATCTGAGTAGGTTTTTTCTTAAGAATTGTAAGCTTAATCCAAAATGCTTTATCCGGTACAAATCGGATAATTTCTAAAAATGTTACAAGCCTCAGCTTAAGCGCGAAGGCTGTCAAGACATGTGTTATGTCCTCCTATAAGGATGATCGAAGTCTCATATAAATGCAATCAGTAGTTTAGAAGTTCAAGATTTATTACCATTTCTTTTTAATTTTGCAAAAGTCCCCGCTGCTTGGTGCAACTTACTTATCCGTTTTTAACGCCCGACCGAAAAAAGGGGTGTTATAAGTAGGGTTTTCAAGAGGTTAACCGTTAATCGGTTAACTGATCGGTTAATTTAAAATTCGCTTCTTCTATTAACGGTTAAACCGGTTAATTTCAGTAGATGAACCGATAAAAAGATTAACCGATAAATAAATAAATTTTCTTATATTTAGTAGTCGTGTCGTGATAAGCAAAAACAAAAATATATTCAAGCAGTTTATTCTGGAGTGTTGAGTATTAGAGCCCTTGTGTCCCTCTTTTTTAAGCGGATGTGTCCAGTAAAATTCAAGATATTACGAGCAAGGGGATTAGGATGGGTCTCGAGTTTTGTTATGTATTTGCCTGCGTATTTTGCGATTTCTTCAGTCACTAGTGGTATATTTAAATCACGATGTATATTTGAATTTTTAATGTACCATGGAGCCGATGTTATTAGTCTTAAAATCTTATTTTGCCTTCGTTGGATTCTCTCTATATTGGATGCTGAAGCAGTGCCCCATAACTGTATTCCGTAGCACCATATTGGTTTCAAAATCGCCTTGTATATTAAAAGTTTACAATCTAGACTGAGTGTTGAATTTCTACCAATCAGCCAATGTATCTGAGTTAATTTCAGTTTCATTTGTGTTAGCTTTGAGTCAATATGGGGCTTCCATGTAAGCCGTCGATCAAGGTGTATACCAAGGTATTTTACGTGTGAATGTTGAAGAACAACTTGATTGTTGATTCGAATTGGCGAACAAGTATCTCTTCGCAGGGTAAATGTTACCTGGACACACTTTTGCTCGTTTACTTTGATTCTCCATAAATTTAACCATAGTTCCAGTTGTGTAATATGTTCTTGTAGATATAAAGAAGCCTCGTGAGGGTTTTCGTGCATACTTAGGCGGATTGTATCATCGGCAAATGATACATCCTTCCACAACAGTGAACTTCCGGGCAGTAATGTAACTTTCCAAAAGACTTACAACGTTTATTGGCAGGTATGTTTTTAATTTTAAAATAGGGCCTTCATGCCACACTTTATCAAATGCCTGAGAAACGTCGATAAACAGCGCAGAACAATACTTCTTTTCTTCAAATGTTCTTCTTATAAATTGAACCAATCTATGAGTTTGTTCGATAGTGCTATGCTGACTTCTAAAACCAAATTGATGGTCCGGTATGCACCCACTACTAACTAGAATTGGGGACAATTTTGTCATGAACAGTTTTTCGAAAAGTTTTGACATTGTTGATAGCAGACTTATTGGCCTGTATGACTCAGCCTTGGTAAGGTCTTTGCCCGGCTTTGGAATCATTTTAACTTTGGCAAGCTTCCAGCTATTTGGATAATACTCCAGTCATAAATGGCGTTAAAAACAAATAACAGGATTCTAATTGCAATACGAGGCAACTTTATTAGCATCTGGTTACTAATTCCATCAATACCCGGAGCTTTCTTCGGGTTAAGTTCAGCAATTAGTTTTTGTACATCACGCGTTCTAAATTTTATGGGTCGAGGGGGTAGCGCAACTACATTCGGCAAATCAATAACACCAATACATGTGTTAGGGGTAAATACTGATTTTAAATGCTCAGCAAATATTTTACCTTTTTCAGTATCGCTTCTTGCCCAACCACCGGTAGATGTACGCAGAGGTGGGTTAAACGCAACAGGTGTTTTAAGCTTTCTAGCAGCGCGCCACAAAGAGTAATTAGATGCTGGTGTGGCATCAAGACCATCCAGGTAGTTTTTAAAAGATGCAGTTTTTTCAAATGCAAGCAAGTCTTGGAGTCGTTTAGTGCACTCTTTAAATCTGATTTTGTGTTGGGGCGATCTGTGCTGTTGCCATTCCCTTCTAGCTCTTCTTTTTTCACTCACGAGACGTTCAATATCCGTAGAGTAAATGCTATTAAATCCAGTCTGCGGGTGGGAGGTAGTCGCATGTTCAGCAGCCTGTTTTATATTTTTGATAAGATTGCCAATGTTAAATTCAATATCTTCGGATGTTCTTAGCGTAATGTTTTCCGTACAATGACTACTGAGATATTTTCTGAACCCCAGCCAATTAACACGGTTGATCGTCTTTACATACGGGTGAGGTAAGTCACTTCTTAGTGGGCTACAAATTGTAACGATCGTGGGAAAGTGATCGGAGGAGAGATCTTGAGACGCTTCAACATGAATTAATTCACCAGAAATATTTTTCATGACTCCAAAATCTATAACATCCGGAATTTTTTGTATGTCCGTAGGCCAGTAAGTGGCCTCTCCACTCGAAATGACGTCCAAGCCCATTTTTTAAATTGTGTTGAACAATGCGCGACCTCTAGGTGTAATAAGACGCGAACCCCAGAACGTATGTTTTGCATTGTAGTCGCCAGCTGCTACGAAGCAAGGGCCAAGGCATTTGTAGAAATCCTCGTATTGATCCTCAGTAATTGCGAACCTAGGAGGGGAGTAAATTGACGATATGACAAAATTTGAGCAGAAAATTTCGACACAAATATTTGTTGCTTGTAGATGTTCTTGACAAATGTTGTCCAGAATATAGTGCTTGAGTCTTGACTTTATCAGAATTGCTGATCCACCGCATGCTCTTCCTCTCGGGTCCTTTGAATCATATAAGGTGTAGCCAGAAATTTTAAAAATGTTTCTGGAAGTTAAATGAGTCTCTGAGACCAACATTATATCAATATTTTTTTCCGTGAGGAAGTGGTCAAGTTCGTTTTTGTGTTGGCGAATGCCGTTTGCGTTCCAGAAACATATTTTTAACGTTTTCATGGTTTGTTAACTAATGCTTGAAGCAGAGTATTTTGCATTCTCAGCATTTCTTGCATCATGCTAGTCATACTTGTGGTAAAATTGTTTATAGTTTGCACCAGATTTTCAATAGTAGCTTCAAGGCGATTAAAATTAAACCCTGAGTTTGTATTTGTTGAAGTATTTGGCCGTGGAACATTTTGTGTGGGAATAGAGCTTGCCTTAGCAGCATCGGCATACGATACACGTGAATTAACTGGTTGGCTCACTTGCGCAAGAGTGGCGGAGTGTTTGCTGTTTGTGCTGGAGCTACTTTAGGTTTTTGCCCCATAGTCTTTTTAACGAAAGAATATACAGGACATCCTCTATAATTAGCGGTGTGATTACCTCAAAAATTACTGCATTTTTTTCTGATTGATCTTTTGGTTTAGTACAACTAGCAGTACCGTGCAATTCACCGCAAATAACACAAACTGTAGGTAATTTGCAGTAAGTTTTTGTGTGGCCATATTCTTGACAATTATGGCACTGTACGGGTCCAGAAAGCTTGTTATTTTTCGGTATAAAAGATATTTTAATTTTAAATTGGGTGCGTCTCATTTATTCTCAATTTTATATCATTCGACTCAAGTTCAACGCGAAATAGAGGCTGGGGAATCTGCTCCCTATTTATTATATTGGAAACATTTTTTACCTTGAATCCCTGGAGGACGAGTGCATCTTTTAATTCTTCGGGAACAACATAAGAATCTATGCCCTTCAATACGATCTGCAGGCCTTTAGCACTCTTAAGCTGGTATGTGTAGAAACTTGTTTTATTTTTTTCAAATTCAGAAACCATTTTGCGGAAATCTGTTTCGTCATAAATTTGAATTTTCGTTTCATCGATATTGCCACGTTTTATTGGAACAATATGAAATTTATTCTCACCAATGACCGAAATTTATTTCTTAATAAGAGCGTTTGAATTGTTTTCTCTCAAATATATTGGTGGCGGCTTGGAGGTTTTGTTCGCGGATATATCAGGTATGTCGTTGACATCTTGCAATATTTGAAAACGATTAGTGGAGGATGCGCTGTTATTCCTAGATACCTTTGAAGCAGATGCAATTTTAGTAGAATTTGGGCTTCGCCCGCGCTTTCCGACAATTATATATCGGTCCATTCCGACTTGGACCTTGGGTTTTGGGCTACTCTTATTTATAGTAACGAATCGCTAGTTGGCATTGGACAAAGCGAAGTTGATCGCTGACGAAAAATTGGCTTTGCCGTTAAAAAAAGTCTGTCATCAGATTTTTTATTTATTTTGTTTAAATTAAGATCATCAAAACTCACAGTAAGTCTATCATCAGATTTTTTATTTTTATTGTTATCATTAAGATCAGAGCTCACAGTAAAATAGGCATTTCTGCCGTTATAAATCACTTCACAATTATTTGTTTTTGAGGTACTCATATAGAGTATTCCTCAAGGGCACTTTGTTAATGTATTCCTCAAGGGCACTTTGAGTTATTTTGTTTACGGTTGTTTTTTTGTTTTAGTTATTACTGTCTATGTAAATTAATATTAGCAAAGCAAAAAAAAAGCTTGTTTATCAAAGTTATTGTACAACAAATATTATGTACTACAAATATTTTTTTGTATGGTTTTTTTTGTTAAGCATGTACTTACATATGTATGTAAAAAAAAATTCCGCTAATACGTCTGTTCACTATGAAGGTACAACGATAACGAGGAACAAAAGGAAAGTGTTTAGAAATTATTTTTCATACAAACAAACAAGTATGTTTCGTGATCCTAACTAAAGTAAAACTTCAAAATCTTTTTCATATAATATTGTCAGTACTTTTAGAGCAAGTTCTAGCTATCCAGAAATCCTTTTATTTTCTTGATTTTGAAATGCTAATATTTATGACTTAACTTCATCTAGATTAAGTATTCATCCCACTGTGCACCCCAAATTGTTGAAATTTGGGTAATTAAAATTTGAAATTCTTTAAAAGTTGTGTGAAATTTGAGAATTGCGTTTTTTTGGTTTACATGAGGAGTTTTTGTTGTTTTTTTTTGTTTATATTAAGTGTATGTATGTATGACCGTGGGAATTTTTATGGTTGTGTTTGTGGGCATACTTTTTCAGGACATTTTCTACAGGATCTTGCTGTGGAATGTTTTGACATATGATCACCCTTGAAGTAGTTGACACAGAGTTTTTGTTGCTGTATCCACTTCAGTCGATTAAGCACTGAAATTATATAATTGATGAATTCAATTGCTACATAGTTTGCAATGGTTGTTTTCCTTGGGAATGGTTGCTGTAGCTAAAGTTCTCTTTGACGTAGTTTGCGTTCGTCCGACTGCTTCTAATGATTTGAATCTGCTTTCCAGGAAGCCCAAGAGCTCTTCTAATCTTAGTAGTTGTATTGACTGCTCATATAATAATAATGTGCCTTGATCCAGTTTTTTGATTAATATATTAACTAACATGGGGTCCCATGTTGATGTGTTGATATTCAAATTGTTTAGTGCTGAGATGCACTCCCGTGTTGTGTCATGTAACCCCTTTATGGCTGTAGCAGAGGGATTATCAGTTATTTTTGGTTGGCCCAATAGTCGGTTTATGATGTTATTTGTTAATATTCGTGGATTGCTGAAGCGGTCTTGTAGCATTTTCCAAGCCGTTTCATAGTTACTTTCTGTTAAGGATAAGTTTTTTATTAGCCTAGCGGCCTCACCTGTGGTGTTTGTTTTCAAAAACCACATTTTTTGTATGGCGGGCATGGCCTTTTTGTGAATCATTTCATTGAACATATCAAAAAATGGTTGCCAACCCAGATAGTCTCCATTGAATTTCGGTATCGTAACCTTTGGAAGAGGCAGTGGGCTAAGTATGGATGAATTGCTTCCCAATTGTGATTCATCGTTTATAGGTTGTTTGTGTTGATCTGCGAGCACAGCAAGTTTAACCAGCTGTTGGTGGACTGCGTCTTCGAGGTTGTTGTAATCATCTGGATATAAGCCTTGGCTTGATGGATCTTCGATTTGTTGCCACACGTCGTCATATAAATTTTGGATTTGAGACGATAACTTTTTTATAGTCTCTGATTTTAGCTCATAAAATTGTTTTGGCTGCTCTTCTGTTAGTGTTTCCAAAGCTTGTAACAAACGTGCTAATGCTGTCATACGTGTCTGGCTAGTCCTGGTGTTCGTACTTCCTCTAATTCATATTGGTTGACTGAGTTGGTTACTGGTGTCCTTACGGATGGTACAGGTTTGGTATATGGTGTCATGCACTTTTTTAGTTGACATTCAATATGTTCAATTGTAGAACTGTATTGTTCGCCAATAGATTTGTAAATGTCCTTAGTAATATAGGGATCCTCTTCTGATAAGGTAGCATCATTCCGAATTTTATTTTCAGTCTTTTCGAACGATTGCCATAGGTTAACTAATTCATCTTGTTTTGCCTTGTAAAATACCGCTGTTATTCTGTCAAGTGGAGCCCTTTTTATGGTTGAAATGACTCTTCCAATCTCGCTTGCAGTCGCCTCTTGCTGTTTCATAAGTTCTTGTACTGATGACATCTTGAGTAATTGTTTGTATTGCGTTTGATGGAGGGTGCTGAGTTTTTAATGTAAAAGAGTTAGATATTGTTTCCCTGTGCTACTGTTTGTACTTGTGAGTTTTCAGCGTAGCCCTGTGCTACTGTTTGTACTTGTGAGTTTTCAGCGTAGCCCTGTGCTACTGGTTGTTATTTTGAGTTTTCAGAGTAGCCCTGTGCTACCGTTTTGTATTTTTGTTGATATTTGAGCTGATGTCCTATACATGGTTGCGCGTTTGTTTATTTCCTAAGAGTTCTAAGAGAGAGTGGTAAGGTAGAGGGAATCTCAGTGAATTTAGAAAATATTAGGGGTCACCAATGAATGTTTTGGCAATAGTTATTTCAATCCAAGCACATAAACTTGTATTGACACTATTTTTGTTTGCCAGGTTGTCCTTCAAGCACTTGAACTTGAAAAACGTAGTAAAGATCAATCAGTAAAACACTTTAAATGCCTTAAGAAGATTGATAAATTCTTTATTTTAATTCTTACCTTTATACTAAATTAATTAATAATAACAAGAATAAATTGCTTACTTTAACTTAATAATAAATTCTAAAATTAATTTTATAATAACAAAAAAATACAATGCTTAATCAACTATTGGTCAACGAGTAAATTTCTTGTTGACTTAATTTTAATTATTGTGTTTGAATTGGCTGTATTGGCGTATTTGTGTTTAAGTGAATATGGCATATTTAATAATAATTGAAATATATACATATTAACAAATGACTTACAGTGACAAACAAAATTTATTGTTAAAATAAAAACTATATTTTATAGAGTAATATGTTGAAATAAGTGTCAACAGGGGGGTTCAAGGGTTTTTCCTACGGGAAAATTGTGAAAAGGATTTTGGCTAATGCCGACGGGAAAACATCATTATTGTTTCCTAATGCCGACGGGGAAACGTCAAAGTTATTTTTCTAATTCTAATATAGGTGTTGCTAGACTGTACGAGCTTAAGACTGACCGTGATTTGGGTAGGTGAGGGTGGTGTTGTAATATGTATACGTGAGAATTTGTGTGTATATATGTTTGTATGAGTTTAAGGCTGTCAGTGATTTAGGGTAGGTGAGGGTGTTGTTGTGATATGTATCCCTGGGAATCGGTGGATATGTATGTCTGTAGGAGTTTAAGGGTGATCGTAATTTGTGTTGTTGACCGTCTGGTTTGTATGTATCACCGTGAGAATTTGTGTAAGTATATGTGGGAATTTAAGGTTGAACGTGATTTGTGAGGGGCGGGGTGTTGTTGAAATAATTTGAATTTTTCCTAGATGAAATCTGGTATGTGTGTGCGTGTGTGTGCGTATGATTTTCTCACGCTAGTATTTATATGTACGTAGAAATATATTGATTTCAATATCTACATTTGGTGCTATAAAATATTATCATATATTTGAACTTTCCTAATCGTATTTGTATATAAGCAGTGATGCCAACTTAGCCCTTTTCGGGCTAGATTTTGCCCGTTTTGATTCACTCAAAACGCGAAAAAAATTTTGGCATGAAACTAAAAAACGCGCTAATCTAGCACTTTTTACAATTATTTTTCAGCCCTTTTAGCCCCTTTTTACTTTTTGCTCGATATGTCTACATTTAAATTTTTACGAACTTTTTTCTTCCTTTACTCTAGCAATATCGACTTATGAAATAACTTGACAGCATTGTTTTATTCATTTTCTTCAGTTAGTTTGCCTTACCAATTTAAAAAAGAAGAAACAATAAGGTATAGTGTTCTATTTCTTCCAAATATTTTGTGCTTTGAAAGATTCTCAGTATAGACTAAAAACAGATTTTTATTTAATAACGACCAAATTAAAATTTACTTGCCTGTACATACGTATGCATATGTATGTCTAAAAGCTACCGGGCTGTCCCAAAATGTCACCAGAAATCGTTCGATCGAAAACTTGTATTGCAAACAACAATAACATTAGAACATTTGTTGTTGTTTTTAATATAAGTATTCGATCGAACGATTTCTGTTGACATCGCGGGACAGGTCGTACTAGCATAATTACTAGAATACCAAGAACTAGTGCAAAAAGGCTTAAAGTTATTGTGTAAAATTACTGGTGCTGATGAGTTTAAAACTAGCCCCTTGGCGCGCTTTTTTCAAAAGTTTGACTTAATGTTACGCTAAACGTATATTTTTCCATTTTAGCCCTTTTTAGCCCTTTTTTCAAAAATTTTTACGCTTTTGGAGTCTCAAAAGTTGGCGTCACTGTATATAAGAATGTTTTTTATACTTAAGATTGCTTTAAGGTCTGCCTGTAAGAAATTTGTTTATATTACAGATTTTGTTTATTCAACTACATCTGCCTTCTTTGACTTTTTATACGTTCATTTGAATTTATAGTTTCTCTGTCCATAATAAGTTTGATAGCTTTGGCATGTGCTTTTAATGAATGGTTTGATCTGTTCGTATATTTTCATGATGTAGATATGTAGTGTGATTGTTAGGATCTAATAAATACTGGAGTATTAATAAGAAATTTGATCATATGTGTGCATACATATCTACAAATTGATTTTATGTATGTATGTTATGTATGCACAAACTAAAGTGTGGCACAAGCCATAAAAAAATTTCTTACAAGCCATCTCATTAAGTTCAAAATGTGTGTGTGTATTGATGCGTTATTGTAAAACAAACACTTCCAAAAGGCATGTGGTTTGCTCTTCAATACGAATACTGAAGTACAGAACAAAACTGCAATAGAATAATGTTGAAGTAAAATCAAGCCTTTCAAAACAAAAATGAAATAGAACATCAAAATTCATACAGAACATTCAAAACATGCTTGAATGTTCTGATAGCAAGGACAGTTTTTCATGTAAGTATGTACGATATTATTTCATTGTAAATAAAACCTCTGAAAAGAGGTATGTATGTATGTATACATATACATACATACATAGTTTGAAAGTTTGTGCTCGTGTTCTATTGCACTCGATGTTTCTACGATTAACTGTTGTTTTGTCTCGTTCTCGCTTTTTGTTTTGATGTTCTACTTGTTTTGAAAACAGAAGCACTAACAAAACTGCAGAGAAAAACTTTTCGAATGATGCTTGATTTATTTTAGTGAGAGTCATGTTTTATTAGTTTTGTTTTGTTATTTATGATGACACTGGAACATAGTGCTTTGAAGTAGTGTGAAATAGAATACAGAACATTTAGAACGGCTTACGCAACTGTTTAGTACATACACATAACTGTTTCGCTCCTTGTTTGAATATATTCTTTTTTTTGTCATGTGCGGTTTTTCGTTGTTTGTTATAAATATTTGCCTGGTCTTTTGTGTATAGATGTAAAATATCTTCATAGTTTTTTTTTTATTTGAAATTAAAAAACCTTGTTTTAATTTGTATGTATCTGTATTTACTTAAAAGTTTGTGAGGATGTTCTGTTTTAAGTAAAACTGAATTCTTTAAAATACATACTATATAGTAATAGGAACTATATTAGAAATATTTGCTATATTTAATTTACATTTGTTTAAAGTTGTTGCAGCCTATATAGTCAACGTTAGAAATTTTTTGATGTAGACCTTTTACATGTATTTTAGAACATCTTGCATTGCCATTTATAAATTTATAAACATTTTTAACCTTCATAGTTAGCGGAGTTTTTTTGAAACATACTAAACAAACAAAAAATCATGCAAAAAAATATTCGTAGTACATACTTACATATTAACCTTGATAAATTAGCTTTTTTTTTGCTTTGCTCATATTTTTTACATAGTCAAAAACAACATAAACAAAAAAAAAAACGAAGACAAAAAAACACAAAGTGCCCTTGAGGAATACTCTTTATGAGTACCTCAGAAACAAAAAATTGTGAAGTGAGCGCTAACGGCAGAAATGCCTATTTTACTGTGAGTTCAGAAGCTCTTAATGACTTTTTCTAACGGCAAAGCCACTATTACGTCAACGCTCAACCTCGCTTTGTCCAATGACAACTAGTGAGCTACTACTAGCCCAAAACTCAAGGTCCAAATCGCAATGGACAGATATATAACTGTGATAAGGCGCGGGCGAAGTCCGAACTCTACTAAAATTGCGTCTGCTCCAAAGATATCTAGGGATAACAGCGCATCCTCTACTAATCTTCAAAACCGTTTCAGAATATTGCAAGGCGACAACGACAAACCCGATGTACTTACGAACAAAACCTCCAAGCCGCCACCAATATATTTGAGGGAAAAAATTCAAACGCTCTTGACAAAAACTTAATCTCGGTCATTGGTGAGAATAAATTTCACCTTGTTCCAATAAAATGTGGTAACATCGATGAAACGAAAATTCAAATATATATATATATATTTTTTTTTTCATGTACATATTTATTTATTGTATCTTCAAAAATGAACTAACAATAAGTAATCAAATTTTAAATCTAAATATAATTATTAGGCCCGACCAATATTGGACATAAGCTTAGTGATAGTTATAAATAATACATAAATAGTGATAATCAAAAAGAAGTATTTTTAAGCAGTTCCTTCTGGAGTGTTGGGTATAAGAGCCCTTGTGTCCCTTTTTTTTAAGCGGATGTGTCCAGTAAAGCTCAAAATATTACGGGCAAGCGGATTAGGATGTGACTCGAGTTTAGTTAAATATTTGCCTGCGTATTTTGCAATTTCTTCACTCACTAGTGGCATATTTAAATCACGATGAATATTTGAATTTTTAACGTACCATGGAGCAGATGTTATCAAACGTAAAATTTTGTTTTGCCTTCGTTGGATTCTCTCGACATTTGAAGCTGAAGCAGTGCCCCACAGCTGAATTCCATAGCACCATATTGGCTTCAAAAGCGACTTGTATATCAAAAGTTTGAAGTCTAGGCTGAGTGTTGAATTTCTGCCAATTAACCAATATATTTGAGTCAATTTAAGTTTCATTTGGGTTAACTTAGAGTCAATATGATATTTCCATGTAAGCCTTCGATCAAGGTGTATGCCAAGGTATTTGACTTGAGAATGTTGAGGAATATTTTGATTGTTGATTCGAATGGGGGAAGAGGTATCTTTTCTTAGGGTAAACGTTATATGAACACACTTTTGTTCATTGAGTTTAATTCTCCATAAGTTCAACCATATTTCAAGCTGGGTAATGTGTGCTTGGAGATTGCGGGATGCCTCATCAGGATTTTTGTGAATACTCAAACAGGCTGTATCATCGACAAATGTAGAAGTGTGGATGTTATTGCTCACAGGCATATCACAAGTATATATTAGATACAAGACTGGCCCCAGAATACTACCCTGTGGCACACCAGAAGATATAGATTCGGGTACACTCATGAAGTCTCCTTCCACAACGGTAAATGTCCTATCAACAATATAACTTTCCAAAAGCTTTTGTATATTTATTGGTAGGTATGTCTTCAATTTTAAAACTAGGCCTTTGTGCCATACTTTGTCAAATGCCTGAGAAACATCAATAAAAAGGGCAGAACAATACTTCTTTTCTTCAAAAGTCCTCCTTATAATTTGAACCAATCTATGCGTTTGCTCAATAGTGCTATGCTGACTTCTAAAAACAAATTGATGGTCCGGGATGCACCCATTATCAGCTAAAATTTTGGACAATTTACTCATCAGCAGCTTTTCGAAAAGCTTTGAAATTGTTGATAGTAAGTTTATAGGCCTATATGACTCAGCCTTGGTAAGATCTTTGCCTGGCTTTGGAATCATTTTAATCTTGGCAAGTTTCCAGTTATGTGGAAAATACTGCATTCGTAAAATGGCATTAAAAATAAAAAGCAAGATTCTCAAGCAAATTCATCAGCATATTGTTACTAATGCCATCAATACCTGGAGCTTTCTTCGGGTCGAGTTCAGCAACTATTTTTTGTAGTTCACGCATCTTAAACCTTAAGGGACGAGGGGGTAGAGAGACTACACTCGGTAAATCGGCAGCACCCGTACATGAATTGGGAGTGAATACAGATTTTAAATGCTCAGAAAATAAGTTACCTTTCTCACTATCGCTTCTTGCCCAGCCTCCAGTCGAAGTACGCAATGGTGATTTGAGATCAACGGGTCTTTTAAGATTTCTAGTAGCGCGCCATAACGAGTAATTAGATGTTGACGTTACATCAAGACCTTCTAAATACTTTTCCAGTAATGCAGTCTTTTCCGACGATAGCAGCTCTTTGAGTCGTTTAGTACATTCTTTAAGTCTGATTTTATATAGGGGTGATCGGTGTTGTTGCCATTCTCTTCTAGCTCTCCTTTTTTCACATACAAGACGTTCAATTTCCGTAGAATAAATTCTATTAAAGCCAGTCTGCGGATAGGAAGTAGTGGCATGTTCAGCAGCCTGTTTAATGTATTCAATAAGATTGGCAATATTAAATTCAATATCATCAGGTGATCTTAGCTGAATGTTTTCCACGCAGTGACTACTAATATATATGACGAAAAAGATTTCCGCAAAATGGTTTCTGAACATGAAAAAAATAAAACAAGTTTTTACAAATACCAGCTTAAGAGTGCTAAAGGCCTGCAGATCGTATTGAAGGGCTTGGATTCTTATGTTGTTCCCGAAGAAATAAAAGATGCACTCGTCCTCCAGGGATTTAAGGTAAAAAATATTTCCAATATAATAAATAGAGAGAAGAGCCCCAACCTCTATTTCGCGTTGAACTTGAGCCAAATGATATAAAATTTATAAAAAATGAGACGCACCCAATTTATAATTTAAAATATATTTTATGTCGAAAAATAACAGTTGAAGAACCACACAAGCGTTCTGGGCCCGTACAGTGCCATAATTGTCGAGAATATGGCCTCACAAAAACTTACTGCAATTTACCTACAGTTTGTGTTATTTGCGGTGAATTGCACGGTACTGCTAGCTATACTATACCAAAACATTAAGCAGAAAAAAATGCAGTAACTGTGGAAATAATCACACCGGTAACTACAGAGGATGTCTTTTATATTCTTTCGTTAAGCAAACTATGGGACGAAAACCTAAATTAGCCCCCTCAATCAGCAAACTCTTACTCCGCCACTTTTGCCCAAATGAGCCAACCAGTTACTTCACGTGTATCGTATGCCGATGCTGCTAAGACTAGCTCTATTCCCACAAAAAATGTTTCCCCGCCAAACATTTCAACAAATACAAACTCAGGCTTTAATTTTAATCGCCTTGAAGGTACTATTGATAATCTGGTGCAAACTATAAAAAATTTTACAACAAATATGAGAAGCATGATGCAAGAAATTCTTACAATGCAGAATGCTCTGCTTCAAGCATTAGTTAACAAGCCATGAACATGTTAAAAATATGTTTTTGGAATGCAAACGGCATTCGCAAACATAAAAATGAACTTGAGCACTTCCTAAACAAAAACAACATTGATATAATGTTGGTCTCAGAGACTCATTTAACTTCCAGAAACATTTTTAAAATTTATGGCTACACTTTATATGATTCAAAGGACCCGAGAGGAATAACATGCGGTGGATCAGCAATTCTAATAAAATCAAGACTCAAGCACTATATTCTTGACAACATTTGTGAAGAACATCTACAAGTAACAAATATTGGCATTGAACATTTTTGTAAACATTTCATGATATCATCAATTTACTCCCCTCCTAGATTTTCAATCACTGAGGATCAATACGAGAATTTCTACAAATCTCTTGGACCTTGTTTTGTAGCAGCTGGCGACTACAATGCAAAACATACGTTCTGGGGTTCGCGTCTTATTACACCTAGAGGTCGCGCGTTGTTCAACACAATTTCAAAAATGGGTTTGGACATCATTTCTAGTGGGGAGCCCACTGACATACAAACAATTCCGGATATTATAGACTTTGGCGTCATAAAAAATATCTCTAGGGATATAATTCAAGTTGAAGCTTCTCTAGATATCTCGTCTGACCACTCTCCCACCATTAAGAAGTGACTTACTTCATCCTTATATGAAGATGATAAATGGTGTTATTTGGCTGGGATTCAAAAAATATCTACTAATAGTCATTGCACGGAAAATATTACGCTAAGAATACCTGATGATATTGAATCTAACATTGCCAACCTTAATGATAATATTAAACAGCCTGCTGAACATGCCACTACCTCCCATCCGCTGACTGGGTTTAATAGAATTTATTACACGGATATTAAACGTCTTGTAAGTGATAAAAGAAGAGCTAGCAGAGAATGGCAACAGCACAGATCACCACAACTTAAAGTCAGATTTAAAGAGTGTACTAAACGACTCCAAGAGTGGTTTGCATTTGACAAAACTGCATCTCTTAGAAATTATCAGCATCTAATTACTCTTTGTGGCCCGATGCTAGAAAGCTGAAAACACCCGTCGAGTTTAAACCACCTCTGCGCACATCTACCGGAGAGTGGGCAAGAAGCGACTTAGAAAACGGTAAAATATTTGCTGAGCATTTAAAATCCGTATTAACCACAAACACATGTTCTGGTGCTGTTGATTGCCCAGTGTAGTTGCGCTACCCACTGGACCAATAAAATTTAATACGCGTGATGTAAAAAAACTAATTGCAGAACTCAACCCAATGCAGATGAAGTTGCCTCGTGTTGCAATTATAATCCTGTTATTCATTTTTAATGCCATTTTACGACTGGAGTATTATCCAAACAACTGAAAGCTTGCCAAGGTTAAACTGATTCCAAAACCGGGCAAATATCATAGCAAGGCTGAATCATATAGGCCTATATGCTTGCTATCAACAATGTCAAAGCTCTTTGAAAAGTTACTCATGATAACATTGTCCCCAATTCTAACTGATAATGAGTGCATACTGGACCATCAATTTGGTTTTAAAAGTCAGCATAACACCATTGAACAAACTCATAGATTGGTTCAATTGGTTCAGCACTCTTTATTGCCGTTTCTCAGGCATTTGATATAGTGTGGCATGAAGGCCTAATTTTAAAATTAGAAACTTACCTACCAATAAACATTCTAAATCTGCTGGAAAGTTACATTATTGCCCGGAAGTTCACTGTTGTAGAAGAAGAATTTATGAGTACGCCTGAAAAAATCTCATCCGGTGTGCGACAGGGGAGTATACTGGGGCCAGTTTTGGGAACAAATGCAGTTTAGCGAAGCAGCTCCAAACAAAATAAAAAGTAGCCTATGTGATAGAAAATTGAAAAATAAGAAGAAAATATTAAATAAAAAAGTTGGCGGCGAGTTATGGGTCTCTGAACTTTTTCATAGGAAACAGCGAAAAATTTCCAAAATTTTTTTAAATAGATTATCTCAAGGAAATTTAAAATATAAGAAAAAAAAATTAAGTAAACAAATTAGCTCCGACCCTTATTTCTCGAGTTATTGGCCTCTGAAGTTTTCACCATGGTGTTTACCGACACGGTGCAGCTTAATAAAGATTTTCTGCATTGCAAAGTTTTCTTGTCTAATAAAGTTTTCATGGACTGCCGGCCTTCGGCCAGGCTTAAGGATTTTCTCCATCATGGTGTTTCCCGACACGGCGCAGCTTAATAAAGATTTTCTGCATTGCAAAGTTTTCTTGTCTAATAAAGTTTTCATGGACTACGAAAAAACACTTTTGCCCCATTACAATCAATAATCAAATTGCTTCCCAAAAATTAACATGTGAAATATCTAGGTATACATCTTGATCGAAGGCTCACATAGAAACTCCACATTGACTCTAGGCTAACGCAAATGAAACTTAAACTAACTCAGATACATTGGCCGATTGGTAGAAATTCAGCCCTCAGTCTGGATTGTACAGTTTTAATATACAAGTCGCTTTTAAAACCTATATAGTGCTACGGAATTCAGCTATGGGGTACTGCTTCAGATTCAAATATTGAAAAAATTCAACGAATGCAAAACAAAATTTTACGGTTAACAACATCGGCTGTACCATAAGAAATTCAAATTTACATCGTGATTTGAATATGCCACAAGTAACTGAATAAATTGCAATATACGCAGGCAAATATATTACAAAACTCGAGTCTCATCCTAATCCGGTTACTCGTAATATCTTGAATTTTACTGGACACATCTGCTTAAGAAAGAGGGACACAAGGGCTCTAATACTCAACACTCCAGAGGAAAATGCTTGAAAATACTTTTGTTTTTATATTTTATGAATTGAACAGGCTAATGTTCGTATCGCCTTGTAAGCCAAATTACATGTGATAATTATTAATGAACAAATAACATCAAAGTTAGTTGTAAATATTCTGACAACACATAGTTGAACGGAACAGCTAGCCATTTTCGAAGGCCACTAAACCTTCATCATCAGCGTTCTTTTGTGTTTGGTCCACTGTGTGTTGTGTCAGTTGATGTAGATTTCTGCTTTATATACGAAACTTTTTTGCAAATGGAATATGTGAATTGTTTTGACTCATCGTATTTCAATTTGCTCTTGTGTTTTGTCATGAAGGCTCAAAGTTACCATCTCTATATTTACAACAGTCTTACCATTGTCGTTTGTTCTTTACTAACTATGCACATGTTAGTTAATTTCCTTTTTTTTGTTCTACTTAAGACAAACTTTTTTGGTTTGTTACAATTATGTAAGTATATTTTATTTAATTTTTGACATAAGCCCATGACTATTAATTTTAGTTTTATTTAATTATTATTGTTCGAACTGCATTTGTTGCTTTAGTTTTTGTATTGAACAGGCTAATGTTCGTATCGCCGTGTAAGCCAAATTACATGTGATAACTATTAATGAACAAATAACATAAAAGTTAGTTGTTTTTTTAATTATACATGTCACGGCATGCTTTCAATATTTTTTTTCTGTAAATTTATTTGATACTCATACACATACAGATATAAAGTAGGATCTGTTTACATTGCATTTTACAATTTATGCATGCTTCAGGATGATTTTAGTTGTAGTTGATACACATTCATACGCATATACATTTCTAAAGATCAGTTAGCTACAGAAATTAACAGTGTGCAGAAATATTATTAGCCCACATCCCATTCTAAAATTTTGTGTGCTAGAGCTTTCGAAATGAAAAATTTACAACTTTTACTATTAAAAGTGATAATAGGATGATACTATCAAATAAATTTGCAGAAAAAATTATTGGAAGCATGCCGAACCATGTATAATTTAAAAAAATTCCTCATGTAATACAATTTTGTAAGCAAAGAAATTTTATGACTTTGTGGCAAAATGATGTATGTATCTGCTTGTAAAAAATTCAAAAGAATGAATTCGTAAATTCTAATAGTATATATTTTTAATTGAATCACCACTACATCTCCAACTCTCGCGTCACTATCGGTACAAGCATGCTAAAGCATGCATGCTAGCAAAATGTTAAACCTGTTAGAAGGTGATGAGAAGCTTTTTTTAATCATTAATTTGCAGACAGCAATTGTATCTGGATCAACCCAACGCATGAATGTGTTGTATACAGATTAGAGTTCGACCGATTAATCGGCTTCGGCCTTCGGCCAAAAATTGGTAATCGGCCAACATTCGGCCTATGGCAAAAATCGGCCGATTAGCCGAAGCCGAATATTTTTCATTCCAAGCTTGAAAAATAACATTATTTTTGGTCGTTGCTCGTCGACAGTTTCATTGTGTTTAACGTTTTGAAAGGGTTGCTTTGAAATACAACCCTGTTGCTTTCTATTTTCTTTTACTTGGACGTTCTTGTGAGTGATCATATGAAAAAGCAGTCTAGAAATTGCAAAATAGTTTTATTTTTCTTGTTATGTATCCAATAGATATTACAGCTATTTCAGTGATCTCAAAAAATCAAACTTTTTTCTTAATTCATATAAAACAAGTATCATTTTAAAAATTTAAAACATTCGGCTTCGGTTTTGGCCGAAGTTTAGGATTTTAGCCGAATTTCGGCTTCGGCTTCTGCTTCGGCCAAAAAAAAACACCTTCGGTCGATCTCTAATACAGATATGATTGATGGTGATGAGTACCTTTTTTAAGTGCGAAATAAGTACATCTGAATGCGATACAAAACAGCATACGTTAACAACAATAACTTCAAGGGGCCAACCACTAAACCTTATGTAGAAACACTTGAGGTAAAAATTCTCTCAAACATATCGCACACTAAATCATAAACAGTCACAACTCAAAATTATCAAAGTGGTTTTTTTATAAATCAGTTACCTGAACAAAAATATAACGACCGCAACAATTTACTTTGCAATAAAGTCTTCTTGGACAGTGATGGGTCAAGGGTAAATAGTTATGGTTATTTAAATGTAAATACCCAGGTATTTACCCAAGCACCTGGGTATTTACTAGGGCATTCAATCGGTTAACTGTTAACCGGTTAAATACTACCCGATTAACTGATCGGTTTATTTAAAATTGGGTTTTTTCGATTAACGGTCAAACCGGTTAATTTCAGTCGATTAACCGATTAACCGAAGTAACAAATTTTTTGATATTTTGTAGTAGACTAGAGGGAGTTATAAAGTTTTTGTTTATTAATTTTATAAAAGCCAATAGTACTGGTGTCAATGATTTAATTAAGGATTAGATTTAATGAGAGACGAGTTCAATTATCTTACACCTACACTCTGAAATATTTCCTTCTAGCAAAAAATACATTACAAAGACGAAAGTTAAGAAATTTAGAAATGAACTTGTTTGAAGAATATTCGTCGCTGAGCTCTGCCAGTATGAGTCAGATGAGGACTCGCCAATAGAAAGAACTGTTAGATGTGTTAAGAAATAAAAAAACAGGATTCTAGTGGCATAATGAATTTAATTTTATATGTTTTGAAAAATCCACGAAAATGACTGAGAAACGCAGATATTCTGTATTATGGATTGATTTCGATTTCCTCAACATCTACGGTAAGTATAAGAATTTTTCCCAGTCAGGATTTACCAAAACTGAAGAGAAGAATCGCTTAAATCCTGAACGTTTGACCCAAAATATTTTTCTGAAAGATTATGTTAGAAGATCTCTTTAAACTATTGAAGTAATTAATATAACGAGTTCACAAACTTGTTAATTTTCAATGAATACATATTTATGAATTTTTTTGCTTGATTTAGTTTAGGAATTTTTATGTGTGTTTTTTGTTTTACTAATAAACTTAAATTAATAAATAATTAAATAACTTTTATTTGTTGAAAACAATCGATTTATAAAAAACTTTATTAATCGGTTAACCGATTAATACCGAAATTAACCGCTTAAGCAAAAACCTCGATTAATTATTCGAGCGATTAACCGATTAAAGCAAAACCACGATTAAATGTAGGGATGACACGATACCACTAAGGTACCGATACTTTTACTTGATACCGATTAAAGCAAAACCCCGATTAAATGTAAGGATGACACGATACCACTAAGGTACCGATACTTTTACTTGATACGGTATCCGTTCAAAAGTATCGATACCTACTGAGTATCGAATAAAAAGCATCGATACTTACTTGTATCGGTCAATTTCATGATATGATTTGCAGCGATGCCAACTTAGCTATTTTGGAGCTAGATTTAGCTCTTTTTAATTGCTTCTAACTCGAAATTTTTCCCTTAAGCTCTTTTTTAAAAAAAGAGCTAACACAGCTCTTTTCAATTGTGGAAACGGCACGTTTAGCACTTTACGCATTTTATAGTAAGTTTTCCCGTTTTTAGCGTATTGTTTCGTCTTTGAGGCATTTACATTTTTGCAACTACATATGTAAGATGTATTTATGTATGTACTGTGTGTTTCTGAATAATTAGAAAATTGTTGACAAATTATTGAAATGGATTCTGACTGCCAAAAATATAGAAAATCTTGGAAATCAAATCCCGCGTTTAAAAATGGATTAAACCAACAAAAGATCCATCTAAAGCTTTGTGCAAATATTGCAATTCAATTATAAAAGCGAAACATTTTGATTTAGTACGCCATTCAGAGACTCAAAAGCATAAAAAATTTATGGCTCAATTTAACGACATTGTGCTATCCCAACCAGACATATCATTTTCACCAAACGTTCCAACACAAACGAGAATTGCGCACGGAAATCTTGCATTATATGCTGCAGTACATACACCGTTTTATTTTATTATTGTTAAAAAATATTGAAGTACAAATTGAATAATAAATACATTCATAGATTTTTAAACGCAAAAATCTACAATTTTTAAATTTAGCTCTTTTTAGCTCTTTTTGACTACTAGGTTGGCTCGTTTTGCCTCTGAATTGTTGGCATCACTGTTTGTGTATCTAAATCAGACTCGGGCGTTTCTTGGCACAATTGTGAAGAGAATATTCACACGTATTCTTACCACGGTTGGTAAATGTGGCACGATCGTGCCATTTTCGGCACAATTCAATAATTAATGGCACGATGGCACGCTCACCCAAATTTTGGCACTAATGCAACATCCAAAATTTTTAAAAAAAGTTTTTAATATTGTATAAAATACTTCAGCAAAATTTGTAAAATCTGTTGTAAAAATGTGTACTTCTAAAAGCTGCAACAATGAAAGTATTAGTTTCAAGTAAATGACATCTTACATGTTTTTTGTTCGCTTCTATTTTGTTCTCCTTGCCTAAATGGCGCACCGAGTCGCCTGCCTTTTTGTCATACATAGATTAGCCGCCGTCGAAACTATCGCTTTTTTTATATTTTGGCCAGTTTTATATCATTCGTTATATTCGTTCGTATATGTGAATTGTTCAAGATTCAACACAACTGACTCAAAAAACAAACAAATTCTTTAAGGTCGCGTCCTTGCTAGCTTAAAAAAATCTAAAGTGGACGAAAATTTATTGTTGAAGACTGAAAGTTTTTTTTTCTACTTGAATTGTTGAATTAAATAAATAAATAAAACAAACAAAAATGAATTGAATTCCTATTAATCAAATGTATTGACATTTAAAATACAAACTCAATAAAATTTACAATTAATACAATATATTTCACCGTTTTCATGAGCCCAGCTGTGTATGTATGTACATTTATTTTTTTGGCACTTTTTAAGTTATTTTGGCACTTTTTGGCTAACATTTTGGCACGAAACTAAAATTCTCAAATACCATCACTGATTCTTACCCTCTTTAATTTAGTCGTCGATAAGACAGCGATGAATGCACATCAGGCGGATGCTTACATATTTTTTTATATTTTTTTTCAAGAATATTTGTCCAGCAAACATAAGTGTTTCATTTCAAATTGATGATGATATGCGAAAATTATTTTGTTATAAATAATGCATTTGGTAACATACAATGCCTTTTATGTTATCAAAGCTTAAGAGAAAAAAAAGGAATATGTCATTAAAAGACATTGGCTACGTTCGTAAAAGCATTTATAGTGCAAGTCTGCAGCATCACGAACATCTAACGTTCAAAAATGCATAACTTGGCAGCACTGTTCAGCGTCAAACGTTTTTTAATGCATTTAATCGGCATACCTGCCGCAAATCTGTGCAAATGGCGCAGTAAATTATTTTAAGATGCAAGAAGTTGCAGTGGAACAATAAGTTCAATATATCTATGTATTTTGATGTTTAAATAACATGTTTCGAATCTTACCAAAAAATGAGATTGATAAACTCGAAAATAACTTTGAAACACATAATCTTGGTGTTCAAAGTAGTTTTTTTTTATTTTAGTTGTATTCTTTTTAAGGCCAATGCTGTTGTCATAAGAAATTGTTGCTTTGATTTTCTTTTAATTTTTTTGCTTACTATAATTTAAAAGAAAATTGTCAATATTTTCTTAAATAAAATTACTTGCCAATTTTAAAATTTTTTGCAGTTTGTTCAAAAATGTCAACTGAGCACAGATGTTGAGCAGTTGCAAAGCATGTGCAGCAGATAATCACGCATACGAAGTAAAACCTGGCAGAACTGCCGCATTGATACATAAATTTGCAGCATTTACGAACGTACCCATTATGATGCTTTTCATAGTAATATGAATAAGTTTAATGGTAAGGAAAGGGAAAACCTTTTATATAAAAATCAAAAATATTTTTAATATGTTTCCCATCTGAAAATGATCTTCCATGCCGACAAATATCAAAGCTTATTAAGTTTGATACATCCAACCACATAATTTTATTTGGTGAATTTGCACCTTTGTGCTCCACCAAGCAACCATTCTTTTATTTATTTTTTTTTTATGGAAAACATGATAAATTATTGTACTATCTTTTTTAATTTTTTTTTTTATTTCACTGTTTATTTAGAAAAAGTTTTATTTGCAATTAATAATTTTACTTAACGTTTTTTTTTTCAAAGATAGAAAATATGTCTATTTATGTATAAATATATAATGCACCATTATCTTTCAAACGCTTGACTTTGTGTTTGGTGGGTAGCTCGCAACCTCAACACATAAAAAATTTACCACTACATTGACAGTGCCCACCAGTGATCTAAATTAGGGATGTAACGAATGTTCGCATTCGCTTTCGCATTCGCAAATAATTCGCTTACTTTTGCTATTTGCATTCGCTTTTGCATTCGCTTTTGCATTCGCTTAAATGTATGCGAATATTTCAAGCCAATACTAAAGACAAAAATATTGGAAATATTTTCCAGTTTTTGAAAAAGAAAAGGCAGTGTTTGATTTTTCTACTTAAGACTAGTCTGTTAGAACTTTTGAAAATGGTAAGCACATCATTACTTCGTTCAAAAAATTTTAAATGCAAAAATATTAACTATTCCTTCTTTGTTGTAAATTTTTTGCGAAACAAGTGCCACTCATATTATTTCGCATGTACTACTTCTGGAAAAAATTTTCATGAACAATTCATTCCAATTTTTCTTAATATGTATTTTGGTAGCATTTTACAGGAAATGTTGAACTTAGTACAATGTCTTAGGGCCAAAGTACGAATGGGTTGATTGCCTAACATTTTGTAAATTTATTTTTAATTATCTATACTTATTTTAATATGATTTCATATATCTTTCAGTTTAACAATTTTTATTTCTAATAAATTAATAAATATTTGCTGAATTCAAGACTCAAGTACAACACAACTTCATGTTCTTAGATGAATTTATTTTCATGTGATTTTTTTAACGTATTGTAATATTTGCATTCGCTTTAGCATTCGCATTCGCTTTCGCAAAAATTAAAATGTATTATTCGTTTTCGCATTCGCATTCGCTAAACTGGTATTCGTTACATCCCTAATCTAAATATTACGGTTGCAGTACCTGGATTCAGTAACTTTTATTACGATAATCGTATCGCTATAATAAATATAAGTAAGAGTTTGCTATTCAGTAACATATTTTAGCGATATTCGCTGTCGGTTGGAGGGAAAATAAAATAAAATCAAAATCTTTATTATTCTTTGATTTTCGCTGATTTTTACATTTTCTATACACACATATCATTTTCACCAAACGTTCCAACACAAACGAGAATTGCGCACGGAAATCTTGCATTATATGCTGCAGTACATACACCGTTTTATTTTATTATTGTTAAAAAATATTGAAGTACAAATTGAATAATAAATACATTCATAGATTTTTAAACGCAAAAATCTACAATTTTTAAATTTAGCTCTTTTTAGCTCTTTTTGACTACTAGGTTGGCTCGTTTTGCCTCTGAATTGTTGGCATCACTGATGATTTGAAGTAGTGAAACAAAAGTAAATACACTCATATATGCACATATGTATGTAGTATGTACAGTTAGTGTCACTAATATTCGGTTTTCAGATTCAGAATCAATAAAAACAACAATGGAAATTTTTTAAACTGAAAAATTTGCCATAGTTTGGTAGACTTTTTATTGATTGTGAATCTGAAAACCGAATATTAATGACACTCTCCCTGTATGTATTTTCTTTGAAATAAATATTTTCGTCGACAGGAGCAGTATATACGTTATATTGCCGCAATAACATACGTTTTTAAAACAGTTTTTTCAGCTCGCAATTTCATCGCCTTTTTTATAAAATATAACCACACACTTAACTTGGGGTCCCATTTTCTTGAATTTACTTTAATATATATTCTAAACATAAATTTAGAATTAATAAGAACAAATAAAATTTTGTTAAACTGACGTCATGTTCAACATTGTTGTGGCCAATAAGAAACGAGTATTATTGACCGATACGAGTACTTTTTTCCGATACCTACTCTGTACTCGGTGGTAAAGTATCGATACCAAAAGTACTTGGTTTCTAAAAAAAGTATCGAGTACTTATTTGTATTTACTCGTATCGTTTTATCCCTAATGAATTAAATTTTTTATTATGAATTAGATTTTTTCATAACAAATAAAATAATTTTTAAATTTAATCGTAATCGCTGTCGCTGTCCGTATCCGATAAAAACTCATATTGAGTAGAGTGCGTGCTTCCTGTTGAAGTTGAAGGAATATCGTCTTGAGTACCTTCTAGTGAAGAATTCATGGCATTTTCAAATTGAGTGGAGTGCGTCCTTTCTGCTGAAGGTGGTAAACTATTTTTAAAAAACAAGTTCCAGTTGCACGATATATATCTTATTTTTCCTGCTCTTTGTGTTGTTAAACGGTTCCTTTTTTTTGAGTGAATGAAGCTGTGGGTGCTAAAGGAACGTTCAGAATCAGCTGAAGTACAGGAAGCTGTTAAAATTCGAACAGCTAGTTTGCTTAATTCCGTGCTTCCACAAAGTCCTTTCCACCAAGTTACTGGAGAAATTTCATTCAAACATGTCCAGACAAAAGTTTTTGTCTTGTAATTGGCAAAATCTGCCATTACATTTATGTTTAGCGCCTGTGACATTGTGTGAATGAATTGCAATGCATCTACCTCCTCAGACAGATCAAGATCACTTCCTTGTGCCTTAGGGTCTAGCAAATTTGCAGCTAAATGTATCGGTTTTATGGTTTTTTAAATTGAGTATTGAATATGGTTGATAGCTCAGTTTTTTTTTTTGCCTTCATTCAGTATCATATTTGTAGCAAAGTCTAATTCAAGCTTACTTTTAATTTCATTAAACGCGAAACATCCCTGTGTATATTAAATTCATTTGATTCGAGCTTACAAATACATTCTGTAATGCAACCAAATATGTTTGAGCTTAAATTTAATTGCTCCCAAAAGATTTCGCTAAGTAACTTTGATTTTTTATCGGCTTGTAGATTAATTTGTTCATGAACTGCTAGGACCTGAAGGGTTGATAGCTCAGTTTTTTTTTTTTTGCCTTCATTCAGTATCATATTTGTAGCAAAGTCTAATTCAAGCTTACTTTTAATTTCATTAAACGCGAAACATACCCTGTGTATATTAAATTCATTTGATTCGAGCTTACAAATACATTCTGTAATGCAACCAAATATGTTTGAGCTTAAATTTAATTGCTCCCAAAAGATTTCGCTAAGTAACTTTGATTTTTTATCGGCTTGTAGATTAATTTGTTCATGAACTGCTAGGACCTGAAGGGATGCTTTAGTTTTTATTAGACTCTGCATTGAATAGAAGTAACTTCCCCACCTTGTTTTGGCTGGCAGTTTTAATTGTTCACCAATTCCTTCTTGTTTCAGAATTTTAGCTAAAGTTGCTGTTAGAACTCGGTTGTTTTTAATTGTTTTGATTATATTTACAATATATGAGTAATTCTTCTGTAAGGTATCGCATTTTAAAACATCCTGACAAACTAAATGAAGACTATGGGATACACAACCCATAGGCAGAAGGTTCGGGCAGGCTTCTTTTACTATTTTGAACGCCTTTTGCATATTTGCAGCATTGTCACCGATTAACACAAAAAACTTTTGCTCACCCTATTCCTTCATAATTTTAATAATTTACTGTGATAAATACTGAGCTGTATGCCGATTACCCTGTGTTGACCGACTTTTCAAAAATACAGTTTCTGGCTTTGATATGAGAAAGTTTATAACACCTTCATTACGAATGTTACTCGATCCATCACATTGAAGATGTAAAAAATTAGCTGCTTTTAGTTGCAGAAAAATGTCCATACTCATCTCGTTATAAATGTTATCCAAATATGTGCTGGAAATCACTTTTCTAGTTGGAGTTTTGAAATGTGGATTAAGGTCCTTAAAAAAGTCCTTCCAAATATAGCTTTAGCTAAGTAGTATTGTGCTAAATTTGAAGGAAGATGCATATGTAAATCAGATGAAGGCGGAGAATAATTTGCTGTCTGTATCTTGCTTATTGTCACATTGGTTGCAAGCATGTCTTGAATTCGTTGGTTTATTAATAATGGACACTTCAACAAGATCAAGCAGAAAAAAGCAGTAACTGTGGAGGTAATCACACCGCTAACTACAGAGGATGCCTTTTATATTCTTTCGTTAAACAGGCTATGGGTCAAAAACCTAAGTTAGCTCTAGCTCAATCAGCAAACGCTTACTCCGCCACTTTTCCTCAAACTAGTCAACCAGTTACTTCACGTGTATCGTATGCCGATGTTGTTTACGCTAGTTCTATTCCCATGCAAAATGTTCTACCGCAAAATAATTCAGCGAATGCAAGCTCAAGCTTTAACTTTAATCGTCTTGAAGCTTCTATTGAGAATCTGGTGCTAACTATAAACACCTTTACAACAAATATGACTAGCGTTATGCAAGAAATGCTAAGAATGCAGAATACTCTGCTTCAAGCATTAGTTAACAAGCCATGAACACGTTAAAAATATATTTCTGGAACGCAAACGGCATTCGCTAACATAAAAATGAACTTGAGCACTTCCTCACGGAAAAAAATTTTGTTGGTCTCAGAGACACATTTGACTTCGAGAAGCCTTCTTAAAATTTATGGCTACATCTTATATGATTCAAAGGATCCGAGAGGAAGAACATGCGGTGGATCAGCAATTCTAATAAAGTGGAGACTCAGGCATTATATTCTTGACAACATTTGTGAAGAACATCTTCAACCAACAAATATTGGCATTGAAATTTTTTGTACAAATTTCATGATATGATCAATTTACTCCCCTCCTAGATTTTCAATCACTGAGGATCAATACGAGAATTTCTACAAATCTCTTGGATTTTGTTTTGTAGCAGCTGGCAACTACAATGCAAAACATACGTTCTGCGGTTCGCGTCTTACTACGCCTAGAGCTCGCGCGTTGTTCAACACAATTTCAAAAATGGGTTTGGACGTCATTTCGAGTGGGGAGCCCACTTATTGGCCTACTAGCATACAAAAAATTCCGGATATTATAGATTTTGGCGTCATGAAAAATATCTCTAGGGATATAATTTGTTGTTAAGTTGAAGCTTCTCTAGATCTCTGGTCCGACCACTCTCCCACGATCGTTACAATTTGTAGTGCATTAAGAAGTGACTTACCTCATCCTTATATGAAGATGATAAATCGTGTTATTTGGCTGGGATTCAAAAAATATCTACTACTAGTCATTGCACGGAAAATATTACGCTAAAAACACCTGATGATATTGAATCTAACATTGCCAACCTTAATTTTTTAATTTTTTTTTTTCATATACATATATATTTATTTATTGTATCTTTAAAAATGAACTAACAATTACGCAATTCACAACCTACTGTAGATTGTAGATTGTATTAGCTACAACTATGGCAGTTGTGAACGGCCTATTGTAAGTGTTGTTAGACTTTTAAAAATGTCGAACATTTAAAAAAGAAGAAGAGGAAGAATAAAGATAACGAAAATAATTTGAAATTAGTAAAAGCAAAAAAAAAATAAAAAATTCGGCATTATGCGAAAAATATACTGCAGAAATGTTAATGGTGGAGTTTTGGGTTTAAAAAATAAGGAAACTACGATTTCACAAAAAATCAAAAACTTTTAGGCGATTCTGATAAAGAGTATCACTCTTATTCCAGCTTGCTTCCGATTTTGCAACTTCTCGCGAATTTGTGCAAATTTCGCGATAAAAGCGACTTTTTGCATGCGTTCAGTTTCTTAACAGTTGTGCCGATTCTTAAAAAAAATATTAGACTTTGTTATCATCCCGCTGTTAGGTAGGTTTTTGCGAATTTTCGTCATTTTCGCGATTTTTATTGAATTTTTTGCATTCCTTAAATTTTTTTTGGCGATTTTTAATCAATAATATGGCTTGTTTAAGATTTTGCAACTTCTCGCGATTTTCTGCAAATTTCGCGATACAAGAGACTTTTTGCATGTTTTCAGCCTCCTAATAGTTTTGCCGATTTTTAAAAAATATAAGACTTTGTTATCGTCCCGCTGTTATTAAATTTTTGCGAATTTTCGTAATTTTCGCGATTTTTATTGAATTTTTTGCATTCCTTACATTTTTGGCGATTTTTAATCAATAATATGGCTTGTTTAAAATTTTGCAACTTCTAGCGATTCTTTGCAAAGATAGCGATAAAAGCGACTTTTTACATGTCTTCAGCTTCTTGGCAGTTTTTCTAATTTTAAAAAAATATTAGACTTTGTTATTATCGCGCTGTTAATAAGTTTTTGCAAATTTACGTAATTTTCGCGATTCTTGCGAATTTTTTGCTTTCCTTACAGTTTTAGCGATTTTTAAAATTTTGCAAATTTTCGCGATTTTTTGCAAAGTTCGCAATAAAAGCGGCTTTCGCATGGTTTTTAGCGTTCTAACAATTTTGAAGGTTTTAAAACATTATTAGACTTTGTTATCATCCTGCTGTTAGTAGCTTTTTGCCAATTTTCGTTATTTCGCGAATTTGTTTATTTATTTGCATAGATAATTGCACTAATTTTTATTAATTTAATAAAGGAAAATTACGATAAATGTAATTAAAAAACATTAGCACTTTTATACGCTTATCCATTCCTGATTCCATTCTACGACATTCAACAAACATAGGAAAAAATGTTGTAGGTGTCGTAGCAAACTTTTCTATGGAAATTACCTACAACATCTTACAACTATTGTACAGCTTGACGACCTACTACACTTACAATAGATTGTGAATTGAGCAAATAAGTAATCAAATCTTAAATCTAAATATAATTATTAGGCCCGACCAGTATCGGACATAAACTTAGTGATAGTTATAAGTAATACATAAGTAGTGATAATCAAAAAGGAAAAAAAAGAAGTACTTTTAAGCAGACCCATCTGGAGTGTTGATTATAAGAGCCTTTGTGTCCCTCTTTTTTAGGCGGATGTGTCCAGTAAAGTTCAAAATATTACGGGCAAGCAAATAAGCATGTGACTCGAGTTTAGTTAAATATTTGCTTGCGTATTTTGCAATTTCTTCAGTCACTAGTGGCATATTTAAATCACGATGTATATTTGAATTTTTAATGTACCATGGAGCCGATGTTATCAAACGTAAAATTTTGTTTTTCCTTCGTTGGGTTTTCTCAATATTTGAAGCTGAAGCAGTGCCCCATAGCTGAATTTCATAGCACCATATTGGCTTCAAAAGCGACTTGTATATCAAAAGTTTTCAGTCTAGGCTGAGTGTTGAATTTCTGCCAATTAACCAATATATTTGAGTTAATTTAAGTTTCATTTGGGTTAACTTAGAGTCAATATGATATTTCCATGTAAGCCTTCGATCAAGGTGTATACCAAGGTATTTCACTTGAGAATGTTGAGGAATATTTTGATTGTTGATTCTAATGGGAGAACAAGTATATGTAATTAACGTAAACGTTATATGGACACACTTTTGCTCATTTACTTTGATTCTCCATAAGTTCAACCATATTTCAAGCTGGGTAATGTGTTCTTGGAGATTGCGGGATGCCTCATCAGGGTTTTTGTGAATACTCATACAGGCTGTATCATTGGCAAATGTAGAAGTATGGATGTTATTGCTCACAGGCATATCACAAGTATATATTAGATACAATACTGGCCCCAGAATACTACCCTGTGGCACACCAGAAGATATAGATTCGGGCACACTCATGAAGTCTCCTTCCACAATAGCAAACTTCCTATCAACAATATAACTTTCCAAAAGCTTTTGTATGTTTATTGGTAGGTATGTCTTCAATTTTAAAAATAGGCCTTCGTGCAATAATTTGTCAAATGCCTGAGAAACATCAATAAAAAGGGCAGAACAATACTTCTTTTCTTCAAAAGTCCTTCTTATAACGACCCAATCTATGCGTTTGCTCAAGAGTGCTATGCTGACTTCTAAAGCTAAATTGATGGTCTGGGATGCACTCATTATCAGCTAAAATTGTGGACAATTTAGTCATGAGCAGCTTTTCGAAAAGTTTTGAGATTGTTGTTAGTAAGCGTATAGGCCTTTATGACTCAGCCTTGGTAAGATCTTTGCCCGGCTTCGGAATCATTTTAATCTTGGCAAGTTTAAATTAATGTGGAAAATACTGCATTCGTAAAATGGCATTAATAATAAATAGGCGGATTCTTATTGCAATATGAGGCAAGTTCATCAGCATCTTGTTACTAATTCCATCAATACCTGGAGCTTTCTTCGGATTAAGTTCAGCAATTAGTTTTTGTACATCGCGCATCTTAAACTTTATGGGTTGCGGGAGTAGACCAACTACACTGGGCAAGTCAACAACACCAGTACATGTGTTTGGGGTAAATACGTATTTTAAATGATTAGCAAATATGTTACCTTTTTCAGTATCGCTTCTTGCCCAACCTCCGGTAGATGTGCGCAGAGGTGGTTTAAACTCAACGGGGGTTTTAAGCTTTCTAGCAGGGCGCCACAAAGAGTAATTAGATGCTGGTGTGACATAAAGACCCTCCAGACAATTTTTAAGAGATGTAGTTTTTTCAATTGCAAGTAACTATTGGAGTAGTTTAGTGCACTCTTTAAATCTCATTTTAAGTTGTGGTGATCTGTGCTGTTTCCATTTCCTTCTAGCTCAATATCGGTAGAATAAATTTTATTAAATCCAGTCTGCGGATGGAAGGTAGTAGCATGTTCAGCAGCCTATGTTATCATTTCGTTAAGGTTGGCGATGTTAGCTTCAATATCCTCAGGTGTTCTTAGCGTAATGTTTTCCGTGCAATGACTACTAAGATATTTTTTAAATCGCAGCCAATTAACACGACTGATCATCTGCACATACGAGTGAGGTAAGTCACTTCTCTCTGGGCTGAAGATTGTAATCATCGTGGGTGAGTGATCAGACGAGAGATCTAAAGAAGCTTCAACGTTAATTAATTCCCTAGAAATGTTTTTCATGACGCCAAAATCTATAACATCCGGAATTTTATTTATGTCAGTAGGCCAGCAAGTAGGCTTCCCACTCGAAATGACGTCCAAGCCCATTTTTGAAATTGTGTTGAATAACGCTCGTTCTCTGGGTGTAATATGACGCGAACCCCAGAACGTATGTTAAGCGTTATAGTCTCCAGCTGCTACGAAACAAGGGCCAAGAAATCCTCGTATTCTCAGTAATTGCGAATCTGGAAGGGGAGTAAACTGATGATATCACAAAATTTGTGCAAAAATTTTCAACACAAATATTCGTTGCTTGTAGATGTTCCTCACAAATGTTGTCAATAATATAATGTTTGAGTCTTGACTTTATTAGAATTGCTGATCCACCGCATGCGCTTCCTCTCGGGTCCTTTGAATCAGAAATTTTAAAAAGGCTTCTCGAGGTCAAATGAGTCTCTGAGACCAACATTATAGCAATATTTTTTCCGTGAGGAAGTGCTCAAGTTCATTTTTATGTTGGCGAATGCCGTTTGCATTCCAGAAACATATTTTTAACGTGTTCATGGTTTCTTAACTAATGCCTGAAGCAGTGTATTCTGCATTCGCAGCATTTCTTGCATCATGCTAGTCATATTTGTTGTAAAACTATTAATAGTTAGCACCAGATTCTCAATAGTAGCTTCAAGGCGACTAGAGTTAAAGCTTGAGTTTCCATTCGTTGAATTATTTGGCGGTGGAACATTTTGTGTGGGAATAGAATTAGTCTTAGCAGCATCGGCATACGATACACGTGAACGAACTGGTTGGCTTGTTTGAGGAAGAGTGGCGGAGTAAGCGTTTGCTGATTGAGCTGGAGCTAGTTTAGGTTTTTGACCCATAGCCTGTTTAACGAAAGAATATACAGGGCATCCTCTGTAGTTAGCGGTGTGATTACCACCACAATTACTGCATTTTTTTCTGCTAGATCTTTTGTCTTAGTGCAGCTAGCAGTACCATGCAATTCACTGCAGATAACACAAATTGTAGGTAAATTGCAGTAAGTTTTTGTATGACCATATTCTTGGCAATTGTGGCACTGTACGGAACCTGAACGCTTCTATTGCTCTTCAACTGTAATTTTTCGGTATAAAAGGTATTTCAGGCTATAAATTGGATGTGTCTCGTTTTTTTCAACTTTATATCATTTGGCTCCAGTTCAACACGCAATAGAGGCTGGGGGATCTTCTCTCTATTGATTATATTAGTAACACTTTTTACTTTAAATCCTTGTATGATGAGTGCTTCTTTTATTTCTTCGGGATTAATATAAGCATCAATGCCCTTTAATACTATCTGCATACCTTTAGCACTTTTAAGCTCATAAGTATAAAAATTTGTTTTATTTTTTCGAAATCAGTAATAATTTTGCGGAAATCTTTTTCTTCGTATATTTGAATTTTCGTTTCGTCAATTTTACCACGTTTTATTGGAATAACGTGAAATGCGTTCTCACCAACGGCCGAGACTAATTTTTTAAAAGGGCATTAGAATTTTTTTCTCTCAGGTATATTGGTGGTGGTTTGGAAGTTTTTTTGGATGATACAGCGACTTGGTCGTTATTAGCTTGCAATATTGAAAAACGATTTCGACGGTTAACTGATGCGACGTCGTTATCCCTGGATATCTTAAGAATCGATGTTATTTTTGATAAATTTGGGCTTCGCCCGCGCTTTAAAATTGTGATATATCTGTCCATTCCGACTTGGACCTTGGGTTTTGGGCTACTCTTATCTTCAGTGACAACTTGATTAAGTGATGACCCCGAGCCCGAAGCGGATAATATCGCTGAGTCAAATGTAGAAGTATTAGGCAATAATGTCAACGATTCACTAGTTGGCATTGGACAAAGCGAAGTTGATCGCTGACGAAACTGTGGTTTTGCCATTAGAAAAAGTCTATTATCAGATTTTTGATTTTTATTAAGAGCTTCAGAACTCACAGCAAGTCTATTATCAGATTTTTTATTTTTATTGTTATCATTATGAGCATCAGAACTAACAGTAAAATAGGCATTTCTGCCGTTATAACTCACTTCACAATTTTTTTCCTTTGAGGTACTCATTTAGAGTATTCCTCAAGGGCGTTTTGTTTGTTTTTTTTTTGTTTACGGTTTTTTTGTTTTTGTTATTTCTATATAAAGTCAATATGTGTTACGAATATTTTTTTATGATTTTGTTTGTTTAGTATGTATGTAAAAAAAACTCCGCTAAGACGTCTGTTCACTATGAAGGCACAACGAGAACTGATAATGATAATATTAAACAGGCTGCTGAACATGCCACTACCTCCCATCCGCAGACAAGGGTTAATAGAATTTATTCTGCGGATATTGAACGTCTCGCGTGTGAAAAAAGACGAGCTATAAGAGAATCGCAACAGCACAGGTCACCCCAACTTAAAATCAGATTTAAAGAGTGTTCCAAACGACTCCAACAGTTGCTTGCATTTGAAAAACCGCAACTCTTAAAAATTATTTGGAAAGTCTTGATGTCACACCAGCACCTAATTACTCTTTGTGGCGTGCTGCTTGAAAGCTTAAAACACCCATTCTGTTTAAACCACCTCTGGGCACATCTACAGGAGGTTGGGCAAGAAGCAATACTGAAAAAGGTAAAATATTTGATGAGTATTTAAAATCCGTATTTACCCCTAACACATGTTCTGGTGTTGTAGATTTGCCGAGGGTTGTTGCGCTACCCCTTCGACCCATAAAATTTAAGTCGCGTGATGTACAAAATCTAATTGCTGAACATAAAGAACTCGAAGAAAGCTCCGGGTATTGATGGAATTAGTAACCAGATGCTGATGACGTTGTCTCGTATTGCCATTAGAATCCTGTTATTAATTTTTAATGCCATTTTACGACTGGAGTATTATAAAAACAGCTGGAAGCTTGCCAAGGTTAAAATGATTCTAAAGCCGGGCAAAGATCTTACTAAGGCTGAGTCATATAGGCCAATAAGTTTACTGTCAACAATGTCAAAGCTCTTTGAAAAGTTACTCATGATAAAATTGTCCACAATTCTAACTCATAATGATTGCATACCGGATAATCAATTTGGATTTAGAAGTCAGCATAGCACCATTGAACAAACTCATAGATTGGTTCAATTTATAAGAAAAACTTTTGAAGAAAAGAAGTATTGCTCTGCACTGTTTATTGACGTTTCTCAGGTATTTTATAAAGTATGGCATGAAGGCCTTATTTTAAAATTAAAGACTAACATACCAATAAACATTCTAAATCTGTTGGAAAGTTACTGTTGTGGAAGGATTGTCCTCAACAAAGTCTTATTAAAGACAAAACGTATAACACTGTCGCTCAGATTGTCCTCAACAAAGTTTTATTGAATACAAAACGAAGAATATTGTCGCTCAGATAGTCATGAACGACGATTTCCTTTAAATTTTCGATTAGAAAACCTAATGAACAAGTGACATGTCGTACATTAATCGTCGAAGACAATGTCGTCTGTGACGATTTGGTCAACTGGGCACTTACAAGTGATACATTTTTATTGGTTATTGTGTTTGTACGCGTTAGGATATTTCATCATGTTATGTGTGTGGATTGTGTTTGCATTGAATAATTTTCTATCTGTGTTTTTATATCACATATCTTGTTCTTGTCTCTTTTTATTACAAATGTGTGTGTTTGTATGCATTGGTCAGTTCTATTCTCAGTTGGCCAAATCGTCACAGACGACATTGTCTTCGACGATTAATGTACGACATGTCGCCAGTTCATTAGGTTTTCTAATCGAAAATTTAAAGAAAATCGGCGTTCGTGACTATCTGAGCGACAATATCCATCGTTTTGTTTTCAATAAAACTTTGTTGAACCCGTCGTCAAAGATGTCTTAAGTCTTTAACAACTGGGTTGTTATGGATAGAACTGTATTTAAATTATCTAGCAGCAAGTCTAAAACAGTTCTGTCTATTTTTATTACACATATTTTATAGCCTTTTCCTACAAAAAGGATCGGTAATTAAAAAAAAGGATGAAAGAAAACGAACATAAGAAAACATACGTAAATGTATGCCGTATATGGAAAAATCTTAACACATGTTAAACATCTGTCTAGTATTGAGTACACTTGATATGTAAATCCTTTCTTATTGCACATTTTGTGTTTGAATTTTTATTTTTATTTTTGTTTAAAATGAAATTTTATGATCGTCTGTCGGCTCTGTCTATTTGGCTATTTTTATTACAAATAGTTTATTGCTTTTCAAATAAAAAGGATCAGTAATTTTTAAAAAAGGATGAAAGAAAACGAATCATGCATTTCCAGCAGGTAACTGGATGACATTTTTGTCCAATTATTTCGATATGTTAATTCTTTTTACTTTTTTTATATGTTTAATTTTGTTAGTGCGGAAGGACATAAAAAAGGAGATGAATTCTTAGAATTGTGTGTGCATTTATGGGTGGGAAAAATCGTTCAATGATTTTCAAATTTTTTGTTAAATTGTGTGTGTTTGTATACATATGTTGTATACAGTTCTATTGTTATTTATTTATTATTTGTATATGGAATTATTTCCTTACAGTCAATGAATGATATTATTAACTGATATTAAATAACCATTTCGCAACATTAAATAAATTTCAAAAAATACAAAATTATGAGTTACAATCAATACAATTAGTAACACATTCTTCTAAGAGGCACAGTTCTCGTTGTAACTTCATAGTGAACAGACATAATAGCGGAATTTTTCTTACATACAAACTAAATAAAAAAAAAATCATAAAAAAATATTCGTAGTACATATTGACTATAATAAATAAGCTTTATTTGCTTTGCAAATATTTTTTACATATAGAAATAACAAAAACAAAAAAAACCGTAAACAAAAAAACATACAAACATACCCTTGAGGAATACTCTATATGAGTACCCCAAAGGAAAAAAATAGTGAAGTGAGTTCTAACGGCAGAAATGCCTATTTTACTGTGAGTTTTGATGCTCATAATGATAACAATAAAAATAAAATATCTGATAATAGACTTGCTGTGAGTTCTGAAGCTCTTAAGAAAAATAAAAAATCTGATAATAGACTTTTTCTAACGGCAAAACCACAGTTTCGTCAGCGATCAACTTCGCTTTGTCCAATGCCAACTAGTGAATCGTTGACAATATTGCCTAGTACTTCCACATTTAACTCAGCGATATCACCCGCCTCGGGCTCGGGGTCACCACTTAACCAAGTTGTCACTGAAAATAAGAGTATCCCAAAACCCAAGGTCCAAGTCGGAATGGACAGATACATTACAATTTTAAAGCGCGGGCGAAGCCCTAATTCTACTAAAATTGCATCTGCTCCAAAGATGTCTAGGTATAACAGCGCATCCTCAACTAATCGCCAAAACCGCTTTAAAATTCTTCAAGATGACAACGACAAACCCGAGGTATCCTCTAACAAAATATCCAAGCCGCCACCAATATATTTGAGACAAAAAAATTCAAATGCCCTTATTAAAAAATTAATTTCGGACATTGGTGAGAATAAATTTCACATTGTTCCAATAAAACGTGGCAACATCGATGAAACTAAAATCCAAATTTATGACGAAAAAGATTTCCGCAAAATGGTTGCTGAATTTGAAAAAAGTAAAACAAGCTTCTACACATACCAGCTTAAGAGCGCTAAAGGCATGCAGACCGAAGAAATAAAAGATGCACTCGTCCTCCAGGGGTTCAAGGTAAAAAATGTGTCCAATATAATAAATAGAGAAAAGATTCCCCAACCCCTATTTCGTGTTGAACTTGAGCCTAATGATATAAAATTGAAAAAAATGAGACGCATCCAATTTATAATTTAAAATACCTCTTGTACCGAAAAATCACAGTTGAAGAGCCAAATAAGCATTCAGGTCCTGTACAGTGCCATAATTGCCAAGAATATGGCCATACAAAAACATACTGCAATTTACCCTCTGTTTGTGTTGTGTGTGGCGAATTACACGGCACCGCTAGCTGTAACAAACCAAAAGATCAAAGTGATACAAAATGCAGTAATTGTGGACGTAATCACACCGCTAACTACAGAGGTTGTCCTGTGTACTCTTCTGTAAAGAAGACTATGGTGCAAAAACCTAAATTAGCTCCAGCTCAATCAGCAAACTCTTACTCTGCCACTTTTCTGCAAATGAGCCAACCAGTTACTTCCCGTGTATCGTATGCAGATGCTACTAAGGCTAGTTCTATTCCGACACAAAATGTTTCTCCGCAAAATAATTCAACAAATACAAACTCAAACTTTAATTTTAATCGCCTTGAAGCCACTATTGAAAATCTTGTGCAAACTATAAACAATTTTACAACAAATATGATGCAAGAAATGTTGCGAATGCAGAATACTCTGCTTCAAGCAATACTTAATAAGCCATGAACACGTTAACAATGTGTTTCTGGAACGCAAACGGCATTCGCCAACATAAAAATGAACTTGAGCACTTCCTCACGGAGAAAAATATTGATATAACGTTAGTATCTGAGACTCATTTGACTTCGAGAAGTCTTTTTAAAATTTATGGCTACACTATATATGATACAAAGGACCCTAGAGGAAGGGCTTGCGGTGGATCAGCAATTCTAATATAGTCAAGACTCAAGCACTGTGTTCTTGATAACATTTGTGAAGAATACCTACAAGCAACAAATATTGGCATTGAAAGTTTTTGTTCAAATTTCGTTATATCATCAATTTACTCCCCTCCCAGATTTTCAATCACTGAGAATCAATATGAGGATTTCTACAAATCTCTTGGACCTTGTTTTGTAGCAGCTGGAGACTACAATGCGAAACATACGTTCTGGGGTTCGCGCCTTGTTACACCCAGAGGTCGAGCATTGTTGAACACTATTTCAAAAATGGGCTTGGATGTCATTTCGAGTGGGGAGCCCACTTATTGGCCTACTGACATACAAAAAATTCCGGATGTTATAGATTTTGGAGTCATAAAAAATATCTCTAGGGATTTAATTCAAGTTCAAGCTTCTCTTGATCTCTCGTCCGATCACTCCCCGACGATCATTACAATTTGTAGCCCATTAAGAAGTAACTTACATGACCCATATGTGAAGATGATCAATCGTGTTAATTGGCTGTGGTTCAAAAAATATCTCAGCAGTCATTGTACGGAAAACATTACGCTTGGAACACCCGATGATATTGAATCGAACATTGCCAATCTCAGCGAGAATATTAAACAGGCTGCTGAACATGCCACTATCTCCCATCCGCAGATTGGGTTTAATAAAATTTATTCTACAGACATTGAACGTCTCGTACGTGAAAAAAGAAGGGCTAGAAGGGAATGGCAACAACACAGATCACCACAAAATAAAATCAGATTTAAAGAGTGCACTAAACGACTCCAAGAGTTGCTTGCATCTGAAAAAATTGCATCTCTTAAAAATTATCTGGAGGGTCTTGATGTTCCACCGGCGTCTAATTACTCCTTGTGGCGCGCTGCCAGAAAGCTTAAAACACCCGTTGAGTATAAGCCACCTCTACGCACATCTACCGGAGGTTGGGCAAGAAGCGATACTGAAAAAGGTAAAATATTTGCTGAGCACTTAAAATCCGTTTTTACGCTAAATATATGTACTGGTGTTGCTGATTTGCCGAATATAGTCGCTCTACCCCCTCAACACATAAAGTTTAAGACGCGTGATTTACAAAAATTAATTGCCGAACTCAGCCCGAAGAAAGCTCCGGGTATTGATGAAATTAGTAATCAGATGCTGATGAACTTTCCTCGTATTGCAATGAGAATCCTGTTATTCATATTTAATGCTATTTTACGACTGGAGTATTATCCACACAACTGGAAACTTGCCAAGGTTAAAATGATTCCAAAGCCTGGCAAAGATATAACAAAGGCTGAGTCATATAGGCCAATAAGTCTACTATCTACAATGTCAAAGCTTTTCGAAAAACTGCTCAAAACAAAATTGTCCCCAATTCTAATTAGTAGTGGGTGCATACCAGACCATCAATTTGGTTTTAGAAGTCAGCATAGCACCATTGAACAAACTCACAGATTGGTTCAATTTATAAGAAGAACTTTTGAGGAAAAAAAGTATTGTTCTGCGCTGTTTATAGACATTTCCCAGGCATTTGATAAAGTGTGGCATGAAGGCCTAATATTAAAAATGAAGACTTACTTACCAATAAACATTTTAAATCTTTTGGAAAGTTACATTATTTCCCGTAAGTTCACTGTTGCGGAAGGAGACTTTACAAGTAGGCCTGATACAATTTCATCTGGTGTGCCACAGGGGAGTATACTGGGACCAGTTTTATATTTAATTTATACTTGTGATATGCCTGTGAGCAGTAGTATCCATACTTCCACATTTGCCGACGATACAGCCTGCCTTAGTATGCATGAAAACCCTGATGAGGCATCCCGCAAACTCCAGGAACACATTAGCCAGATGGAGCTTTGGTTAAACTTATGGAGAATCAAGGTAAATGAACAAAAGTGTGTTCAAGTAACATTTACTTTACGAAGAGATACTTGTTCCCCCATTCGGATTAACAATCAAGTTGTTTCTCAACATTCACATGTGAAATATCTTGGTATACACCTTGATCGACGACTTACATGGAAACACCACATTGACTCTAAGTTAACTCAAATGAAACTTAAATTAACTCAGATACATTGGCTGGTTGGTAGAAATTCAACCCTCACCCTAGATTGTAAACTTTTAATATACAAGTCGCTCTTAAAACCTATATGGTGCTACTGAATTCAGCTATGGGGCACTGCTTCAGCTTCAAATGTAGAGAAAATTCAACGCAGGCAAAACAAAATTTTACGCATGATAACATCGGCTCCATGGTACATCAAAAATTCAAATATACATCGTGATTTGAATATGCCTCTAGTGACTGAAGAAATTGCAAAATACGCAGGCAAGTATCTAACAAAACTTGAGTCACATCCTAATCCGCTTGCCCGTAATATTTTGAACTTTACTGGACACATCCGCCTAAAAAAGAGGGACACAAGGGCTCTTATTCACAGCACTCCAGATGGGACTTCCTGAAAATACTTTTATTTTTTTTTATATTTTTTTCCTTTTGATTATCACTACTTATGTATTATATATAACTATTACTAAGCTTATGTCCGACACTGGTCGGGCCTAATTATATTTTTATATTTAAGATTTGAATACTTATTGTTAGTTCATATATGAAGATACAATAAATAAAATATGTAATAAAAAAAAAAAAAAAAAAAAACATTCTTCTAAGAGGACCGGCATCAGCATAATTGGCTCTATAAACTTTTACCGATAGAGGAATAAAATTGCTGGATGTACGTTGAGGAACATTAAACGAAATTTCATTGATCAAATGAATAGGACTGTGTATAAATTATCTAGCAACATGTTTGAGGCAGTTCTGTCTATTTTTATTGGAAAATAAAAATAGAAAATAAAATAAAATAAAAAGGATCAGTAATTAAAAAAAAGGTGAAAGAAAACGAACGTGCGTTTGCAGCACGTAACTGCATGACATTGTTGTTTAATTATTTCGATATGTTAATTATTTTTACTTTTTTTATATGTTTAATTTTGATGTGCGGAAAGACATAAAAAAGGAGATGATTTGAGATTTGTGTGTGCATCTGTGGGTGGCAAAAATCGTTCAATGTTGCGAAACGCAGTGGCTAATTCTACATTTACATTGTCCATATTTATTATCTATTAAGGAACATGATATGGTGTTTCATATCTTCTTCTATTCCCCTTTTTTATTAAAACTAAGTCTCCTATTCTAAGATCTATTCTGTTAGTTTTGTTATATGATTCTGTCTCTTTTTTTACTGCTTCTATAAGCTTTCTAGTATTTTCTAGTGAATTTTTAATTCCAACTCTCAATTCACATGGGTAATTGTTTAAATTATAAGTCCTATTGTCATTATTTTTTCACCTGGTAAGGTAGGTATTTTGCCAAATATTAACTTAAGTTAACCGATTAAGCAAAAACTTGGATTAATTATTCGAGCGAATAACCGATTAAAGCAAAACCCCGATTAAATGAATACCCTAGTATTTACACAAAATGTGGGTATAAATCAGAATAAAGAAATATTTAAATAAACTAAAAGAATTAAATATTTTATTATAAATTAGATTTTTTAATAACATGTGAAATAATTTTTAAATTTAATCGCAACCGCTGTCGCTGTCCGTATCCGATAAAAACTCATATTGAGTAGAGTGCTTCCTATTGAAGTTGAAGGGATATCGTCTTGAGTACCCTCTAGTGAAGAATTCATGGCATTTCCAAATTGAGTGAAGTGCGTGCTTTCTGCATAAGGTGGTAAACTATTTTTAAAAAGCAAGTTCCAGTTGCACGAGATATATGTTATTTTTCCTGCTCTTTGTGTTGTTAAACGGTTCCTTTTTTTTTGAGTGGCCAGAACTCATTTCTGGCCTTGTAATTGGCAAAATCTGCCATTAAATTTATGTTTAGCGCCTGTGACATTGTGTGAATGAATTCCAATGCATCTACCTCCTCAGACGGATCAAGATCACTTCCTTGTGCCTTACGGTCTAGCAAATTTGCAGCTAAATGTATCGGTTTTATGGTTTTTTAAATTGTGTATTGAATATGGTTGATAGCTCAGTTTTCTTTTTGCTTCATTCAGTATCATAGTTGTAGCAAAGTCTAATTCAAGCTTACTTTTAATTTCAAGACCTGAAGCGATGCTTTAGTTTTTACTAGACTCTTCATTGAATAGAAGTAACTTCTCCACCTTTTTTTTGCTGGCAGTTTTTGTTGTTCACCAATTCCTTTTTCTTTCACAATTTTAGCTAAAGTTGCTGTTAGAACTTGGTTGTTTTTAATTGTTTTGATTATATTTACAATATATGAGTAATTCTTCTGTAAGGTATCGCATTTTAAAAAATCCTGACAAATTAAATGAAGAATATGGGCTAAACAACCCATAGGCAGAACATTCGGGTAGGCTTCTTTTACTATTTTGAACGCCTTTTGCATATTTGCAGCATTGTCACCAACTAACACAAAAAACTTTTGTTCACCCTATTCCTTCATGATTTTAATAATTTACTGTGATAAATACTGAGCTGTGTGCCGATTACCCTGTGTTGACAGACTTTTCAAAAATACAGTTTCTGGCTTTGATATGAGAAAGTTTATAACACCTTCATTACGAATGTTACTCCATCCATTACATTGAAGATGTAAAAATTAGCTGCTTTTAGTTGCAGAAAATGTCCATACTCATCTCGTTATAAATTTTATCCAAATATGTGCTGGAAATTGCTTTTCTAGTTGGAGTCATGAAATGTGGATTAATGTCCTTAAAAAAGTCCTTCCAAATATAGCCTTAGCTAAGTAGTATTGTGCTAAATTTGAAGGAAGATGCATATGTAAATCAGATGAAGGCGGAGAATCATTTGCTGTCGGTATCTTGCTTATTGTCACATTGGTTGCAAACATGTCTTGAAGTCGTTGGTTTATTAATAATGGACACTCGATGTACGTTATTAAATGTTTTGCCATTTTATTTACATTTGCAAATTTGTACCGCTGTTCGCAATGTGAGCATGAAACTTCATTGCTACTTTCGCTTCTATGAAAATGTTTCCAAATAGTTTAATTTTTCGGTCTTCCCATCATTTAAAATATAATTATTCACGGTGGGCTTGAATTCGGCGTGAATGCATTTGTTTAGCACTTCCAATTTTGTTTTGGAATACGATTCCTGTACCCATCAGAAGGTCAGAAAAAAAATCCACCGTAATTCCTAGAGCCGATTTTGAGAAAAACACGTTTTTCTGGACTATAAATTGTCTGGACAAAATACATGTATTAATGAAAAAATTTGCGAATTGAAGATTTTTATAGCACATCTTCAGGGTGAAGGATGGGTATTTGATTAAAACCAAGTTGTTTTGACATTGTCGAATGCTCAAAACTTACCATGAATACTCTCCGAAATATTAATTCGACTCCAGAGAACTGGATTTGTGAGGCAAAAATAAAATTACTAGAAAAGTGGTATCTTTTTAATTGTTTTATTTTCTCGACAACTATTGTTAAATTTTTCTACAAAACACACTTTTGAACGTTGAAATAAGGTATGTGAGAACAACTAATAACATAAAACAAATAATAACATGAAAACAAACAATATGAACGCTGTCATATTAATGGACCGCAGTCAGTAATTTATTACCATAATGGGGATGGTTTTTCCCAACTTTATATTTTTGCCAGGTCATTTTAAAATCGTGATGCACAGATTCCATGGCCTGTTCGCTAAAAAGCCCTACTCCTTTTTTGGTTTTTGTACAAAAATCAGGAACATGAAAAAATGCAGCGTGGATCAAGATCAAGATAGCTTTTTTTGAACATTTCAATCGCTTCCAAGTAGTTTGATTTGAGATCATTTGAAAAACACGATTCAACCACTTCTCTAAAATCTTCGAAACATTTGACATAATTCAAGCATTCCGGTCTACAAATTTCGCGCAAAATCTCAATTTTCTCCAACAGCAGTTTGCACGAATTACCCGCAAAGGCAGGAGCCCCGTGCACAAAGTCTTGTGTGGCATTGCATCTTTTTGCCCATTTCTGACACTCGACATAGTACTCTTCTTTCATCCGATTGTAGAAAGTATTCACAACACCGAGCATTAAATGCAATTCAAGCGGTGCAATGATATCAAGGATTTGCCTTGTGTCAGACGTGCCACTTGAAAGAACGGCCGCATTGGAACAGTTTCTGTATTTTTTAGCAAGAGACTTTTTGAAGTTAATTTTCTCTCAGTCCACATAGTTTTTTCGGTAATTGTCTATCGTTCTTTTTTCACCGGTTGTATCCAAGTTTTCTTTACCAGCAAAGCACCAGGTACATGGGAAGCTGCTTGAATGAGACATGATTCCCACTAATATATTAGCAAGTTTCAAGTCAGTCGCGATCGTTCCAGGAAAATTATTTATGTGCAAGAGGGACCATAAGTGATGAACATTTTCGTAGTTTTCTTGTGTGCCTGCAACTACTGCCAAAATAAATAACTTCTTCACGCCGGAATCCTTAAACTTTTTTGCAGCTACGCACTCTTCATATTTTTGGCGGAGATCTCTTACAACAGGATCAGGTGTTTGTACTGAAAGTCAGACTTTCAGAAACCCGCCTCCACCATCTATACCGAATTTTAAATGAAGATCGTTGAGGTTGCGGGCTTCTTTAATGCGATTTGTCAAACCGAGAACATCATCGCAATAGACCAATATTCCTGTTGAACTTATTTTCTCGCCCGCTTTAGATGTTATTGTAGCACATGTTTGGAAGTCGAAAAATTCATCCAGTCTATGCCGGTATATGGATAGCTTCTCTTTTAAATGTGGTTCGAACAGATCCCTTTTTCGAGAAGCCACACGCAAGTCTCGTGCCACTCCTTGAACTATGTTGCTGGAAAGACCATAATTTGTCCCTATTCTCGAGACTTTTTCTGCAGAAAACTGTTGGGGGGATGGAGTCTGGTCGCTTGGTTTTGGGACGAGTTCAATACTAAGAGGCCCACCTCGTATCGACGATAACTGAGCTATTTTCTTTCCTGACACTGTGCCACTTCGATCACTATTTACAAATACATCTTTTATCAAAGAACTCGCCAAATGTTCTTTTTGTTTTTTAGGGAGCGATTTGCTCACGTGTTCCTGCAAAATTGAAAATGTAATACTGCAGAAATGTTTTTTCCACACTAAGTAGGTGTGACCACATTTTGCGCACTTGTTTCTCCTATTTTTCTTGGTATTTTCGTTAATCCGCCGAGTGAAATTATATGGACCAGGATATCTTACCAATTCGCAGTTACACAGAGTTTCAGCCTTTGCACGAGTCTTTTTTTGAAAAATCTTGAATCCGATGAAATCTGGTAGCGTTATTCCTTGGAAATTATTAGACTTCACTGACCGATAAATAAGAATTTTACAGGCACTGCACAGAACTTTTGGCAAACGTGCATCGTCTGCATCATATTTCACACATTTCTCGAGGTGGGTGCGCAAAATACTGCTAATTTTGACCAATTGCTTTTTCTTCTCCAGACAGAGTAAACATATACGCTCCTGATTTTCTTGGTGGGTCCCCGCATGGTCCATCGACTTCCTGCACATTTTTCCCAAAAAAGAGACCACAAATGAAGAAGAATATTGAAATTGACACTTTGAATGTCATTTGACTACTAAGGCTATTTGGCCAATAATTTTGATTGTCAATTACCTGCAGGCCTGTCAAGTGAATCAAGAATTAAAACAAAACGTTATTATTATTGTGAATTATTTTATTTATTTTTTTGCATAAACAGGCAGATTCGTGTATTTAAAGACCAACAATTTATATTACCGGTGTAAATCAAGGGGTGTGGGAGGGGGCTAGGGGTTAAATTTGTTAGACAGGAGATTAAAGATATATTTTAGGAAAAAGTTATCTGCTACAAAAGGGAGCTCCAAATTCACCAATAGGCAAGCCTGACATCGCATGCCCCCACGAAAATGAATATTTCTGAATTTCTCAAATTTTGCAGAAAAACGTGTTTTTCTCAAAATCGGCTCTAGGAATTACAGTGGATTTTTTTCTGACCTTCTAATGGGTCCAGGAATCGAATGCCAAAACAAAATTGGAAGTGCTAAACAAATGCATTCACGCCGGGTTCAAGCCCACCGTGTATTAACACGCGCACTTTATTTCACTTACTAATCGCTGGGAACAAATATTTAAGAATGAATGAACCAAATTCTTTTTATGCACCTGAGGCTCAAGCTTGGGTTTCGAAACTTTATGCCCTAATTCAGTAAGAAGATTTAGGACGTTTTTGTTTCAAAATGCTTCTGAGTTCTTGTATTTGAAGTCTCTAAATTATTTTCTTCAAAAATGGTTGTTGTCTTTGACAATGAAAAATATAAATATTATTGCCATGTTTTTAAAACATAAAAATTCAATTAAATTATTATACAATAGTTTGAAAATTACATGAAAAATATGTGTTGGATATAATGTTTGGAACAAAATCATAAAGCAAATACACGAACCTTCTAGCATAGACAATAAATAATAATCGTTTTAAAGAATCAAAACTGCTTCTTTTTTTCGTCCATAGACAAGACGATACATTCGTCGAACAGAATTAGGGCATTAATCTTTCTAGTTGTTTCAGCATTATTGTTGCCATCGCTCCTACTCATTACATTGAATTTCCATAAGCACGCTGATTAGCGGTTCTTATTAAGAATTGTTGTTGTGTTTGATGCAGTCAAAGCTACCTTATCTGAGCAAAACGCATCAAGAAATGTATATAAAAAATAATTTCAAAATAAATTCGAAAATGTTCACATTTCTCTTACTCTACGTAACGAGTATTTGTTATTCAAATGTGTATTTACCCGAAATTAGATAAATACACGGGTATGAAAGTGGGTATAAATAAGTAAATACCCAGCGTTGGGTAAATACCCAAGTCTAAACCCATCTCTATTCTTGGATAATATAAAATACCGTTATGCTTGTTTTTATGTTGCATACTTGCGTCATTTGTAGAGTATCAACAGTTGTTTGCAACTACTCAGCGTCTGAAAATTTTTGAGTTGTAACTCTTTATGATTTAGTTTGCACTGACGGTGAATTGCTGGTGGAGGTAACTGAGTTATTTGAGATCGATTTGCTATAATACTTGTTTATTAAAGATGTATTTCTTTGCATATAAACTAATTTCTCTCAGAAAAAAAGTAGTGACACATTAGAATAAATAATAAATAAAAAGAGAAACTGACCGACCAACTGATGCGTACACAGAAAAAAGTTAAAACAAGATTTAATTAAAAAAAACAAGGAATCAGTTAAAAAATTAATAAGTTTTCATCTAATCACGGAAATTGTAGTATTAACTTATCCATTTTAATTGAAATTTTTTTTTATTTTTTATTTAAAAAAATATTATATTAACTAAAAATTTAATTGATGGTTTTTTAAAGATTGAATTAAAATTTAAGTGAAATATTTTTTAAAATTCAATTAAAAAATTAATTGAAATATTTTTTAAGATACAATTAAAAAACGAATTAAAGTTTTTTAAAGATTCAATTAAAATAGTAATTGAAATATAGAACAAATCGAATAGTATAAAAATATAAAAAATTATGTTATGCTCATAAAAAAATGGAAACCAAAAATGGAAACATTTGTCTATTGTAACAAAAACCTAACTGATGCAATGTATGGCTTTTGAAGTTCGAATGGCGCACCAAAATACAATGGCCGTATTTGGTGTTTGATAGTCCTGCGTAAGTGTAAATTTAGAATATCGTAGCTTTTCTTTGAATTGTGTGTGTATGTTGTGATTGGTTGTTAAAGAAAGGCTACGATATTTTCCATATGTACTTACGCAAGACCATTTGCATCGAACTCCAAATACCGCCAATGTCGTGATGCCAGTAAACATTTTGGAAATTCCCTACACGATTGAAAAAAAAATATTTTCCCTACATTTTTCCCTACGCTGAGATTTTTTTATTTTTAACACCAAAAATGCAAATAAATGTACATTTTGTGAATATTATGGATTTTTTATAAAACTTTGTTTCATATATTGCGCAAAACAGACTATAGTCGTATGCCGAGTATTCACTATGGCATTTTTTGACATCGCAATAGTGTGTATTAGTGGCAACGTTTGTCATTTCGTATACTTTTCGTTATGTGGCATTGATTTCCATATAAAAAACACATATTAAAAATGATACCACAAGAAATGCAAGATGTGTACTCAGCATTAGTTGGGTACCAGGTAGAAAAGTAATTAAAGCATTAATTAACATAAACAAACTAAAAATATGTACATCCTTGCATCAATATTAAAATTGTACTTAAAAATTATGGTTTAACAAATATTAATTATACAAATTCTTAAGCCTCCTAAGATCACGCTATCAGCACAATGTACCGATTTTCGTCGGCTCATAATTAATAAGCTAAATTTGTATTATTACTCAATTAATTGAAATATAAGGACATAATTGCACCACACTACATTGCTAATAAAGTCATATAGACTTATTCTGGAATTGATTGAAAAATAAGGCCACTTGCTAGATTGAAATGCATTTTTTACTTTCTTGTATGGCTCTTTTTTATGAAACTTTTCCCAGTGTTTATCTTAAACATAAACTATTTTTTCTATATTCTTATGAATAGAACAGGCTAATGTTCGTAACGCTTTTTAAGCCAAATTACATGTAATAATTATTAATTAACAAATAACATCAAAGTTAGTTGTAAATATTCTGACAACACATAGTTGAACGGAACAGCCAGCCGTTTTCGAAGGCCACTAAACCTTCCTCATCAGCGTTCTTCTGTGTTTTGGTCCACTGTGTGTGGTGTCAGTTGATGTAGATGTCTGCCTTATATACGAAACTTTATTGCAAATGGAATATCTGAATTGGTTTGATTCATTGCATTTCAATTTGCTCTTGTGTTTTGTCATGAAGGCTCAAAGTTACCATCTCTATATTTACAACAGTCTTACCATTGTCGTTTGTTCTTTACTAACTATGCACATGTTAGTTAATTTGCTTATTTTTGTTCTACTTAAGACAAACTTTTTTGGTTTGTTACTATTAAGTATATTTTTATTTAATTTTTGCCACAAGCCAATGACTATTAATTTTAGTTAATTTAATTATTATTTTTCGAACTGTATTTTTTTCTATATTCTTATGAATTGAACAGGCTAATGTTCGTAACGCTTTTTAAGCCAAATTACATGTGATAATTATTAATGAACAAATAACATCAAAGTTAGTTGTAAATATTCTGACAACAACACATAGTTGAACGGAACAGCCAGCCGTTTTCGAAGGCCACTAACTAACTACATCAACTGACACCACACACAGTGGACCAAAACACAGAAGAACGCTGATGAGGAAGGTTTAATGGCCTTCGAAAACGGCTGGCTGTTTCTCCACTTAACAATTCTTAGTGGTGAGTATCAATATACTCTAACATTTCGCACATGCTACTATGCAAGACCATTTGCACAAGATTGTGAATTGGGCTATTGTGTTTTCCTACATGTAAAAATCTGTTCTATTCTAGCAATACTGCAATAGCATACTTCTAGGCGATTCAAATAAAAATAGACTTAAGTTTTATTTTCGTTACGGAATTTCTTGATTCGACACTCTCAAAGCGATAAAAGCTATACAAAAGCTTAAAAACCTACGAATTGTCTATTTGTTTGTGTTTCTCATATTTTGTCAACCACGATTACTCTTAATTAAGTACGCCACATTGTATTTTCCTACATGTAAAAATCTGTTCTGGCAATACAGTATATTAATAAAGTCAATAGCATACTTAACGGGTTAACATACACTGGGCGATTCAAATAAAAATAGTCTTAGGTTTTTTTTCGTTACGGAATTTCTTGATTCGGTCGGCACTAGGGATGCCAATGGGGACTGATTTTTACGATCCCGGGATTCGGGATTTCAAAAATTCAAATCCTGGGATTTCGGGATTTTTCGGGATCCCGAAATTTTTGGAGATTCAAGGACTCTGGGCTTTTTAAAATTATAACATACATGCTTTTTATACGTACTTATTTATTAAAAAAAAACGTCTTTGAAAGAGGTTCACAAACAAAAGTTTTACAATTCATTTTATAGCTACATACATATGAATGTATGTATGTAGTAGAAGTGTGCGCAAGCTATGAAAATGTGCACAGTATTGTATTTTTTTCAAAAGCAAATAGTATTTGTAGTGGTGATCGTAATTGAGTGTGAAACAAAAATAGAGAACAAGGAAACAAAAAACACACACAATCATTGTACAACAGTTGAATAGACAGTTGTGTCAAGTGTGCACTTCATAGTGCACAATACTTCATTTCACAAACTAAAAATTTCATAAAATATTAAGTGATAATAAAACTTTTTACAACTACATATATTCATACATGTAGATATTATTTTTATGTTATTTGTTAGTCTTAGGACCAATAATTGACCTCCCAATTATATGCCATTTAGCTAATTGCCACTTAAGTTTAGGTGGCACTTAAATGTAGCTTCATTTTTTCAATGGTTAATTAAAGTTCTTATTAAATTACGTTGAAAGTACGGTAGCACTACAAAATTTCCCAGTATTATGGAAGGCTTTTTAAACAACAGCTGTTTATTATAAATAAAAAAGTTAGGTTATCAAAATGAAGAAAACTAAAATTGCATAAAAACAAATTTTATGAAACGAAAAGAGCATCAGAAGGCATTTTTCTATTTACATATTTCATGATTTGAAAGTATATATTGTATATGTTATATATTTATGGAAATTAAACGAAATTCTTGTTAATACGACCACATGATGTTCACGTACATGTTTTCAATAAACACACACAAGCACAATAACATATGGCATGCTCGTAAAACTTAAGTGTGATTTAAGTCCACAATGTTGGGCATTTAAATGTCTCTCAACTTTGTACTGAAAAAATTAATTCAATACTTAAGTGGATTTTAAAGATAAATGACATATAATTGAGAGGTCAATTATTGGGCCTTAAATTAATAAATTATAAAACGAAGAGCCAGTGTGACCATTTTTGCAGCTAAATTTAGCATATTTTTTTTTATTTAGCTGCAAAATTTTTGATTTAGCAGTTAGCATTTTCTATAGCATTTTTCAATAATATATATAGATTTTTCTAAAATTTTTTTGTAATATAAGGCCATGTTATGAGTTGCATTCGATTTTCGACATTCGCTGGGTATCGAGCATCAAAATTCAAATGTTAAATTCATATTATGAGCACCGAAAATTTCGCTGAGCAACGAATTTTCTATCGAACAGAATTTAGCTTTCGATGCAGTATTTTAATGGGAAAAATTAGTAAAAAGTCCAAGTGTTAAGCTATGTTTATTCTTAAGTACACAAACTCAAATTCTTAGCTATTTTTTGCCGATTTCATTCACAATAACAACGTTCTTTGTGGAATGCTCGTTATAATACCAAATGAAAATTCGTTCGATCGGTACTTTCGACTACAGTCGAATATCGAAAGTTGCTCATAATAGGGGCCATAATCTACACACTTTTTAACAATATAATTTATGCAACTTTCGGTATATTAGTAATTTTCACGAGTAACCCATTTCATGATGTATTTGTAACACGAGAAATGTTAATTATGCTTATAAATATATAAGTTGATGTAGGTACTAGAACTGTGATCAGCGTGACCATATTAGCTTATTTTAAGTTAAATTTAGCTTATTGTTTTGGATTTAGCTTCAACATTTTCATTTAACTCTTAGGTTATTTTTTAGCTTTTTTTAGAAACTCATTTACCCTTTCTTTTAATCTAAATTGTTAAAGACATAAAATTTTTGTAAGAATTATAATTTGTTACGGTTAAAAATATAAATTTGGAAAATATTTTAGAAAATACATAATGTAAATTGCTTATTTGTAAGAGAAATGGCACATTTAAAAATAGAGGACATTGATTGCAATTTTGGAATTACAATGGCAAAAGTTACATTAATATTACCCATAAGACTTTTTTTGAGTTGAACGTCAGCAGCATGAATTTACTTAAAACAAAAATTAGAAATAAAGGTTAACGAAATATTGATCAAAACTAAAAATATATAAAAGTTACTGACCTAAAGCTTAAAAAATTAATTTTATTGAAAATTAAAATATTTCAAAAATTGTTCCACAAAAAAAAATTACCTTGATTTTCGAATTCAGAGAAACAAAATACATAATTAAAATCACCACGCATCAAATGTAAATTTTCGTTGTAAATTAGTATTATTTTATAAAAACTAATTTTTAAATTTTGCTTATCAACGAAATACATTTTCAAAAAAGCTTGTTTTCTAAAAACCAACAGCGAATTAATAATTTTGCTTTGCTTTTAATGATTTTTATTAGTGCATAATGCATTATGTAAAATGAAAAACTGAAAGTTAGTATAAGTGATGAAATTTAACAAGGTTTTAAAGAATTCCATCATACAATTTTATATAAACAATTTGCCCATAATATTTATGTTATTATTATAGTAGAAATTTGTAACCGTCTATGGCCTGCATTGGCTAGGTTATTGGTAATAAATAAATAATGTATTTTTAACCAACAATTACATCCTAGCGTGGTATTTAATGTGAAATTGTATAGCAAAACTCGTTAAGACATTAAATTTTTACCCTTATGTATGCTAAACTCATGGCAGGTTTTCAAGAATTAAAAAAAATTTTTGGTTCATTTAAAGGAAATACAATTTTGTAATGCAATCAGGGTGACCGTTGACATTTTTCAAAAAGTGGCGCCAAAAGGGGAATTTATCAAAAAGGGCAAAATTAAAAAAAAACGAGAAAACTACATTAAATTTTTTATTTTTAATGTATTTTTATATCATTCACTCTAAAAAAAGGGAGAAAAAAAGTGGCAAGGCAGTCGAAAAAGTGGCAATTTGCCACTTTAGTCGGTCCAACGGTCACGCTGAATGCAATAAAAGAATAAATAGCAAAAATAAGCACTTGAAAAGAAACAATGTAATTAAAAAGAAGTATGTATTAAATTTTAGCATTAGGTTTCAGCTCTATAATTATTTTTTAGATTTTTTTTAAATCAATTTAGCATCAACAATTTTTAGGATGTGGTCACACTGCTTAGAACAGTAGCATGCGAACTAACACGCTCAAATAATCTACGACGCACATACATTCTACGTTGTTTGTTTTTTCTTTTGCACATACACATAATTATACACTTGTATGCTCATTTTACAATTGTCATTCGGTGTGCACTAGTGAAATATGCTTGGACACAACAATAACTGATGCCCTCGCTTGGCAGATACACAAATGCCGTTGCATACTTTTGATAAAATTTAATACCATTTTTAGTGTTCTCATAAAATCAAGAGCACTAAAAAGAGAGAACAATTCAATACAGTACAACATGAAGGCTACACAAACAACCATCGTTTGCACAGCTCTAGTATGTAGCTAAATATACCCTCCAAACAAAATGTTTCGTTAAGACATTTAGGTAGTTTGTCTGAACTCAGACTTTTCGTACCGAACTCGTTAAGAAATTTCAGTAGTTTTTCCGAACAATTTTTTTTAAACATTAAAGCTTTGATTTTTGAGTACATAAGTAAAAGTCTGTTAAAATATTTTTTAATACATATGTATGTATATGTTGATGGAAAATAAGGATTGTAACAAATATTAAAAAACGTGAGTATGTGCAAATTATTTCGACAATAGCAGCAATATAACGGTGAAGCGGTACTCTGCTATAAAAGCAAAAAGAAATCGTACCTACATGTCGTTACGAATTCGTACCGACTTATCGTAACGAATTTGTACCGACATATCGTTACGAAGTCGTGTCAACCATCTCATACAAAAATTTTTACGATTTCATTAATATTTCGGTTCAGAAAACGGAAGATTTTGTCGACCAGTCGTTACGAATTCTTTACGAATTCGGAACATTTTGTTTGATGGGTAATTATTTTATGTATACATATACATATGTATTTATTTTATAATTTTATTATTCATAAAAAAGCAAAGTAACAAAATAAAATTATTTAAATATACATAGTAAAAACAAAACAAAAAATAAATGGTTTAAAAAACACATTTTCAAAATTCCAGTACATCATATGTAAGTGCTAAGATTATTTTAATTCTCTTTCCTCCTCTTGCTTCTTCTCTAAGAAAACTGCGCAAGAGTACAAGTGCATTTAGCGTGTCATCTGAAAGTCTAGATCTAATTTTATTGCCAATGTATGCAGCAGCAGAAAAGCAACGTTCACAGTCAACGCTTGTTGGTAAAATAGTCAACAAGTTGTTGTATGCTGCCTGTAAATATGTTCGTCTCCCTACCCCTGAAATAAATATGTATGTTTATTTCTTTTTCAATATTTTTCAACATGTCGCCATTATGAGTTTTTAAAGTTTTGTTTGGGCTTTTACATCTTTCTATCGCTTGATATAACTTTCTATTTATAGAAGAACACATATCATCATTTATTTCTTCGACTAAAGATGAGTCGAGACTAGAACTTTCTATCACATCGGTTGTTTCATTTTTGTCTTTAAATTGCAAACTTAACTTTTCTAACTCAGATTTTATTGTTACTATTTCAATATTATTGTCAAAATATGATTTTAAGGTAGGATTTTTCAAAAAATTTAACAATGTTGAATAAATTGTTCTCCTTTCTTTAATTCGTTTGTCAAGACTTTTGCAGTTCTTGTCTTAATTTGCATTCAAGTTTTGATACTTCTTTTATCATAAAAGAAAGGGCAGTGTCCGCTTTCCAAAGATTCATTTCGGTTTGACATAAAGCTTCAACTGTTGCTTTTACAGGATTCAAAACTTCTTTTAATTGTTTGATTGATATGATTTGATTATATTCATCATCCATTATTGATTGTTCCTTTAAATCAATTAACGTTTTCTTTACGGGTATTTCCAATTCATGAAATCGTTGAGACATGTCGAAAAGGGTATTCCACCTAGTTTTGCAGTCTAAAATAAGTTTAAGTTCCTTGCCTTTCTCCTCTTTAACATATTTTTGTAAAACTTCGTTTTTAGTTGGTGACTTTCTAAATATTTTTGAAATACGAAACTGATCAGTCAAATCAGATTTCATTTCTCTTATACAATAATTGAAAGACTCAAACATTTCGTCGTCTTCTGAAGAAGATAGTTCATTTACGATAAGTTTTCCATTTGGTTTGTAAAACACATCTAAGATAGCCAGATGTATACCATGTGCAAGGCAAAGTTGTTGCTTTGGTGGAATAATTTTCCCAATTTTTGTAAAACCAAATATGTCATCAGAAAGTGAAACTCCAAAATCAATCAGTCGTTCTTCTAATAGACGTATACAAATAACAGCAGTAGCAGATTTTTTTATTCTAACTAAACCCAAATTAAATAACTTATCAGTTGAATGCAACATAACATTTATGTAACGTTTGTTTGCGGTGGAAGTCCACTCATCAAAAGTGAGGCTAAATCTTAAGCCGGTGTCTTTAATATTGCTTATATCCTGAATTGTTTTTTGTTTACATTTCAAGAAGTAATCAATAGACTTAGCTTTTATAGTTTCCCTAGACTTTGGAACCTCGAAGCCTCGAGCCGTCAACGATTTCCGAAGTTCTGCAGACGTTATGAATGCTGAAAATAGAAAGCCATCAAGGGCAGTCATTCGGGCAATACATGAACCAATTGAGTCCTCAATTACAACGACATAGTTTGTTATTTTTGCTATTTTTGGATCATGGTTTGTGGCTTTCTGCAATTGTATGTTGTGGACCTGAAACAAAAAATATTAACATCTAGCTAATTTAATTTATGAATGCCATACTTTTAAATGAGTTATCAAACCCTTAGTTGAACCGCCATTAATTTTTAAAATTTTATTGCAAAGTTTACATTTTGCATTTGGTGCACCAGATGAGTCAATAAGAAAATAAAACCACACGGAACTTTTGGTTTTGCTTTTTGTTTTGTGCATTTCAAAAGACATTTTTCTTTAATTATTTTCAGCACTTCACATTAAAACTTCTTTATAATTTAGACGCGCTTAAAAAGAACAAAAAAGTTTAAATTTTTCTTTTGTTTTCATTGACAGTATTAACAGGGTGAAGCAAACAGATATAAAAGATCAATATTGTGTTCCACGGTTACTACTTTCTCATGAGGAAAAGTCAAGATGACTTTGTTTTTATAGCAAAAGGTAAAACAAAAAACATTAGTGCACAATTTCGGGATTCACTGAATCCCGAAAATACCGGTACTAAAAAATGTAAGTCCCGGGTTTCGGGATTCAGTGAATCCCGAAAATCCCGGGACACCCTCAAAGCCTGCGACACCCTGCGACACCCACAAAGCCTGCGCTAAAAGCTATGCAATAGCTTAAAAATTATGTTGAATAATTTTTTCTTCTCCTATATATAAAATATCTAAATGAAATAAAATATTAATTGAGTATTTTAATTTAAAATATTTTTTCAAAAAAATGTGGCATACTTTAAAAAACAGCTTGATTTTCACATATAAAAATAAAAGTTACATTATTTACATAATTTGAAATTTATTTGCTGATGGTTCAGCGATGCCTATATGCATTTCATTGTTGCTGTAACAAATCGTCAGTAGACTTCAACCACACATTTTGAACAGTCACAAATTTCTTATCTTATGTACAGACTTTCAAAAACTATTGGAGAACTCGCAATATGACAATATGTCTAATAAAGAATTTCTAAAATTATTTACATACAATAAGGGCCAGTTTGTCTAAATGCGAACGAACGTTTCTTTCGAACATTTATATTAAAAACAAAAACAAAAAACTTAAATTTGTTTTTGTTTCCAATACTAATATTCGAAAGAAACTTCGTTCGCATTTAGACAAACAGGCCCTAAATATTTAACAATTATTAACCGTTTCATAGTATTCTGAGTTAAACTCTGTTGATAACACTTTTTTGATGGAGCAGTACATTCAACTAATATAAACATACATATTTATAATTTGAACGGGCTAAGGTTCGTAACGCTTTTTAAGCCAAATTACAAGTGATAATTATTAATGAACAAATAACATCAAAGTTAATTGTAAATATTCTGACAACACATAGTTAAACGGAACAGCTAGCCGTTTTCGAAGACCACTTAACCATCATCATCAGCGTTCTTCGTTCCTTGGTCCACTGTGTGTGGTGTCAGCTGATGTAGATTTCTGCCTTATATACGAAACTTTTTTGCAAATGGAATATGTGAATTGGTTTCATTCATCGTATTTCAATTTTGCTGAAATGTGTTTTGTAATGCAGGCTCAAATTTACCATCTCTAAATTTACAACAGTCTTGCCATTGTCGTTTGTTCTTTACTAATTATGCACATGTTAGTTAATTTGCTTATTTTTGTTCTACTTAAGACAAACTTTTTTTGGTTTGTTACTATTAAGTATATTTTTATTTAATTTTTGCCACAAGCCAATGACTATTAATTTTAGTTAATTTTAATTATTATTCGAACTCCATTTGATCTCTTGAACAACTTGAACCTGAATTAAATCCCTAGATATATTTTTCATGACGCCAAAATCTATAATATCCGGAATTTTTTGTATGTCAGTAGGCCAATAGGTAAGCTCCCTGCTCAAAATGGCGTCCAAACCCATTTTTGAAATTTTGTTGAACAACGCGAGACCTCTAGGTGTAATAAGACGCGAACCCCAGAATGTATGTTTTGCATTGTAGTCGCCAGCTGCTAAAAAACAAGGTCCAAGAGATTTGTAGAAATTCTCGTATTGATCCTCTGTGATTGAAAAATTGGGAAGGGAGTAAATTGATGATATCACGAAATTTGTACAAAAAATTTCAATGCCAATATTTGTTGGTTGTAGATGTTCTTCACAAATGTTGTCAAGAATGTAGTGCTTGAGTCTTGACATAATTAAAATTGCTGATCCACAGCATGCTCTTCCTCTTGGGTCCTTTAAATCATATAAGGTGTAGCCATAAATTTTAAAAAGGCTTCTCGAAGTCAAATGAGTCTCTGAGACCAACATTATATCCGTGAGGAAGTGCTCAAGTTCTTCTTTACGTTGGCGAATACCGTTTGCGTTCCAGAAACATATTTTTAATGTGTTCCATGGCTAATTAATTAATGCTTGAAGCAGAGTATTCTGCATTCTCAGCGTTTCTTGCATCATGCTAGTCATATTTGTTGCAAAGTTGTTTATAGTTAGTACCAGATTCTCAATAGTACCTTCAAGGCGACTAAAGTTAAAGCTTCAGCTTGCAATCGTTGAATTATTTGGAGGTGGAAGATATGTATTGTGTGGGAATAAAACTAGTCCTAGCAGCATCGGCATACGATATACGTGAAGTAACTGATTGGCTAGTTTGAGGAAAAGTGGCGGAGTAAGCGTTTGCTGATTGAGGTGGAGCTAATTTAGGTTTTTGACCCATAGTCTGTTGAACGAAAGAATATACAGGGCATCCTCTGTAGTTAGCGGTGTGATTACCAGTAGTAGGGAACTACCAATTCTAGATCAATTAAAATTGTGAAAATTGTGTAATTAAAATTGTAAAATTTTAAAATTCTTGGACATTTTTGAAATTTGATACCTACGAGCGTGGTTCAAGAAGTCCGTCCAATTTTTTGTTTACATAAGGAGTTTTTTTGTTTAAATTAACTTTGTGTGAACCGGTGATTATTTTTTGAGGTTACATTAATTGTGTGAACGGTTGTTTTTTTTTGTGGGAATACGTTAAGTGGGTTCATATGTAGGTTGGAGGTTTTTCTTTTTTGTAATGGAAAATCATGAAAATGATTTTTCCTAGTACCAACGGGAAAATCATGAAATGATTTTTGCTAATCATTGGGGTGAAATAGTGAAAATTTATTTTTCCTAGTGCCGGCGGCAATACATGATTATTTTTCCTAATGCCTACGGTAAAAGATGAATATTATTTTTTCAAATGCCGACGGCAAAACATGATAATTATTTTTTTCAAATGCCGACGGGAAAATAATTTTTCATAATTCCGACGGGAAAAACATAAAACTTATTTCTAAAGCATAGTACTCTGTTCAAATTTGTGAAAAATGTTTATCAACATTGATTATTTCATACGAAAAATTTGACATGTAAACAATATTAACTAGGCCTGAAACTATGCTACAATTTCTTATGTTTGTTGAAATACCCCGTGTGTTTGTTGTAAATTCCACGCGAAACAAGTGGCACTCTACTTATTTCTCATGAAAAATTAAAATGTTGAAGATACATTTCAAATGTTTTACACAAGATAAACAGAGTACTATTTCTGCAAAATTTTTTCATGCACAATTCGTGCCAATTTTTTTTATATGTGTTTTGACAGCATTTCACGTGAAATATTGAACAGAGTACCAGGCTTAATGTTAATAAAGGCTGGTCGTGATTTGGGGTAGGTGAGGGTGTTATTGTACGAGTAATATGTATCCATGGGATTTGTGGATTTGTCTGTCTGGGGGAATTTAAGCGAGGCTGTTATTGGGAGGGGGTTTGGTGTAGTTGAGGTTGATCGACTGCGTGTATGTATGTCTATATGTTTGTAGGAGCTTAAGGCTGATCGTGATTTGGGAGAGGTGAGGGTATTGTTGTAATATGTATAAGTAGGAATCTGTATGTACGTATATCTGTGAGAATTTAAGGCTGATCATGATTTAGGGTAGGTGAGGTTGGTGTAGCAATATGTAATAGTATGAATCTGTGTGTATGTACATATGTTTGTAGGAGTTTAAGGCTATCAGTGATTTCAGGATAGGTGAGGGTGTTGTCGTACGAGTAATATGTATCCGCGGGAATATGAATGCATGTCTGTAGGAGTTTAAGGCTGATCGTGATTTGTGTTGTTGTCCGTGTTGTTTGTAGGAATGACCGTGAGAATTTTTGTATGTATATCTGTAGGAATTTAAGGTTATTCGTGATTTGTGAGGGGCGGTGTGTTGTTGAAATAATTTGAATTTTTCTTAGATGAAATCTGGTATATGTGTGTGTGTGTGCGTATGATTTTCTCACGCTAGTAGTTTTATGTACGTAGAAATAAATTGTTTTCGATATCGAGATCTGGTTCTATAAAATATCATATATCTGAACTTCCCTAAGCCTATATACATATACATATACATAAGTATATTTTCATACTCAAGGTTGCTGGATATTTTGTCATGCTTAAAATTGTCCATCTTTAAAGTCTGCCTGTGAGAAATTTGTTTATATTACAGATTTTGTTTATTTAACTGCATCCGGATTTTTTGACTTTTCATACGATCATGGGAATTTATAGTTTCTCTGTCCGTAATAAGGTCGTTTAGCTTTGGCATGTGCGCTGACTGAATGGTTTGCGCTGTTCATATATTTTTATGATGTAGATATGTAAGTGTGATTGTCAAGATCTAATAAATACTTGAGTATTGATAAGAAATTTGATATTATGTGTACATACATATCTACAAATTGATTTTATGTATGTATGTATATATGTACATACAAATAAGTGTTTGGCTCCGTGCTTGAATACATTTTATGTCATGTGCGGTCTTTTATTGATGTTGTAAATATTCGCCTGGTTTTTTATGTATAGATGTGAAATATCTTCATAGTTTTTAATTTGAAATTTAAAAACGTTGATTTAATTTTTATCTGTATTTACTTAAAAGTTTGTGACGATGTTCTGTTTTAAGTAAAACTTAAGATACATACTTTAGAGTAATAGTAAATATAATAGAAATATTTCCTATATTTAATTTACATTTGTTTAAAGTTGATGCAGCTTATATTCATTCTTATAAATATTTTGATATAAAATTTTTTCCAGCCGTAGGCTTTTTTCATCACCTTTTACATTTATTTTAGAACATCTTGCATTGCCTTTTATACATTTGTAAACATTTTTAAAAGAAACTGATCCAGCAGTCCAGCTTATGTAACGATAGTTTTTTGTTAGCCAGCTTGCTTTTTTTTTATTGGTTATTGAGTTTCATAATGAAATTATTATATTCGTAATTGTTGAAAACAATCGCTGAAACCTTGTACGTGTATAAAAATTATGTTATTTTCCATATTGCTTTTAGAATTTGACCTTTGATGGGTATATATTCTAGTATATGATCATGAATAAGAATGCAGTAAGCTGATGTCTTTGCTTACTATTTCAAATTAAAATTTTATTAAATTGTCCCGCTATTGAATAAAAGGAGATTTTATCTTAAACTCTGGTACAAGTAGAAGCGCTTGAGATTCTTTCATATACTACCTTTGCTGGAATCTTAGATACATATAATAACTATATAAAATTGCATTACGTTTATTTTTAAATTTTATGTTAGGATCATCATCATATGGATATGAGACTGAACTTAAATGTACTTTTAAATTAGTTAATTCATAATGAACAATCTTATTTTCTTCTTGAATAGCGATCAACAGAAAACGAAGGCATTTTCTTACAATTTAGGTCTGACCTCTCAACTGCTCCTCTAGTATACAATATGACTTTGTATGTCAGTATTTCTGTCTACTCTTTGTCAGCGTTAGGGATAATTAAATTTTAAACTTTTTATTCTTCAAATTGTGTTACTTCATACTGATAATATGTTTAAGTACATTAATAATGTACGAGTATATGTTTATTTTATGACGGGTGAGCGCCTATGGCTTTTATTTGATGTTCTGGATGAAGTGTTTTTTTTTTCATTTTATTAAAGTTTAGCGTATTGCGTATATATTTCTAATATATTTAAGTGGGTTTTTTGTACCTGTCAGACAGAGTGTACGTATCAGTTGGTCAGTCAGTCTCTCTTTTTATTAATTTTTTCTTCTAATGTGTCACTACTATTTCTTCAGATTTTAATACTTGAAATAGAGAATATATGTAAATTTTTAAAAGTATTAATATATACACACATATAGGTAAATATATGTATGTATGTGGAAATTAGTTCATATACAAAGAAATACATGTTTAATAATCAACTATTCTAGAAAATCAATCCAAAATAACACAGTTACCTCCATCATCAATTCACCGTCAGTGTTTTCATATTGTGTTAGAAACATTGGAATATCTATGTTTGGGAGAATTTTTACCTCAAGTGTTTCTATATAAGGTTTGGTGGTTGACCCTTTGACGTTATTGTGGTTAACGTAGGCTACGTTGTATCGCATTCAGATGTAATCATTTCTTACTTAGAAAAGGTTCTCATCACCATCAATCATACCTGTATACAATACATTCATGAGTTGAGTTGATCCAGATACAATTGCTGTCTACAAATTAATGATTAGAAAAAAGCTTACTCATCACATCTAACAGGTTTAATATTTTGCTAGCATGCATGCTTTAGCATGCTTCTATCGACAGTGATGCGAGAGTGCGACATTTAGTGGCGTTTCAATTCTAAATCTATAGTATTAGAATTACGAATTGACTCTTTTGAATTTTTAACAAAGTAGATACATATGTATGTATTTCATTTGTCACAGTCTTAAAATTTCTTTGCTTATAAAAGTATGACGTGAGGAATTTTTTAAAACCATACATGCTTCGGCATGCTTCCAATATTTTTTTTTTGAAAATATCTGTAAATATATGTCATACTCATACAGATACAGATATAAAGTAATACTGTGTTCAGACATTCATTTTTAATTGAGTCAATTTAATTTTAATTGAGCAATTAAATTTAGTGTTCACACATACTCAATTTAGCTGACTCAATTATCATTTGACAGCTGGAAATAACATTGTTTTTATTTGTTTTGTGACAATTTGTGTTTGAAAATTTTCAAAATGGATGCAAATTTTGATTTAAAAAAAATTTTACTTGCCAATAATAGAAATATGGAGCTCTTGTAGTCAGTGCAATCGATTTTTGATTCAAAATTATCAGTGCTTAAAAAAAAGAAAAGAAAAATTTGTCAATTTTACAAAGTTTGCGAAAGCAGCAGCTTTTCTCCTTGCCCTAATTTTTTAATTTAACGTGTACATCGCGCGGGCTGTATGGAAAGGCCAACTTCTGCAGCTCATCCGCCTTCTCATCATATACGTGACCGATTTTTCTTTGGCCACGAAGCTCCTCTATTCGACATGCCCACAATTTCAATAGAGCAGCTTCACTGGCCTCACTCCACGCGCACCTCTTCCTCTTAATTTTTTTTCCCTATTTATAAAACATATTTGTTAATAAATTTATCTATGAATTTAAAAAAATTCTTCACCAGCCATTTCTTTTTTGTTTATTTATTTATTGGAGTCCATATTGTTCAGTTTGGTTTGTTTATATGTATGTATATTTTGTTTTGTTTATATGTATGAATATTTTTTGACATTTGGCTCGCCATTATAGAACATTTTTCTGCTCACTTCTTGTATGGTAAATTGTGGTCAATTAAGGTCTTAATTGCGAAAATTGCTCTAATAGCGCAATTAAGGGGTATGTCTGAACACGGTATAAGATCTGTTTACATTATATTTTACAATTTATGAATGCTTCAACACGATTCTAGTTGAAGTCTGTATTTATTTAGTAAGTTTGTTTGATACCAATTCATACACTGTACATTCTTAAAGATTGGTTATCAAAGTCCAATTTCCTTAGTTTATCTAGAAATGAACAGAGTGAATATCTATTATAATAACCCCATATTTACAATTTAAAATTTTGTGTGCTAGAGCTTTCGAAATAGAAAATGTACACCTTTTACTATAAAAAGTGATAATATGATGTGTTGCTGAATATTGCACTGTGCTATAGTTCATTTCGAACTCTTAAGTTTTCACAATATTTCATACAGACCATCAAGTTTAGACAATTCCAGTACATTAGGCTAATTATCTTCCCTGAGACCTAACATTCCTAGTAAATCCTTCAAAAAACCAATTCAAACTAGATTTTTCCTTTTTAATTTTATTTATATTTTCATTAAATGTCAACATTTTCATCTTCAAATTACTGTATACTGTATTTTGCACCTTTTTCTCATTCGTTGAGTTAACTTTAATCACAAATATTTTAATGATGAGATGAACTTTTCTATTTCATGTACTGAGTAAATCTTTATATACTATATCAATCCACTTATATGAACCATTCTAAATTCCTAACACATAATTCCCTTTAATTATCTATTAAATCATTCTAATATTGATGCTTTCATATTAAGTAATTTTTAATACTCTATTTATGCATGAATTTTGCAGTATTTATTAAAAAATTCTTTACCATCATCTATTTGTAAGTTTTTTGATACTCATACCATTTCAAAAATATTTTCCATTGCCTTGGTTTTTTCGAGTGCAGCTTTTATTTTCAACGATACTCACCATATAAACTTTAAGAATGTGTCAGTTACAGTCTACAAAAATCAATAATTTTCTCTAGAATAGCTACCCACTTCACCTAAATCAGCTCCATAAAAGATCATCTATTCCATTCATTACATCACTACAATGCACAGACAATTTTAGAAATTTATTATGGAGTACGTTTACTAAATTTCTTTTTAAGGACATTGAGTTGTTTTCAAGTTTTTTAGAGAGTGTTGTGATCTACTTGATATTTATACTAAAATGTAGTTAATTTTCCAATCTATAAATTTTATCGCTCAGCTGTTCAATTTGTTTGTCAAAAGATGATTTAATTTTTAGAATGTCTTTTTAAATTTTATACCTATCTTCTATCATTAATTTTATTTCACACTCCACTCCATTAATTTGCATTTGAATATATCCTTGAATTATATTAATGCCTTAAGCTTTATTATTAATTCATCCTTTAATTTCTCGATTTGAGTTTCCAGAAGCAATTTACTGATAACATTGTTCTCCGTCAGTGAATGCTGATGATTCTCTATGTATGCATTGGTAGAAATTATATATTTTATTTAGCTTTCAAAATCAAATTTGTCATAGTATTTTCACGTTTTATCAATCATTAAAGAAAATAAACCTACTGTTAACCCCATATTTGACCATCAACTTGTATTTTATCCTTATTCAGTTTTAGATTTCTATCACCAAATTTCCATTCATTATTGAAATCTTTAGGTGAGCCATAGTTTGTATCTAATTCATTTCTTCCTTCCACGACTAATAAGTCAATATAAGTATCTTCGGTGTTAGAAGGCTGTGAGTAAAAATCATCTTCTTCATCGTCATAATCATTCTCAGTATTAGCATATATAAATAAGATGGTATTATCAAATATTGTTCCTTTTGAAAGTTTCTTTAACTTCTCTCTATCTTGACTGATGGTTTCTGAGGCTTTAAAACCTATATTATTTTCAGATTCTATATTGTTTTTACTTTGTTCTTTCTTGTGCATTCCTTCAATAATTTTAGAACAATTTATGAATTCTTTGGGAGATTCTGTTATAGGATCAAATATATCTCTTAGTTGTTCACGTGTATCTATTTCACCAGTTTTTATACTACGAAGTTTTTTCTTCAAGACATTTCTTGTCAACACCAACTGTGTTAAAATTTTCTCATCCATTTTTAATAATAGCAAATAAGAGGTATCAGCTATTAGATCAGCTTATCAGGTACCTGGTCTGGTTTTCAGATCAGCTTATCAGGAGCTGGTCTGGTTTTCAGATCAGCTTATCAGGAGCTGGTCTGGTTTTCAGATCAGCTTATCAGGACGTGATCTGGTTTTCAGATCAGCTTATCAGGAGCTGGTCTGGTTTTCAGATCAGCTTAAAAGGACCTGATCTTTCCTTCAGATCAGCTTATCAGCAGCTGGTCTGGTTTTAAGATCAGCTTATCAGGAGCTGGTCTGGATTTAATATCAGCTTACCAGGAGCTGGTCTGGTTTTCAGATCAGCTTATCAGGACCTGGTCTAGTTTTCAGATCAGGTTATCAGGTATCAGATAAGGTTGTCGGGCAGCTGATCTGTAAAACAGATCAGGTTATCAGAAGCTGTTAAGATTTTTAGATCAGGTTATCTGTTTCAGATTGGGTTATCAGTTTGCAAGTAGCTGGACATTTATAACATTTTGATGAATGAAGTTTAAGGTGAGATAAAATGCGAAAAACTATACTGTTATGTAGTCAAATTGTTTTCTATTACGATCATTACTTAATTCAGTATCTTTGCTTATAATCCAAATTCCATATTATTAATTCCAACATGATTTATATTTTTCTCATCTTACTTAAACATTGTAATTACATTTACATGATTATGTGTGGTTGAAGTCTACTGACGATTTGTTACAGCAACAATGAAATGCGTATAGACATCGCTGAACCACCAGCAAATAAATTTCAAATTAAAATAAACTTGACAATATGTCGAATAATAAATTTCTTAAAATAATATAGCTATATGATATCAGAAAATATTTTCTAATATCATATAGCTATATTATTTTATTTTTCCTATAATAACAGATAATGGTCCCTACTCATAGTCAAAACAAAGTATATTTTAAGAGTTTAAAACCAGTGTTGTCCTACAAAATACTGATTTTAAACTGTTAAAATATACTTTGTTTTACTAACCACATTTTTTGTAACTAAATGCATTTCATAAATATATATACATTTTTATGTTGTTTTGATTGTGAGTATAGAGCATTATCTGTTATTATAAAAAATAAAATAATGCAGCTACATGATTTTAGAAAATATTTTCTGAAATCGAATAGCTGTATTATTTTATTTTTTTATAATAAGAGATAATATTTATAAAATGTGTTTAGTTACACAAAAGCGGTCCTAAATATAGGTACGAAATTTTGATGAGTCATCAAACGTTAGTTAAAAAAAAATCATAGTTCCCTTCTATTAATTTCTATTCGTGCAAGAATATTTGGTCTGTGAAATTGCGAAAAAAAATAAAACAAAAAATAATAATGTTATGATTGGCTGGATAGAAAGTTCTAATGGACTAAAACTTGAAAACATCTTCATATTTAAACTCAAAATCTCTCTACCAACCTAAATCTAAATACCTGCAGAAATTAATTTCATTAATGAATGACATGGGTATTACACATTTACAGATAATGAATCTGTTATTTCGTTGAAGAAAACTAGAAGTAATACCAATATGATATTTAACCATGTTGTGAGAAGCATATTTTTGTATGGGGTAAGATAAGAATGTTGATGCATTCTACTAATGTCAAACTTATACCAGAATCACCAAATATTTGATAGGAAATATTCATAATGTAGTTAGAATGTTTAAGTAATAGGAGAAAAATATAAATCATGTTGGATATAAAAATATGGAATTTTGAATATAAGGAAAGATACTGAATTAAGTGATGATGGCAAAGGAAAATATTTTTGAATTGGGGCGAATACCAACAAACTTACAAAAAGATGACTGCAAAATTCATCCATAAATAGAGTATTACAAATTACTTAATATGAAAGCATCAGTAGAAGAATGGTTTAATAGATCATTAAAAGGAATTATGTGTTAAGAATTTAGCATTAATGGTTCATAAAAGTGGATTGATATACATATATGAAGATTTACTCAGTGCATGAAATAGAAAAGTTCATCTCATCATTAAAATATTTGCGATTAAAGTTAACGCAACGAATGAGAAAAAGGTGCAAAATATAATATACACTAATTTGAAGATGTACAAAATGTTGAAATTTAATGAAAATATAAATAAAATTAAAAAGGAAAAATCTAGTTTGTATTGGTTTTTTTTGAAGGATTGATTAGGAATGATAGGTCTCAGGGAAGATAATTAACTTAATGTAGTGGAATTCTCTAAACATGATGGTCTGTATGAAATATTGTGAAAACTTAAGAATTTAAAATGAACTATAACACAGTGCAATATTCAGCAACACATCATATTATCACTTTTTATAGTAAAAGTTGTACATTTTCGATTTCGAAAGCTCTAGCACATACATTTTTAAATTGTGAATATGGTGTTAATATAACAGATATTCACTCTGTTCATTTCTAGATAAACTAAGGAAATTGGACTTTGATATCTAATCTTTAAGAATGTACAGTGTATGAATGGGTTTCAAACAAACTTACTAAATAAATACAGACTTTAACCAGAATAATGCTGAAGCATGCATAAATTGTAATTTTTTTTTTCATATACATATATATTTATTTATTGTATCTTCAAAAATGAACTAACAATAAGTAATCAAATCTTAAATCTAAATATAATTATTAGGCCCGACCAGTATCGGACATAAACTTAGTGATAGTTATAAATAATACATTAGTAGTGATAATCAAAAAGGAAAAAAAAGAAGTATTTTCAAGCAGTCCCATCTGGAGTGTTGAGTATAAGAGCCCTTGTGTCCCTCTTTTTTATGCGGATGTGTCCAGTAAAGTTCAAAATATTACGGGCAAGCGGATTAGGATGTGATTCAAGTTTAGTTAAATATTTGCCTGCGTATTTTGCAATTTCTTCAGTCACTAGTGGCATATTTAAATCACGATGTATATTTGAATTTTTAATGTACCATGGAGCCGACGTTATCAAACGTAAAATTTTGTTTTGCCTTCGTTGGATTTTCTCAATATTTGAAGCTGAAGCAGTACCCCATAGCTGAATTCCATAGCACCATATTGGCTTCAAAAGCGACTTGTATATCAAAAGTTTGCAGTCTAGGCTGAGTGTTGAATTTCTGCCAATTAACCAATATATTTGAGTTAATTTAAGTTTCATTTGGGTTAACTTAGAGTCAATATGATATTTCCATGTAAGCATTCGATCAAGGTGTATACCAAGGTATTTCACTTGAGAATGTTGAGGAATATTTTGATTGTTGATTCGAATGGGAGAACAAGTATGTGTACTTAACGTAAACGTTATATGGACACACTTTTGCTCATTTACTTTAATTCTCCATAAGTTCAACCACAAGCTGGGTATTGTGTTCTTGGAGATGGCGGGATGCCTCATCAGCGTTTTTGTGCATACTCATGCAGGCTGTATCATCGGCAAATGTAGAAGTGTGGATGTTATTTCTCACAGGCATATCACAAGTATATATTAAATACAAAACTGGCCCCAGAATACTACCCTGTGGCACACCGGAAGATATACATTCGGGCACACTCATGAACTCTCCTTCCACAACAGTGAACTTCCTATCAATAATATAACTTTCCAAAAGCTTTTGTATGTTTATTGGTAGGTATGTCTTCAATTTTAAAACTAGGCCTTCGTGTCATACTTTATCAAATGCCTGAGAAACATCAATAAAGAGAGCAGAACAATACTTCTTTTCCTCAAATGTTCTTACAACTTGGACCAATATATGAGTTTGTTCAATGGTGCTATGCTGACTTCTAAAACCAAATTGATGGTCCGGGATGCACCCATTATCAGCTAAAATTTTGGACAATTTACTCATCAGCAGCTTTTCGAAAAGCTTTGAAATTGTTGATAGTAAGCTTATAGGCCTATATGACTCAGCCTTGGTAAGATCTGTGCCTGGCTTTGGAATCATTTTAATCTTGGCAAGTTTCCAGTTATGTGGAAAATACTGCATTCGTAAAATGGCATTAAAAATAAAAAGCAAGATTCTTATTGCAATATCAAGCAAATTCATCAGCATATTGTTACTAATGCCATCAATACCTGGAGCTTTCTTCGGGTCGAGTTCAGCAACTATTTTTTGTAGTTCACGCATCTTAAACCTTAAGGGACGAGGGGGTAGAGATACTACACTCGGTAAATCGGCAGCACCCGTACATGAATTGAGAGTGAATACAGATTTTAAATGCTCAGAAAATAAGTTACCTTTCTCACTATCGCTTCTGGCTTACTCTCCGGTCGAAGTACGCAGTGGTGATTTAAGATCAACCGGTCTTAAGATTTCTAGTAGCGCGCCATAAAGAGTAATTAGATGTTCACGTTACATCAAGACCTTTTAAATACTTTTCCAGTAATGCAGTTTTTTCCGACGATAGCAGCTCTTTGAGTCGTTTAGTACATTCTTTAAGTCTGATTTTGTTTACGGGTGATCTGTGATGTTGCCATTCTCTCCTAGCTCTCCTTTTTCACATACAAGACGTTCAATTTCCGTAGAATAAATTCTATTAAAGCCAGTCTACGGATAGGAGGTAGTGGCATGTTCAGCAGCCTGTTTAATATTTTCGTTAAGATTGGCAATATTAAATTCAATAACATCAGATGATCTTAGCTGAATGTTTTCAACGCAGTGACCACTAACATATTTTTTGAATCCTAGCCAGTTGACCCTATTAATCCTTTTCACATATGAGTTAGTTAAATCACTCCTTAGTGCGTTGAAAATTGTAACTATTGTGGGAGAGTGATCAGAGGACAGATCTAGAGAGCCCTCTACGTGAATTAAGTCCCTATGGATATTTTTCGTGACGCCAAAATCTATAACATCTGGAATTTTTCTTACGTCAGTTGGCCAATAAGTAAGCTCCCCACTCGAAATGACATCTAAGCCCATTTTTGAAATTATATTAAACAACGCTCTACCTCTAGGTGTAACAAGACGCGAGCCCCAGTACGTATGTTTTGCATTGTAGTTACCAGCTGGGATGATGAAATGGCAAACCAAACTAAATATTAATCACTTGACAGCTGACAAAATGGCCGCCAGTTAAAAAAGTGATGCCAACTTAAAGTTCTATACCTCAATAAAAAACACCCTTTACATTGAGAAGCAACATACATACTTACACACAAACGTGAGTTGTTTTATGCGGTTTTGTGAGCACAGCCCACTTGACCTGAGATTCGATATATGTAAATGAATGCGAATGCGAATACGAATTTGTTCGCGAATCTAAAAAAATTCGAATCTGGGAGGTGAGTAAATTGATGATATCACGAAATTCGCACAAAAATTTTTTGCAAAAATATTCAGTCAACAAACCATGAACACGTTAAAATTATGTTTCTGGAACGCAAACGGCATTCGCCAACATAAAAATGAACTTGAGCACTTCCTCACGGAAAAAAATATTGATATAATGATGGTCTCTGAGACACACTTGACTTCGAGAAGCTGCTTTAAGATAAATGGTTACACTCTATATGATTCAAAGGACCCGAGAGGGAGAGCATGCGGTGGATCAGCAATTCTAATTAAGTCAAGACTCAAGCACTATATCCTTGAGAACGTTAGTGAAGAATATATGCAAGCTACGAATATTTTCGTAGAAAATTTTTGTTCGAATTTCGTGATATCATCAATTTACTCACCTCCCAGATTTTCAGTTACCGAAGATCAGTATGAGAAGTTCTACAAATCGCTTGGATCTTGTTTCGTGGCAGCTGGTGACTACAATGCAAAACATACGTACTGGGGCTCGCGTCTTGTTACACCTAGAGGTAGAGCGTTGTTTAATACAATTTCAAAAATGGGCTTAGATGTCATTTCGAGTGGGGAGCCTACTTACTGGCCTACTGACGTAAGAAAAATTCCAGATGTTATAGATTTTGGCGTCACGAAAAATATCCATAGGGACTTAATTCACGTAGAGGGCTCTGTAGATCTGTCCTCCGATCACTCTCCCACAATAGTTACAATTTTCAACCCACTAAGGAGTGATTTAACTAACTCATATGCGAAAACGATTAATAGGGTCAACTGGCTAGGATTCAAAAAATATATTAGTAGTCACTGCGTAGAAAACATTCAGCTAAGATCACCTGATGATATTGAATTTAATATTGCCAATCTTACCGAATATATTAAACAGGCTGCTGAACATGCCACTACTTCCTATCCGCAGACTGGCTTTAATAGAATTTATTCTACGGATATTGAACGTCTCGTATGTGAAAAAAGGAGAGCTAGAAGAGAATGGCAACAACACCGATCACCCCTAAATAAAATCAGACTTAAAGAATGTACTAAACGACTCAAAGAGCTGCTATCGTCGGAAAAGACTGCATTACTGGAAAAGTACTTAGAAGGTCTTGATGTAACGTCAACATCTAATTACTCTTTATGGCGCGCTACTAGAAATCTTAAAAGACCCGTTGATCTCAAATCACCATTGCGTACTTCGACTGGAGGCTGGGCAAGAAGCGATAGTGAGAAAGGTAACTTATTTTCTGAGCATTTAAAATCTGTATTCACTCCCAATTCATGTACGGGTGCTGCCGATTTACCGAGTGTAGTCTCTCTACCCCCTCGTCCCTTAAGGTTTAAGATGCATGAACTACAAAAAATAGTTGCTGAACTCGACCCTAAGAAAGCTCCAGGTATTGATGGCATTAGTAACAAGATGCTGATGAACTTGCCTCATATTGCAATAAGAATTTTGCTATTTATTTTTAATGCCATTTTACGAATGCAGTATTTTCCACATAACTGGAAACTTGCCAAGATTAAAATGATTCCAAAGCCAGGCAAAGATCTTACCAAGGCTGAGTCATATAGGCCTATAAGCTTACTTTCAACAATTTCAAAACTTTTCGAAAAGCTGCTCATGACTAAATTGTCCACAATTTTAGCTGATACTGGGTGCATCCCGGACCATCAATTTGGCTTTAGAAGTCAGCATAGCACTATTGAGCAAACGCATAGATTGGTTCAAATTATAAGGAGGACTTTTGAAGAAAAGAAGTATTGTTCTGCCCTTTTTATTGATGTTTCTCAGGCATTTGACAAAGTATGGCACAAAGGCCTAGTTTTAAAATTGAAGACATACCTACCAATAAATATACAAAAGCTTTTGGAAAGTTATATTCTCGATAGAAAGTTTACTATTGTGGAAGGAGACTTCATGAGTGTACCCGAATCTATATCTTCTGGTGTGCCACAGGGTAGTATTCTGGGGCCAGTCTTGTATCTAATATATACTTGTGATATGCCTGTGAGCAATAACATCCACACTTCTACATTTGCCGATGATACAGCCTGTTTGAGTATTCACAAAAATCCTGATGAGGCATCCCGCAATCTCCAAGCACACATTACCCAGCTTGAAATATGGTTGAACTTATGGAGAATTAGAGTCAATGAACAAAAGTGTGTTCATATAACGTTTACCCTAAGAAAAGATACCTGTTCCCCCATTCGAATCACCAATCAAAATATTCCTCAACATTCTCAAGTCAAATACCTTGGCATACACCTTGATCGAAGGCTTACATGGAAATATCATATTGACTCTAAGTTAACCCAAATGAAACTTAAATTGACTCAAATATATTGGTTAATTGGCAGAAATTCAACACTCAGCCTAGACTGCAAACTCTTGATATACAAGTCGCTTTTGAAGCCAATATGGTGCTATGGAATTCAGCTGTGGGGCACTGCTTCAGCTTCAAATGTCGAGAGAATCCAACGAAGGCAAAACAAAATTTTACGTTTGATAACATCTGCTCCATGGTACGTTAAAAACTCAAATATTCATCGTGATTTAAATATGCCACTAGTGAGTGAAGAAATTGCAAAATACGCAGGCAAATATTTAACTAAACTCGAGTCACATCCTAATCCGCTTGCCCGTAATATTTTGAGCTTTACTGGACACATCCGCTTAAAAAAGAGGGACACAAGGGCTCTTATACCCAACACTCCAGATGGGACTGCTTAAAAATACTTCTTTTTGATTATCACTACTTATGTATTATTTATAACTATCACTAAGCTTATGTCCGATATTGGTAGGGCCTAATAATTATATTTAGATTTAAGATTTGATTACTTATTGTTAGTTCATTTTTGAAGATACAATAAATAAATATGTATATGAAAAAAAAAAAAAAAAAAAAAACAAAAACAAAAATATTCGTTGCTTGCATATATTCTTCACTAACGTTCTCAAGGATATAGTGCTTGAGTCTTGATTTAATTAGAATTGCTGATCCACCGCATGCTCTCCCTCTCGGGTCTTTTGAATCATATAGAGTGTAACCATTTATTTTAAAGCAGCTTCTCGAAGTCAAGTGAGTCTCAGAGACCAACATTATATCAATATTTTTTTCCGTGAGGAAGTGCTCAAGTTCATTTTTATGTTGGCGAATGCCGTTTGCGTTCCAGAAACATAGTTTTAACGTGTTCATGGTTTGTTGACTAATGCTTGAAGCAGAGTATTCTGCATTCTCAGCATTTTTTGCATCATGCTAGTCATATTTGTTGTAAAGTTGTTTATAGTTAGCACCAGATTATCAATAGTAGCTTCAAGATGACTAAAGTTAAAGCTAGAGTTTGCATTCGTTGACTTATTTTGCGGTGGAACCTTTTGTGTGGGAATAGAACTAGTCTTAGCAGCATCGGCATACGATACACGTGAAGTAACTAGTTGGCTAGTTTGAGGAATAGTTTCGGAGTAAGCATTTGCTGATTGAACTGGAGCTGATTTTGGTTTTTGACCCATAGCCTGTTTAACGAAAGAATATACAGGGCAGCCTCTGTAGTTAGCGGTGTGATTACCTCCACAATTACTGAATTTTTTTCTGCTTGATCTTTTGGCTTAGTACAGCTAGCAGTACCATGCAATTCACCGCAAATAACACAAACTGTAGGTTAATTGCACTAAGTTTTTGTGTGGCCATATTCTTGGAAATTATGGCACTGTACGGGACCTGAACGCTTACGTGGCTCTTCAACTGTGATTTTTCGGTATAAGAGGTATTTAACACTATAAATTGGGTGCGTCTCGTTTTTTTTCAACTGTATATCATTCGGCTCCAGTTCAACACGAAATAAAGGCTGGAGAATCTTCTCTCTATTGATTATATTGGTAACATTTTTTACCTTAAATCCTTGGTCGATAAGTGCACATTTTACTTCTTCGGGCTCAACATATGAATCTATGCCCTTTAATACTATCTGTAGGCCTTTAGCACTCTTAAGTTGGTAAATGTAAAAATTTGTTTTATTTTTTTCAAACTCACTAACAATTTTTCGGAAATCTTTTTCATCATATATTTGGATTTTAGTTTCATCAATATTACCTCGTTTAATTGAAATGATGTGAAAAGTATTTTCACCAATGGTCGACAGTAGATTTTTTCGAAGCGCGTTAGAATTTTTTTCTCTCAGATAAATAGGTAGTGGCTTAAAAGACTTTTGCGATGATGCAGCGGGCTTGTCGTTTTTGTCTTGCAATAATGAAAAACGTTTTTGACGATTGATAGAAGATGTGCTGTTATCCCTAGACATCTTTGGGGCGGATCCAATTTTAATAGAATTTGGGCTTCGCCCGCGCTTTAAAACAGTTATATATCTGTCCATTCCTACTTGTACCTTTGGTTTTGAACTACTGTTATCTGTGTTGATAACTTGGTTAAGTGATGAACGCGAGCCCGAAGCGGATGATATCGCTGAGTTAAATGTAGAAGTACTAGGCAATAATATCAACGATTCACTAGTTGGCATTGGACAAAGCAAAGTTGATCGCTGACGAAACTGTGGTTTTACCGTTAGAAAAAGTCTATTATCAGATTTTTGATTTTTATTAAGAGCTTCAGAACATACAGCAAGTCTATTGTCAGATTTTTTATTTTTATTGTTATCATTATGAGCATCAAAATTCACAGTAAAATAGGCATTTCTGCCGTTAGAACTCACTTCACTATTTTTTTCCTTTGGGGTACTCATATAGAGTATTCCTCAAGGGTACTTTGTATGTTTTTTTGTTTACGGTTTATTTTTTTGTTATTTCTATATGTAAAAATATTAGCAAAGCAAAAAAAAGCTTATTTATCAAAGTTAATATGTACTACGAATATTTTCTGTATGATTTTTTTTTGTTTAGTTTGTATGTAAGAAAAATTCCGCTATTACGTCTGTTCACTATGAAGGTACAACGTGAACTGTGTAAAAAAAAATATTAAGATTAATGATCTAAGATTTTCTAAAAAAAATCCAAATATGAAAACAAAAATTTTATTATTTGAAATTAAATTTATTAATAAATAATTAGATTCGCGCATCCTCTACTAATCGGCAAAACCGTTTTAAAATATTGCAAGATGACAATGACAAACCCGCTGAATCTGCGAATAAAACCTCCAAGCCGCCACCAATATATTTAAGAGAAAAAAAACTCAAACGCTCTTATTAAAAAATTAATTTCGTTCATTGGTGAGAATAAATTTCACATTGTTCCAATAAAACGTGGTAATATTGATGAAACGAAAATTCAAATTTATGAAGAAAAAGATTTTCGCAAAATGGTTTCTGAATTTGAAAAAATAAAACAAATTTCTACACATATCAGCTCAAGAGTGCTAAAGGTCTGCAGATTGTGTTGAAGGGAATAGATTCCTATGTTACTCCCGAAGAAGTAAAATATGCTCTCGTCCTCCAGGGTTTTAAAGTAAAATATGTATCGAACATAATAAATAGGGAAAAGATCCCTCAACCTCTATTTCGCGTTGAACTTGAGCCAAATGATATAAAATTGAAAAAAAAATGAGACCCATCCAATATATAATTTAAGATATCTCTTATATCGACAAATAACCGTTGAAGAACCACACAAGCGTTCAGGACCCGTACAGTGCCATAATTGTCAAGAATATGGCCACACTAAAACTTACTGCAAATTACCTACTGTTTGTGTTGTGTGCGGCGAATTACACGGCACTGCTAGTTGCAATAAACCAAAAGATCAAAGTGACAAAAAATGCAGTAATTGTGGAGGTAATCACACCGCTAACTACAGAGGTTGTCCTGTGTACTCTTTCGTCAAACAGACTATGAGGCAAACACCTAAATTGGCCCCAGCCCAATCAGCAAACGCTTTATCAGCCACTATTGCGCAAGTGAGCCAACCAGTTAGTTCCCGTGTATCGTATGCCGATGCTGCTAAGACAAATTCTATTCATACACAAAATGTTGCACCACCAAATAATTCAACAAATTCAAACTCGAACTTTAATTTCAATCGCCTTGAAGCTACTATTGATAATCTGGTGCAAACTATAAATAATTTTACAACAAATATGACTAGCATGATGCAAGAAATTCTGCGAATGCAGAATACATTGCTTCAAGCTTTAGTTAACAAACCATGAACACGTTTAAAATATATTTTTGGAACGCAAACGGCATTCGCCAACATAAAAATGAACTTGAGCACTTCCTCACGGAAAAAAATATTGATATAATGTTGGTCTCTGAGACTCCTTTGACTTCAAGAAGCCTTTTTAAAATTTATGGCTACACCTTATATGATTCAAAGGACACGACAGGAAGAGCATGCGGTGGATCAGCAATTTTAATAAAGTCAAGACTCAAGCATTATATTATTGACAACATTTGTGGAGAACATTTACAAGCAACGAATATTTGTGTCGAAATTTTTTGCACTAATTTTGTCATATCATCAATTTACTCCCCTCCTAGATTCGCAATTACTGAGGATCAATATGAGGATTTTTACAAATCTCTGGGCCCTTTTTTCGTAGCAGCTGGCGACTATAATGCTAAACATGCGTTCTGGGTTACGCGTCTTATTACACCCAGAGGTCGAGCGTTGTTCAATGCAATTTTCAGAATGGGCTTGGATGTCATTTCGAGTGAAGAGCCCATTTATTGGCCTACTAGCATACAAAAAATTCCGGATATTATAGATTCTGGCGTCATGAAAAATATCTCTAGGGATAAAATTCAAGTTGAAGCTTCTCTAGATCTCTTGTCCGATCACTCTCCCACGATCGTTACAATTTACAGCCCATTAAGAAGTGACTTACCTCACCCATATGCGAATTTGATAAATCGTGTTAATTAGCTGGGATTTAAAAAATATCTTAGTAGTCATTGCACGGAAAATATTACGCTAAGAACACCTGATGATATTGAATTTAACATTGGCAATCTTATCAAAAATATAAAACAGGCTGCTGAACATGCGACTACCTCCCACACGCAGACTGGATTTAGTAGAATTTATTCTACGGATATTGAAAGTCTCGTAAGTGAAAAAAGAAGAGCTAGAAGGGAATGGCAACAGCACAGATCGCCCCAACATAAAATCAGATTTAAAGAGTGCACTAAACGACTCCAAGACTTGCTTGCATTTGAAAAAACTGCATCTTTTAAAAACTATCTGGAATGTCTTGATGCCACACCAGCATCTAATTACTCTTTGTGGCGCGCTGCTAGAAAGCTTAAAACACCTGTTGCGTTTAAACTACCTCTGCGTACATCTACAGGGGGTTGGGCAAGAAGCGATACTGAAAAAGGTAAAATATTTGCTGAGCATTTAAAATCAGTATTTACCCCTAACTCATGTACTGGTGTTATTGATTTGCCGAATGTAGTTGCGCTACCCCCTCGACCAATAAAATTTAGGACGCGTGATGTACAAAAACTAATTGCTGAACTCAACCCGAAGGAAGCTCCGTGTGTTGATGGAATTAGTAACCGGATGCTGATGAAGTTGCCTCGTATTGCAATTGGAGTCATGTTATTAATTTTTAATGCCATTTTATGATTGGAGTATTATCCACACAGCTGGAAGCTTGCCAAGGTTTAAATGATTCCAAAGCCGGGCAAAGATCTTACCAAAGCTGAGTCATATAGGCCAATAAGTTTACTGTCAACAATGTCAAAGATCTTTGAAAAGTTACTCATGATAAAATTGTCCACAATTCTAACTGATAATGAGTGCCTACCAGATCATCAATTTGGATTTAGAAGTCAGCATAGCACCATTGAACAAACTCATAGATTGGTTCAATTTATAAGAAAAACTTTTAAAGAAAAAAATTATTGCTCTGCGCTGTTCATTGACGTTTCTCAGGCATTTGATAAGGTGTGGCATGAAGGCCTAATTTTAAAATTAAGGACTTACCTACCAATAAACATTCTAAATCTGCTGGAAAGTTGCATTATTGCCCGAAAGTTCACTGTTGTGGGAGGAAACTTAATGAGTACGCCTGAAATAATCCGGCCAGTTTTGTATTTGATTTATACTTGTGATATGCCTCTGAGCAGCAATATCCACACTTCCACATTTGCTGATGATATAGCCTGCCTTAGTATGCATGAAAATCATTACGAGGCATCCCGATATCTTCAAGAACACATTACCCAACTGGAACTATGGTTAAACTTATGGAGAATTAGGGTGAACGAACAAAAGTGTGTTCAAGTAACATATATATTACGAAGAGATACTTGTTCACCCATTCGGATTAACAATCAAGTTGTCCCTCAACATACTCATGTGAAATATCTTTGTATACACCTTGATCGACGGCTTACTTGGAAACACCACATTGACTCTAAGTTAACCCAAATGAAACTTTAACTAACTCAGATACATTGGCTGGTTGGTAGAAATTCAACCCTCACCCTAGATTGTAAACTTTTAATATACAAGTCGCTCTTAAAACCTATATGGTGCTACTGAATTCAGCTATGGGGCACTGCTTCAGCTTCAAATGTGGATAGAATCCAACGACGGCAAAATAAAATTTTACGGTTAATAACATCGGCTCCATGGTATATAAAAAATTCAAATATACATCGTGACTTAAATATGCCACTAGTGACTGAAGAAATTGCAAAAAAAAAACGCTGGCAAATATTTAATAAAACTCGAGTCACATCCTAATCCGCTTGCCAGTAATATTTTGAACTTTACTGGACACATCCGCCTAAAAAAGAGGGATACAAGGGCTCTTATTCACAGCACTCCAGATGGGACTTCCTGAAAATACTTTTATTTTTTATATTTTTTCCTTTTGATTATCACAACTTATGTATTATATATAACTATTACTAAGCTTATGTCCGACACTGGTCGGGCATTATTATATTTTTATATTTAAGATTTGAATACTTATTGTTAGTTCATATATGAAGATACAATTAAAAAAAATCATGTATTAAAAAAAATAATTAGATTCAACTCAACATTCAATTGTTTTTGAAAAATGGGAAAAAAGTTAATCACTACATAGTATAAAATAAAGTCGCTTTTTCTGTCCCTATATCCCCATGTATGCTTAAAGTTTTAAAACTACGCAACGGATTTTGATGCGGTTTTTTTTAATAGATAGAGTGATTGAAGAGGAAGGTTTATATCAGAGCCCCCCAAACGTGACTGAGAGCTTTTGTACATGTGTATGTTCTTTCTGCTTTTAATGTGTGTGTTATTCTTTTTGCAGTGCAGTTCTTTCTGCTTTTACTTGTGTGTATTAATCAAACACACAACATCACACATACTTTGTCCGAAGTAGCTGACGTACAGCAACGAAACAGCCAAACACACAACATCACACATACTTTGTACGAAGTTTGTAGGAAGTAGCTGACGTATACATGTGTCACCATAACGTCGACTGCGCAAGCCCATGGGCTGCAAATGAAATTTTGCGTGGCTATGGTTTATATGTACAATAACATCCATTAAATAGGGGGGAAATACTGTTATTTTTGAGGTTTCTAATGTGATGTCGTAAATAATTAAATTTTTTCCGCTTAAATTGCAAACACAGGTTGAACCCTACGAGATTTATCCAAATAATGTGCTAAGTATTGTACACATTAAAAATGTCTACAGAAAACACCACTATGGTATATGTCTATTACTACGTTTATACGCGCACTATTTGCAAATAAAACTATTTGCAAATAAATTAACTCACTGTTTATACGGCATAGCAAAAGTACACAATTTTGGTAGCACTTCTATTGAAAGCTTACTTACGTTGAGAAAAAAAATAGTGTAAATGTACAAAATATCAAATAATTGTTTGTTTTAATCGTCATAATTTGATTCTAGCAATGTTTTTTGTTGCAATATTTATCAATTTATTGTTTTTTGTTATCAAACATTTGTAAGCGTGGCAACCTCAAGCATTTTATTTGCAAATAGTGTGTTAATCGTGAATAGTTTTCTGAATTAGTAATTCGCAATAAAAACAATAATATGGCAACAATTTACTGTTTTATTTGCAAATAAGCCCTGCGTATAAACGTAGTATATCTCTTATGGATATCGCACAATAACATTTTTAACCGACTGCTAAAAAGAAGGAGGTTATCAATTCGTGTGTATTTTTTTTACTTTTTTTATGTTTGTACACGCATAACATTTTCGGAATTCTTTTTTTGTTTGAAATGGTTTGCTTGCAGTTGAGTCCCTTAATTTTTTTTTTAGAAAATCGGAAGAGGAAATTTGCTCCCCTCTTGCATAACTCTGCTATATGTGAACCGATTTTCAAAATTCCTTTTTGGTTTGAAAATTTTTTGCATTAAGTAAGAACCCATAGTTTTTTACGAAAATCGGAGGGGGAAATTTGCTGCCCTTACGCATAACTCCGTCATTTATGAACTGATTTTCAAAATTGATTTTTTGTTTAAAAGGGTTTGCCTGCAGTTTAGTTCCATAATGTTTCTTTTTTTAATCGGTGGGGGACTTTGCTGCCCCACCCCAAAACAAATACCACGTCATATATAAACCGATTTAAATATTTTTGAAAAGGTTTGCTTGCAGCTTAGTCCCATAGTTCGTAAATCGGTGGGAAATTTTGACCTCCCCTCCAGAAAAAATTACTACGTCATATAAAAAGTGTTTTAATTTTTTTTTGCTTGAAAGGGTTTGCTTGTAGTTTGGTTTCATAAGTTATAAGACAATATCTTGGTTTAAAGAAAGAACTATTTTGTCACAAACTAATGAACTAGTAGATAAGGTAAATAACTTGATTCTTTCAAAGATTGATGCGTCGGCGAAAATATACTACTCGGTCGAAACTGTTCTCGATTTGGAAGAAGCTGTTAATTTTCTTATAGACTTTCTTAACACTTTGAACCCGTCTGGACTCCCACCTCACAAAATGGTGTTGAAAGTAGGTTGTCCTGTTATTTTATTAAGAAACCTGAATCCACCTAAACTTTGCAATGGCACGCGTTTGTTGGTAAAATCACTAAAAACTTTCATAATAGAGTGCACAATACTCACAGAATGTGGTACCGGAGAAGATGTATTGATTCCCCGAATCCCTCTGATACCATCGGATTTACCCTTCCAATTTAAACGTTTACAGTTTCTGGTAAAAACATACTTTGCAATGACCATTAATAAATCGCAGGGTCAAACCTTCAACCTTAGATTTGAGCGTTGACTGTTTTTCACATGGCCAACTGTATGTCGCTTTTTCAAGAGTAACCTCTAAAGAAATCATGTTTGTATTGTCTAATGACAAGAAAGCTGTGAACGTTGTATATAAAGACATTCTGTAATATATTAATTGTTGCAAAAATTAAATAAATATATAAAAATTTAAAAAGTAAATAAGTAAAAATGTAGTGTATGAATTTAGATATTCCAAAGATAGCAGGAAATCTTCATGGTTTAGGGAAAGAAGAATTGTTTAACTCTAATTTTAACGCGTGCGGGCCACGGGCAAAAATACGATTTTAATAATTTTTTCAATGAATGACATAGGCTATATATTTTATACCCGTGCGAAGCCGGAGCGGGCCGCTAGTTATTTATAAAACAAATTATAAAAAGTCATAAAAATTAGATGTATATGCATATTACACATCTCCAAAAAAATTTTTTTTTAATACATGATTTTTATTTATTGTATCTTCATAAATGAACTAACAATAATTATTCAAATCTTAAATCTAAAAATATAGTTAGGCCCGACCAGTGTCGGACATAAGCTTAGTAATAGTTATATATAATACATAAGTAGTGATAATCAAAAGAAAAAAAAATAATACTAAAAGTATTTCCCATCTGGAGTGTTGTGAATAAGAGCCCTTGTGTCCCTCTTTTTTAGGCGGATGTGTCCAGTAAAGTTCAAAATATTACGGGCAAGCAGATTAGGATGTGACTCGAGTTTTGTTAAATATTTGCCAGCGTTTTTTGCAATTTCTTCAGTCACTAGTGGCATATTTAAGTCACGATGTATATTTGAATTTTTTATATACCATGGAGCCGATGTTATTAACCGTAAAATTTTGTTTTGCCATCGTTGGATTCTCTCGACATTAGAAGCTGAAGCAGTACCCCATAGCTGAATTACGTAGCACCATATAGGTTTTAAGAGCGACTTGTATATTAAAAGTTTGCAATCTAGGCTGAGGGTTGAATTTCTACCAACCAGCCAATCTGATCTGATTTAGTTTAAGTTTCATTTGCGTTAGCTTAGAGTCAATGTGGTATTTCCATGTGAGCCTTCGATCAAGATGTATACCAAGGTATTTCACATGTAAGTTTTGAGGAACAATTTGATTATTGATTGTAATGGGTGAACAAGTGTCTTTTCTTAAAGTAAATGTTACCTGAGCACAATTACGTTCGTTTACCTTTATTTTCCACATGTTTAACCATAGTTCTAGCTGAGTAATATGTTCCTGAAATTATCGGGAAGCCTCGTTAGGGTTTTCGTGCATACTAAGGCAGGCTGTATCATCGGCAAATGTAGATGTGTGAGTATTACTGCTGAATGGCATATGACAAGTATAAGTCAAATATAAAACTGTCCCCAGTATACTCCCCTGTGGCACACAGGATGAGATTATTTCAGGCGTACTCATAAAGTTTCCTGCCACAACAGTGAACTTCCGGGCAAAAATGTAACTTTAGAATGTTTATTGGTAGGTAAGTCTTTAATTTTAAAATTAGGCCTTCATGCCACACTTTATCAAATGCCGGAGAAACGTCAATGAACAGCGCAGAGCAATACTTTTTTTCTTCAAAAGTTTTTCTTATAAATTGAACCAATCTATAAGTTTGTTCAATGGTGCTATGCTGACTTCTAAATCCAAATTGATGAACCGGTATGCACTCATTATCAGTTAGAATTGGGGACAATTTTATCATGAGTAACTTTTCAAAGAGTTTTGACGTTATTGGCCTATATGACTCAACTTTGGTAAGATCTTTGCCCGGCTTTGGACTCATTGTAACCTTGGCAAGCTTCCAGCTGTTTGGATAATACTCCAGTCGTAAAATGGCATTAAAAATGAATAACAGGATTCTAATAGCTATACGAGGCAACTTCATCAACATCTGGTTACTAATTCCATCAATAACCGGAGCTTTTTTCGGGTTGAGTTCTGCAATTATTTTTTGTACTCACGCGTATTAAATTTTATTGGTCGAACGGGTAGCGCAACTACATTTGGCAAATCAACAGCACCAGAACATGTGTTTGGGGTAAATACGGATTTTAAATGCTCACCAAATATTTTCCCTTTTTCAGTATCGCTTCTTGCTTAACCTCCTGTAGATGTGCATAGAGGTGGGTTAAACTCAAAAGGTGTTTTAAGCTTTCTATCAGCGCGCTAGAAAGCTGGTGTGACATCAAGACCTTCCAAATAATTTTTAAGAGATGCAGTGTTTTCAAATGCAAGTCGTTTAGTACACTCCTTAAATCTGATTTTAAGTTGGGGTGATCTGTGCTGTTGCCATTATCTTCTAGCTCTTCTTTTTTCACTTACGAGACGTTCAATGTCCGTAGAATAAATTCCATTTACCCTAGTCTGCGGATGCGCGGTAGTGGCATGTTCAGCAGCCTGTTTAATATTTTCATTAAGGTTGGCAATGTTAGATTCAATATCATCAGGTGTTCTTAGCGTAATATTTTCCGTGCAATGACTACTAAGATATTTTTGAAATCGCAGCCAGTTAACACGATTTATCAAATTCGCATATGAGTGAGGTAGATCACTTCATAGTGGGCTACATACCGTATCGATCGTGGGAGAGTGATCGGACGATAGATCTAGGGAAGCTTCAACGTGAAATAACTCCCTAGAAATATTTTTCATGACGCCAAAATCTATGACATCCTGAATTTTATAGTCACCAGCTGCTACGAAACAAGGGCCCAGAGATTTGTAAAAATCCTCATATTGATCCTCAGTAATTGCGAATCTAGGAGGGGAGTGAATTGATGATATGACAAAATTAGTGCAAAAATTTTCGACACAAATATTCGTTGCTTGTAAATGTTCTTCACAAATGTTGTCAATAATATAATGCTTGAATCTTGACTTTATTAAAATTGCTGATCCACCGCATGCTCTTCCTCTCGGATCGTTTGAATCATATAAGGTGCAGCCATAAATTTTAAAAAGGCTTCTCGAAGTCAAATGAGTCTCAGAGACCAACATTATATCAATATTTTTTTCCGTGAGGAATTGCTCAAGTTCATTTTTATGTTGGCGAATGCCGTTTGCGTTCCAGAAACATGTTTTTAACGCGTGCATGGTTTGTTAACTAAAGCTTGAATCAATGTATTCTGCATTCGCAGCATTTCTTGTATCATGCTAGTCATATTTGTTGTAAAATTATTTATAGTTTGCACCAGATTATCAATAGTATCTTCAAGATGATTGAAATTAAAGTTCGAGTTTGTATTTGTTGAATTATTTGGTGGTGAAACATTTTGTGTATGAATAGAATTTGTCTTAGCAGCATCGGCATACGATACACGGGAACTAACTGGTTGGCTCAGTTGCGCAATAGTGGCTAATAAAGCGTTTGCTGATTGGGCTGGGGCCAATTTAGGTGTTTGCCTCATAGTCTGTTTGACTAAAGAGTACACAGGACAACCTCTGTAGTTAGCGGTGTGATTACCTCCACAATTACTGCATTTTTTGTCATTTTGATATTTTGGTTTATTGCAACTAGCAGTGCCGTGTAATTCGCCGTACACAACACAAACAGTAGTAAGTTTTAGTGTGGCCATATTCTTGACAATTATGGCACTGTACGGGTCCTGAACGCTTGTGTGGTTCTTCAACGGTTATTTGTCGATATAAGAGATATCTTAAATTATATATTGGATGGGTCTCATTTTTTTTTCAATTTTATATCATTTGGCTCAAGTTCAACGCGAAATAGAGGTTAAGGGATCTTTTCCCTATTTATTATGTTCGATACATTTTTTACTTTAAAACGCTGGAAGATGAGAGCATCTTTTAATTCTTCGGGAGCAACATAGGAATCTATGCCCTTCAGCACAATCTGCAGACCTTTAGCACTCTTGAGCTGATATGTGTACAAATTTGTTTTACTTTCTTCAAATTCAGAAACCATTTTACGAAAATCTTTTTCTTCATAAATTTGAATTTTCGTTTCATCAATATTACCACGTTTTATTGGAACAATGTGAAATTTATTCTCACCAATGACCGAAATTAATTTTTTAATAAGAGCGTTTGAGTTTTTTTCTCTTAAATTTATTGGCGGCGGCTTGGAGATTTTGTTCGCAGATTTAGCGGGTTTGTCATTGTCATCTTGCAATATTTTAAAACGGTTTTGCCGATTAGTAAAGGATGTGCTGTTATTCCTAGACATCTTTGGAGCAGATGCTTTAAAATTGTAATGTATCTGTCCATTCCGACTTGGACCTTGGGTTTTGGGCTACTCTTATCTTCAGTGACAACTTGTTTAAGTGATGACCACGAGCCCGAAGCGGATGATAATGCTGAGTTAAATGTAGAAGTACTAGGCAACGGTAATTTCAACGATTCTCTAGTTGGCATTGGACAAAGCGAATTTGATCGCTGACGAAACTGTGGTTTTGCCGTTAGAAAAAGTCTCTCATCAGATTTTTTATTTTTATTAAAAGCTTTGTTTACGGTTTTTTTTTGTTTTTGTTATTTCTATATGTAAAAATATTAGCAAAGCAAAAAACAAGCTTATTTATCAAAGTTAATATGTACTACGAATATTTTTTTGTATGATTTTTTTGTTTAGTTTGTATGTAAGAAAAATTCCGCTATTACGTCTGTTCACTATGAAGGTTCAACGAGAACTCCAAAAAATTTAAAATATTATAATAATTTATTATTATCGTCCTCCCGCTGCAATGAGCACAAATCACTACAAAAATGTTCCAAGTCTACTTATCCTTTCCTAGGATTATATAATAACTGATATTCATCTAGTAAAAATCGCTTTGTTGTTTTGACCTTTGTTACCAGCTATTTTTTCAAGTTTTAGAAAGAGGTTGACCGGTCTACATTTCTATTAATAACTTGGTCGCACAATTCAAAATGGGGCGAAGAATTTTGTTTCCTTTCCCGTACAAAAAATATAGCAAAATGAGTTCATGTAACAGTGCTCCATAAAAAATTTATTAACACTCACTATCTCTTAATGTAGGGAGCCTTGTTATTTCAAAAGTAATTTTTTTCAAATTAAAACCATTTATTATCCCGAAATGTGTAAACATTTATTAAAATAAAAATTATTATTAAAAAAAATCAAACAGCTATAAAAAACATAGATAACAAAAAATGTTGTTATAAAAAAACATTAGCAAAAAAAATCTAAAAATATTCTTCATCTTCGCTCCTTTACTTTCTGGAGGGACCCGTATGTACAAGTATCGCAGCAAGCACAAAAAAAATCAATACCACTCAAAAACTTAACTTACGCAGCATCCAGCACGCATGTCGGCCAACTGCTTGCAATATAAACATAAACCAACAACGTAAAAATGAATTCTCTGCCAAAGCATGTATTTATAAAAGGAAAACAAATAATGAAGGACCGTTGTTGTCAGTTAGGTGCATGATCACCTAGAACTGCCCCTGAGTTCAAAAGATAGTAGTAGTGAAGCCTTTATTAATAAAGGTGGATCTGCGAGGTCTGACCAGAGGCTACTTCTGGTGCTACGGGTGCCGGTTGCCCGACAGCTGAGCTGCTCAGAGATAAAAGCATTGCGGCTATCAAAATCCTGTGCTCAAAAGGTTGCACGCCCTCGATATGACCCCAGGGCACGGACATTCGTGTCTGATCGTAATAGGCACAGGATTTTGGTGGCGTCAGCTTGCTTTCTTCTCGCGAGGGTGGTTCAGCTGTGCCGGCAATGGTTGAGGAATTCTCTTGGGGACCTCGCTATTGGTGTATACACAACACCATAGCGTGCAAGCCTGAGAATTATCGTAGTGGCTGTGGTTGCTACCAAAATCGCTGGGAGAATAGTCTTGGCTTCCCAGTGTTAAATCAATGCTAGTGATTTGTATGGCGCGGTCAGCCAGACACTATTGTAGGTGCTGTTGCCAATCAACAGAAAGTTGTTATGGCATGAACATAGCAACTGATACGAGTTTATATAGCTCAATTACCTAAGCAAGGTAATTAAATATAGTACAGGGATAACTATATATAAGGTTTGCAACCTGTGGTCCCTTGAGGCACACCTATGTATTGCATAGGTGTGAACTGTAAGGGTTCATGGGGGCGTTGGTCTGGCGTCCCAAAACCAAACTCGGTGCTTTGGCACCCGTGAGATAGGCCGTAAGGCAGGTGCTCACGCAAAGCCTTTCGTTGTGATCAATTTACCATTTACCATAGATATGCGGAAGTATTAACAAATTTTTGTATGTAGATATGTACATATTTATATTATTCTGTTCCCAAAACTGCTTGCCAAAATGATCGATTATTCACTATACACTTATTAACTTGTATTCATTTCTGTTCAATAAAACTTGATCCTCCTTGCAATATATTCACAACTTAGATCACATATAATATTTTTACATTTTTACACTGGCCGGATCGCCATATAATAATTTTAAAAAATTCTTTAATGAAAACTCAGCGTTTATTATTCTTAACTTACTTATCTTACTTCATTTATTTATAAACTATGACTGTGGTTATCTGACTATATTATGCTATGCTTTTTTCTTCATTATCTTAAGGTTATACATTTAATTGTGGTGGGAATATGCAAACGCTGCACATTTCCACACATAAGTTCAGTGTATATGTGGACAAATATTTAAAATCACAACAACGGTGTCGTATGACACATGCTGTATGCAGAAGGCATACAGCGACTAAGTCAAACACACTACAATGCTCAGCAAATATTTTACCTTTTTCAGTATCAGAGGTGGTTTAAACTCACCGGGTGTTTTAAGCTTTCTAGCAGCACGCCACAGAGTAATTAGATGCTGTGTGACATCAAGACCTTCCAGATAGTTTTTAAGGGATCCAGGTTTTTTAAATGCAAGCAGTTCATGGAGTCGTTTAGTGCACTCTTTAAATCTGATTTTATGTTGGGGTGATATGTGCTGTTGCCATTCCCTTCTAGGTCTTCTTTTTTCACTAACGAGACGTTCAATATCCGTAGAATAAATTCTATCAAACCCAGTCTGTGGATGGGAGGTAGTGGATTGTTCAGCAGCCTGTTTTATATTTTTGATAAGATTGGCAATGTTAAATTCAAAATCTTCGGATGTTCTTAGCGTAATGTTTTCAGCACAATGACTACTGAAATATTTTCTGAACCCCAGCCAATTAACACGGCTGATCATCTTCACATATGAGAGAGGTAACTCAATTCTTAGTGGGCTACAAATTGTAACGATCGTGGGAGAGTGATCGGAGGAGAGATCTAGAGAAACTTCAACATGAATTAAATCCCTAGAGATATTTTTCATGACTCCAAAATCTATAACATCCGGAATTTTTTGTATGTCCGTATGCCAGTAAGTGGGCTTCCCACTCGAAATGACGTTCAAGCCCATTTTTGAAATTGTGTTAAATAATGCCCGACTTCTAGGTGTAATAAGACGCAAACCCCAGAACGTATGTTTTGCATTGTTTGCTGCTACCAAACAAGGGCCAATAGATTTGTAGAAATCCTCATATTGATCCTCAGTAATTGCGAATCTGGAAGGGGAGTAAATTGATGATATCAGGAAGTTTGTAAAAAAATTTCGACACAAATTATTTTGCTTGTATATGTTCTTCACAAATGTTGTCCACAATATTGTGCGTGAGTCTTGACTTTATCAGAATTGCTGATCCCCCGCATGCTCTTCCTCTTGGGTCCTTTGAATCATATTAGGTGTAGCCATTAATTTTAAAGAGGCTTCGTGAATTCAAATAAGTCTCAGAGACAAACATTGTATCAATATTGTTTTGCCTGAGGAAGTGCTCAAGTTCGATTTTGTGTTGGCGAATGCCGTTTGCTTTCTAGAAACATATTTTAAATGTGTTTATGGCTTGTTAGCTAATGCCTGAAGCAGTGTATTTTGCATTCGCAACAATTCTTGTATGATTCTAGTCATATTTGTTGTAAAATTTTTTATAGTTTCCACCAGATTATCAATAGCAGCTTCAAGGCGATTAAAATTAAAGCCTGAGTTTGTATTTGTTGAAATATTTGGCGGTGAAACATTTTGTAGTTAGCGGTGTGATTACCTCCACAATTACTGCATTTTTTTCGGCTTGATCTTTCGGTTTAGTACAACTAGCAGTACGGTGCAATTCACCGCAAATAACACAAATTGTTGCTAATTTGCAGTCAGTTTTCGTGTGGCCATGTTATTGACAATTATGCCATTGTACGGGCCAAGAACGCTTGTGTGACTTTTCGGTATAAAAGATGTTTTAAATTATAAATTGAGTGCGTCTCATTTTTTCTCAATTTTATATCATTTGGCGCAAGTTCAACGCGACATAGAGGTTGGGGGATCTTATCCCTATATATTATATTGGATACATTTTTTACATTAAATCCCTTAAGGACGAGTGCATCTTTTATTTTTTCAGGAAAAACATAAGAATTTATGCCCTTCAATATGATTTGCAGGCCTTTATCACTAATAAGCTGGTATGTGTAGAAACTTGTTTTATTTTTTTCAAATTTAGAATCCATTTTGCGGAAATCTTTTTCGTCATAAATTTGAATTTTCGTTTCATCGATGGTGTCACGTTTTATTGGAATTATGTGAAATTTATTCTCACCAATGACCGAGATTAATTTTTTGATAAGAGAGTTTGAATTTTTGCTCTCAAATATATTGGTGGCGGCTTGGAGGTTTTATTCGTGGGTACATCGGGTTTGTCGTTGTCATCTTGCAATATTTTAAAACGGTTTTGACGATTAGTAGAGGATGCGCTGTTATTCCTAGACATCTTTGGAGCAGATGCAATTTTAGTAGAATTTGGGCTTCGCCTGCGCTTTATCACAGTTACATATCTGACCTATCCGACTTGGAACTTGAGTTTTGAGATACTGTTGATAACTTGGTTAAGTGATGACCACGAGCCCGAAGCGGATGATATCGCTGAGTTAAATGTAGAAGTACTAGGCAACGGTAATGTTAACGAATCACTAGTTGTCATTGGACAAAGCGAGGTTGATCGCTGACGAAAATAAAACTTAAAAAAAAAAAAATTAAACCGACTTCAAAAATAAGCACTAAAAAGCAACAAATAATATAGATCTAGTTAAATAAAAGATTTTTATATATGTTACCTACAGTGCCGTTTGAAGTTGGTGCCAGCAACATTGGTAACTAAGCAGATACATATGTACATAAAAATTACTTGCAGTTTTTTTTACCGGGCATGTTCCTATGTGCTTAGTACCAGTATTACTGGCACCAACTTCAAACGGCACTGTAGGTAAAATATATAAAAATCTTTTATTTAACTAGATCTATATTATTTGTTGCTTTTTAGTGCTTATTTTTGAAGTCGGTTTAATTTTTTTTTAAAAAGTTTTATTTTTACCTTTTTAGTGCATACTTTTGAGCTCTAGTCAATTCAAAAAGAATTTATTTGTGAGTATCTTTCTTTATTTAGAAATATAGTCCAGTTTCGTAAAAATCGATGAAGTAAAATCACGTGAAATCAAGTGTTAAATTTTATGGGGCGTGGCTACGCCCCTTTTCTAAAAACAAGATTGTGTATTTTAAAGAGTTCAAGGTGTGTGCTAAGTTTCGTAAAAATCGGTTAAGTAGAACCACGTGTAATGTTATAATACATTTTAATGGGCGTAGCCCCACCCATTTTTTCAACTTAAAAATTTTGTAATTACAAAAACCAAAGATGTTTGTTAGGTTTCGCAGCAATCAAATGAGTACAAGATTAGAAAATCAAATTTAAAAAATTGTAGGCATGACCCCGCCCACTTTTTTTACGGAATTTTGTGGCTTTATTAAAGCTTAGGGTGTGTGCCAAGTTTCGTAAAAAGCGGTTAAATATAACCCTGTGAAATATAATATAAAATTTTAATGGGCGTGACCCCGCCCATTTTTTTAAAACACGATTGTGTATTTTTAAAAGTTCAAGGTGTGTGCTAAGCAGTGTTGCCGATTTGTGTGTAATTACACATATCATGTGTAATTTTCACTTGCATGTGTAGCGCATGTGTAATTGATCTTATGTGTAATTCATGTGTAGTTTCGCTTTATATTATATTTTTGAAAAACTTCCAAAATTAAAATTTTTCCAAACCCTGATATTATCATTATCTGCTTTCAGTTTGCAACACTAAAGGTAGAATTAGTAAAATCGTATCGTTCTACTTTACAGCTTGCCGTATCGTTCAGCTTTGTATACAAGTTATAAAAAATGTACCAGTTTGCACAGCACATTTTTTTTGTCTGGTATTGAATGCGGCTACAGAAAAATCTGTTTTCTGTAGATTTCTACGTCAGCAGTGCTAGCACCACATATTTTATAACTAGTAACATGTATTGCATATCGTACGGCTTTTGTCAGCTGACACGCAACTTCACGATACGATTTTACTAATTCTACCTTAAGACAATTATTTTTCCGAACACTTTAGATTCCAAACTGAATGGCTTCAGAAAACAGAGTTCAAAGGATGGCTGATCAAAATTTCAGATAGAGGAAAATATGTATCATTTTGCAAATCATGCAATAAAAAACTTTTTTGCCATAAGCCAGTCCTTTCGAGACACATGGAAACAACTTCTCACAAAGCCGCTGCTTCTGCCGTAAGATCTACTTCTAATGTTTGCACTGCTTTACAAAATACTATTGCAACTAAAGTGACTATTAAAAGAGCTGAATTAAAACTCGCTGGACTATTAGATACTAACAACTTGCCATTTATACTAATAGTTGACCTTGTACGTGTGTTAAAATCATCAATTACAGATTGAAATATATTGAAAGATGTAAGTCTTCATAGGACAAAGGAAACTGCATTAATGAAAAATATTCTATTTGCTCAAGATTTATATGACAATCTAAAAAACACGATGTTTTCTATTATAATAGATGAAACAACAGATATTAGCTCCATAAAACAAATTGTCATAACAACTATTTTTTACATCGAGTGCTCAGTATTCCTTTTTCGATTTTAAGGAATGTATATCATCTACTGCAACCGACATTTTTAATATTTTGAAAATCTCTATTGAAGAAAAGTATACACCTTTTACAAATTTGGTCGGATTTGCATCCGATACTCCTAATGTAATGTTTTGACAATATAATTCGGTAGCTAAATTACTAAAAAATTTAAAGTCAGATATTGTCTTGATCAAATGCTCTTGCCATTTAATTCATTTGGTAGCATCAAAATCTTGTTTAAAATTGCCCATTAACTTGGGGTCTTATTTTAATAGAAGCTATATTCGAAAAAAAAAGCTTTAAGAGTTTCAAGAGTACTTCAAAACTGATGTGCATAGAATATTATCCCCAGCCATTACCAGATGGCTCTCAATTCATTCATGTGTTACTCGTGTTTTAGAACAATATGAACCTTTAAGAAGTTTTTTCAGGCTTGAGGTTTTTGAAGATCCTTCAAAAATTACTAGTTCAATGCTAGACGCATTAGATAATCCAGCAACTAAAATCCATTTAGAATTTTTATCATATGCCTTAGGTATTTTGGTTTCTTTTAAAGCACGTATTCAATCTGAAAAACCTGTTTTGTATAAAATGAAAGATGAAGTTATAAATATATTGCAGACTTATTATTCAAATTATATTAAAATATCTGAATTAAAATTAAAAAGTCAATGGGAGATTGATGAGCGTGAAGAGCATTTGTATCTAAATTTAGAAGAAATCTATATTGGAATAGCTGCCTATGAATCTTTGTCTAACTGCACTAGTACCGAAAAAAGTTATACTTCAAAACTGTAGAGAGTTTTATATAGAAGCTATTCATCAAATAAAATTAAAATTTGATTTTTTAGATGAAATATATAGGTGAAAGTTTGTTTCCAAATTTACCAAAAGTAATTAAATTTCTATTAATATTACCATTTTCAAATGCATCCGCAGAAAGAATATTTAGTAATTTAAAAAATTGTAAAACAGATTTAAGAAATAAGCTATCTTCAGGAACAATTGCGGCAATTTTTTGTACCAAAGAAGGAATTCGGAGAAGTGGAATATGTATAATAAGCCGAATTGGAAAAATTGATTTTGTAAAAATTAAACATTCTAAAACATTATGGGCATAATTTTGCACAACGCAACGAAAAACAATAACAAATTTTAAATTATTTGAATAATTTTCTTTGTTAAAAATTTTAGACTTTTCAATCCCAAAAACAATAGAGCATTTTATAAAGTTTAAATTTTAAATTTACATCCATATGTTTGTATCTACAAACCAACAACTATTTAAAATATGTTCAAATTTGTTATTTTCTGTCACAAAAATTCTGACTGCTGCGTTGTGTTTTACAAAATTATGACTTACATATATTTTATAGAAAAAATATAATTAATTGATATAAAATTGTTGTATATACCAAATACTTACATATGTATATAAGTATTATTTTTATAATTCCATATGTACCTATATCTCTAAATGTAATGTTCAAGTTTGAATTATTATTTTTGTTTGTTTTATTTTTTGGTTGAATATAGTACATACAGTTACTCACAGAAATATTTTGCTTATGTAAATCTCAACAAATTTGCAAAAAGAATGCTATATAAAAATGTCTTCTTTGAAAAATTCATGTTTATTTTTTTAAATATTAAATAAGAGAAGTCTTAGCTACAAATATTTTAATTAAAATTTAAAAACAAAAAATTATTTTATGAAATTTTTAAAAAATAATGAAAAAATCGCTTATTCATCAGGTCACAAAAGTATTTTGCTTTTTTAATTTTTTACACAGATTTTTCATTATTAAAGCAGCGTATTATGTTTTAATATTTTGTGTAATATTCATTGTTAGATATGAACACTTGCAGACGTCCTAGCATAGATTCCACTAAATTTCGGAAATTTTTAAGTACTTTTTTTATACATTTCTTCTTCCTATACTCGTCCTAAGCACACTTTTGATAAAATGCTATTTTCCCGGATTTTTTTCCAAATAAGCCCAAAGTTTTTCAATAGGACTCATGTCGAGACTTTGTGGTTTTATTGGCAGATGTTTGCTATTATAAAATAGCCATAATTTAATGTCCAGGGATATATGTTTTAGGTCGTTTTCATGTTGAAAGTAATACCCATTGATATATTGATCCATTTGTTCAGCACTGGCATGTAGGTTTTCTCTAATAATGGACAACTATAGATGTTTATCCATTGTGCTTTATATAAACACCAACTTTCCTACTCCTAGTGCCGACGTACAGCCCCACACCATGAGAGAACCACAACCATGTTTTACTGTTGGCCTTATATTCTTAATAGTTAGTGATTTATTTGGCTTGCGCCGCACCACAAGCTGTCTATCTGACCCAAAAATTATAAATTTACTTTCGTTGCTAAATATTATTGTGTTCCCAAAATTAGAAGTCTGAAATTTATGTAGTTCAGCATATAACTAACGCTTTTGTCTATTAACTTCCGAAATCAAAATATTTTTCTAGCTACGCTGCCGTTAGTATTGTTGGTTTTTAGAACTTTACGGATGGACTTGCCACATAGGTGTGTCCGTAGTATGCCCGTAGGGTCCCTTTTAGCATTTCTTTAAGATTTAGAACATATAAATGGTGGTTTTTCCTATTTTTTTTAATAGTTTTTCTTGTGTTTCTCACCGTTAACAACTTTCCTCGACTTTTTCGTGGAATATTTTCAATAAATTTGCGTTCTTTTGCACCTTTAAAAGTATTTGCTCTTGTTTGTCTACATCGACTAAACATATCACAAACATATTGGATTGATTTGTTATATTATACAGATATAGAACGATCTTTTTCGCATATCAATTTAATTCCTTTACTTTAGGCATTTTTTTAAACAAAAACTTTAAACAAAAACTTTTTAATAAATTTATTCAACTTTTTGGCGTAAAGAATGTAGGCAAAATATATTTGAGAGTAACTGTATATAAAAAAAATCATGTGTAATTTTTCTTCAGATGTGTAATATTGGAAACAGTGATGTGTAATTTAAAATTCTTCATCGGCAACACTGGTGCTAAGTTTTGTAAGAATCAGTTAAGTAGAACCACGTGTATTGCTATAATACATTTTAATGGGCGTAGCCCCGCCCATTTTTTCAACTTAAAAATTTTGTAATTACAAGAACCAAAGATGTTTGCTATGTTTCGCAGCAATTAAATGAGTAGAAGATCACAAAATCAAATTTAAAAAATTGTGGGCGTGACCCCGCCCACTTTTTTCAAATGGGACCAATGGGAAGCTATACCCTCTCAGACAACAAAAAAATTTTTACAATCGGTCTAAAATGCACCGAGTTATGGACCTACACACCTAAAAAAAAAAAAAAAAAAAAAAATAGGGACGAATTGTTAACCTCCTTCTTTTTTTGAAGTCGGTTAAAAAGGCTTTGCCGTTAGAAAAAGTCTCACATCAGATTTTGTATTTTTTTTGTTTTCATTACCCTACGTCGACACCTGATATATTTTTATCATGACAAATGTCAAATTCCATATAAAAAAGAGCTAACATAAAAAAAATTATTTTTCAATATAAGGTTTGACTTTTGTCATGATAAAAATATATCATCTGTACCCGTGGGGTTAAGAGCTTCAGAACTCACAGTAAAATAGTGTTGTAAAAAGCGGCTACTTTTGAATACTCGGACTACTTGATACTTTTTCAATTGGGTACTCGATACTACTCAATACATCAACGGCTTTTTGAATTTTAAATTAAAAACAAAAATACATACCTACATACATATCTATATATATGAGAGGTTAAAAATATTATTTATTACAGCAAATTAACCTGCTATGCATATTATGTAATGCAATATGTAAAAAATAAAAATTAAATATATTTACATTAATTTATAATAAATAAAAATAAATAAGTTCGAAGATTAGTTTTTGTGTGGTAATTTTTTATCGATATTGCCAGAATTTAAGAGATTTTTCATATCTGCAAAATAATGACTTGCTGCTCTCACGTGCCTTCCACTACTCTAAAGGGTCAGTTTTTCTGTCTAATATATGTATGTTCATGAGTGGAGTTTTTTAGTTCAATGATGCATTTTGAAGTCCTTGTTTCAGTGGCCGTTTTCATATCAAAATAATTCCAAATAGAACTTTTGCTTTCTGAATTTGTATTTGTTTCTCTAATTCAAGGAAGTGCAGAGATATATTTTTATCAAGCTTAAATTCGCACAAAATTTTTTATAATTTTGATGTATTTTAAAGGAAGACTTTCTCTTGAATACCAGAAAATGCAACCCTGAAACTATTAAGTGGTTACTTTTGTGTATTAAGTAGGGATGGGCAAAAAATATCGATGTATCAAAATATCGATATTTGCGAAAATAAATATCGATATATACCGCCGATATTTCAAAAACCAATATATCGATACATCGATTCTTAGTTACGAGTATCGGGTTTCGATATTTTTAAGAGCTCTACAAATTTTAGCTGGTTGGCATCACTGCTAGTGATGCGAAGAAAAAAAGAGAAATTTCTTAATAAGAAGGCGCATCTATAGGGTGACCGCACTAAGTCAGGTGACTTTTATTTGTTAACTAATCTAAATGCGAAATTTGGTTTGTGTGGGTATAAGCCTGAAGACAGAATTAGTTTTTACTTTCTGTTCGTTACGAATCAGCTAATTAAAATTTGTAAGTGTTGTTGTTTTGTGTCTATTTTACTTGTAAATTTGTAACTTGTAGGTTTGAGAAACGATCCCTTGTTCTGTTTCGGTTCACCCTATGAAAATCAAAAAAAACTTTTAAGTGATTGTAAGTGGCAACATAAAATAAAAACATTTCGAAGAAAATTGTGATTGTGCTTTAAGAATTTAAACATTTAATTTTTACCAGAAAAATATAAACACTATACTGAAACATAACAATGGACAGTGCAAAACTCATTAATTTAGTGGAAAACTGTCACCGTACTCGTCAGAAACAGCTCATTTATTACAGAAAAAGTAACTATTAAAATTTAGAAACAGAACGGCACAGCACAGAACAGCAAGATAAAGTAATGACTAATGAAGCCTTAAGGCGCTACAGTAGGTTACGTATAACTTAACATAAGTAGTTCCTTTGTATTAAATTTCTTAAATTGACTAATTGTACATTCGAAATTAATGCAGTTTTTCAGAAATTATCTTATAATACAAATTAAACATACAGATGTATCGATAAATTTATTTCCTTTTTCGATACCAATATTAATTTGGGTTTTCTGCACTCATGGAGTACATTAAGTTTTAAGTTAGTTTGTTCGGGATTTATTTAAATATTATTGTTTGGATGCAAAGTGGATTTTTCTCGTATTCCGCAATCATGAACTTTGAAGTGTTAAACCGGGCATTCAATAATCAATGATTACCATCCTTATTTATAAAAATTATTAAGTTATTATTAAAGGCTTAATCAGCAAAATTTTTTATAGAAATCATTTTTAAAAACCTTTAAAAACCCATAAGGTCTCAATTGTTGTTCAAAATTTATATCGCTTAATCTTTTTTTGGCGGTTATGGCATGATATGTTAGTATGTATGTGTATCGATATATCGAAATATCGATGTTTGCAAAAAATATATATCGATACTGTTAAAAAATATCGATATGATATACATATATCGATACATTTTTTCATTTGTCCATCCCAAGTATTGAGTACCGGAAAAAACACTCGGTATTGATTACTCAGTACTCAAATACTTATACATACAGCAAAATAGGCATTTCTGCCGTTAGAGCTCACTTCACAATTTTTTGCTTTTGAGTATATAGAGTATTCCTCAAGGGTACTTTGTTTGTGTTTTTTGTTTGCGGTTTTTTGTTTTAGTTGTTTCTGACTATGTAAAAAAATATGAGCAAAGCAAAATAAAAAGTTTATTTACCAAAGTTAATATGTAAGTATGTACTACGAATATTATGTACTACGAATATTTTTTTATGATTTTTTTTAAATGAACGTCCTACGTCAGCAGAAATTATCGGTGCGCATTTAAATGGTGGTATTTCGTTTGTGGACATGGAAAAATTATAACAGGTACATGCACAAGCCCAGCCTGTTAATGTATACAATAGAGACCTGCGTAAATAGTATTGAAATGTAAATACGTCTTGTTTTTTAAATGTATTCTCGTGGCTGTAGAATGCTACACCAATAATAAATGCTGTCGCATTATAAGCAAAGCACGATAGATGCATTTGTGTGCGTGTATATGAGTGCTAACAAGCAATGTTGTCAAGACTTCTTGTTATGAACAAACAATCAACAAAGTAGTGTTGGTACGTGTATGTTTGTTATTTTCCATATTGTACGTTTGAGTGTGTGTGTAATATGTATATGGTAAGCTATTATGTGTTTAAGGGAGGTTTTTTTAAAGCAAGCGCACACAACTAATTTCAATGCATATGTGCGCTTGTGTGTGCGCAGAAAAATAAAAGAGCATACACACAACGTGTGTGTGTATGTACATGCATGACGCTTGTATACGCTCCCATGCGTAGAACGAAGCAAGCATCACAAATTTTTCAGTGACGAAGTATTTTGTTCCTTATTCCTATACCTGCAATAGCTGAACAAAATTATTGCAAACAGTGTTGTTTAGCGTTTGTTTTAGAAGATGTCTCTGTAGTAAAGCATTTGAAAACTCCCTCATGTCTTGAAAGTTCTTATAAATGGTCTTGTGCAGGACTTCAGTATACAATACGAATAGTTGTCAAACTTTGTTTAAAAGCTACATAAATATTAGTGCATGTGTTGCGAATGAAATTATTACAGTGTTGCCAATGAATATAGTTTTATTATAAAAACAATTATTTGCTGGGTTTTGTATAAGTTTCTAAGCCTACTATGCTTATTTTTCTTTTGTGATTTTCAAAAATATTATTATTTGTGAATTCTCAAAAAGTTTTTGAAAGTCTGTACATAAGAGGTTTATGACTGTTCAAAATTTCTGGTTGAAGTATACTGACGATTTATTACAACAACAATGAAATGCATATAGACATCGCTGAACCACCAGCAAATAAATTTCAAATTAAAATAAACTTATGACAATAAATTTCTTAAATGTCTCCTATTTCATATGGGTTTATTATATGTACTATTGTATTTGTTAAGTTTGCTATTTCCGTATTAAATAGATGTATTCTGGCAAAGCCCGATTGTTCACAAACAACCCACACAGCACAATGCCTCTTCTTCCAAATATCACTTGCAAAAAGACCATCAGTGTAACACGAAACATTGCCATCTGGGGGAGAGATAAAACGAAGGAGTTCTCAGTAAAACTTGACATTCATGAAAGGATATAAAACATGTTCTGCCTATTTCTCGTCTAGTGATTTTGATGTTTTTGTCGCGTTTTCACTTGAGTTTTATAAATCTTGTTAAATTTGTTGTCGTTTGAGGATAAATAATTTCCCTGTGTGCTAAGGTTTTGAATTATTTTATATTTAGGTCGTGATTTGCTAACTCTGTTATTGTCTACAAATTGATTTTAAAAATCACCCACTTGATATCTTCCTTGGTTTAATACTTCAATCCTCATTCTTTTTGCTTTGTGTTGCTCCCTAGTTAAAACCTCCAAGTCGTCCCTTGAAATAGGTTATTAAGGAAGTCAACTGGTTTACGTTTTGTCGTTGAATGGATAGTGTCATTATAAGCCAATATTGCCTTAAATACGTTGCCGTGTAAGTCACTCTCGTTATTACGATCGGCGTTGAGCAGTCTAATATGTTCATTTAATGTGGAGTGCAGTCTTTCAACGTCCGCATTCCTAGTTTTCAAATAAGTAGTTGTTAAGTGAAAGTCTATTCCATTGTCGTTAAAAAACCTTTTTGTATTTAACGTGTCGAACTCGTTATCTATCATGATTAGCCTTGGCCTTCCCAAGTATTGAATTCGCTTTTGCAATCCGTTAATAATAGAAGGCCAGGATCTGTCTTTTAGCTTTTCAGCCGTGGCGTATTTGGTAAGTTTATCTATGCTTGTAAGGTATATTACGTTCCTTTGCGGATACCAAAGGTATATGTGAACTATATCATTTTGTCTTTTAGGAGTGTCTGTAACGTTAAAAGCATGCTTTAGTGGACTTCTATCGAACTTTGCAAGATTACATACCTCGCAGTTATTTATAAATTTTTGAATCTCTTTTCGCAGGTTTGGGTAAAAACAAACCTTTTTTAAATTTGTGAATACTTCGTTTATTCAACGATGATTGTTTTTAAGGTATTCAGTTTCACTTTTCCTTAGAACAATTTATTTGTCTGTAATATCTTCCAGCAACAATTTAGACCTCAAAATTCTCAGATTTTTGTTATTTGCAAAGTACATTCTATAAATATCTTGAAATTTCAGAAAAAGGTTGTCATTTGGGCAAAAAATGGCTACCATTGGAGGTATTGTAGCATTATATTTCTTAAATCGGTTTCCCTTGTTACCATTATAAGGTTTCTTAATTTTTGCTTATATATTATCTTTAACTTTTATGATTATCTGGTTCCGTAGTCGAAAATAATGTGATTCTTAAACAAATCAGAGGTTTTTCCGTAACAGATATAAAATTGGTATCATCAGTTTCTGCACTGTGAACCGTTTCAATGTCATTCTCAGCATTGTCCTACAATGGGTCAAACAACACATTCAAATTAATACAGATACTCGTAGTTGATTCTGCGGTTGTCTCATCCGGTCTGCCATTTTCTCTACTGACGTACACTATTCTACTCAAGCCGTCTGCAACTACATTTCCTCTTCCCTTTTTGTATTCGACTTGAAAGTCAAATTCATTTAATTTTATCTTCCAGCGCTTCAGCTTAGAGTTCGGTTCCTTCATATTAGTTAGCCATACAAGCGGTCTATGATCAGTTCTTACTGTAAATCTGCGACCATACAAGTATGGACGGAAGTGCTTCGTTGCCCATACAATGGCGAGAAGCTCCTTCTCAATAGTACTATATCTTTGTTCGTGTCCAGTAAGGGAGCGGCTAGCATATGAGATTGGTTTGTTATCCTGTCGGTTACCACAGTAAAGTATTTTTTTAACTCTGGGTGAGCTAATACAGGATCGTTTTTTAGTAATAGCTTCAATTTATTAAATTCATCTACATATTCAGGGTCCTTAACATTAATCTTTGCATTCTTCTTTAAACATTTTACGAGGGGATGAGCTACCTTGGAATAATCTTTTATAAAGCGCCTATAATAACCCGTTATCCCTAAAAAGGATTTTATTTGTTTTCGTGTTTTAGGCAGTTGGATCTTGTCATTAGCCTCAACTTTCTTTCCGTTTGTTCTAGTTCCCTCAGCAGTAACAATGTGGCCTAAGAACTCAGTTTCCCTTGATAGAAAAAGACATTTATCTGGTTGAATTCTCAAATTAGCTTTCTATAGACGATTAAGGATTTTATTCAACGACTCCATATGTTCTTCTAAACTAGTAGAAAATACAAGGATATCATCTATATAAACTATACATATTTTGTTTATATATTCTCCCAAAATCTTGTTGACTAACCGCTGGAATGTCGCTGGTGCATTACGAAGGCCGAAAGGCATTCGCAGAAATTCATAGTGACCGTTCGCGGTCGAAAACGCAGTTTTGTGAATGTCGCCAGGATTCATTTTCACCTAATGGAATCCTTCAGCGAGATCAATTGTGGAAAAATATTGACAATTTCCCAATTGGTCAAAAATATCTTCATCCTATCATTTTATAGTTCAGCAAACTTCAACAAAACTTAAGATCTGGCAAAAAACATCACCACTGCTCAAGAGAATGTGCAGTATATGTCGATTTTGCATCGCTTACAGCAACTCTACCTTTCGAAAAACACAATGTGGCGAATTATGCATCGTAACTTAGAGCCGCAATCCCATAACATTCAACTGACCCAGGAGTGGACGATAAACCACCAAAGACCAAGACTTGTGTTAGTTGAAAGATACCTACAGCTCGTTTCTGGATGAGTGGGTTTGTCAACAAGCAAGCAACAAGCTTTTATCTTCCACCAGCAACCTGCTAACCTTACCTTACATATCCTAGTCTGCCATTTCCGACAACGGCGAGTACTATAGGTCGATGAGTACATACTTCTTTTGCCCAAAATTGGATGATATGGACACCAACGGTGTGTGGTTTCGAAAGGACATTCGATCACTACTATCTCACTTGGAGGTGATTGGATTTGGTCACCGAGATAATGCGATTTGATCTCCTTACACCTTATCTTGAGAAGATTTCTTAAGTCCCACATAGGGTTTTGAAAATTAACATAACTCATACTTGCGCCTAATTTATTATCCAAAGAAATCGAAAATTGGACATTTCGGATAAGCGCCAACCAACTCAGGCGTGGCAGACATGTTATATTCCATACAAATTACATTAATCGGTCTTTCAAATTATTTTGGCCGTAAACGCCAAAAAAAATTAAGCGACATAATATTCGAACTTAATTTGTTGACCAAAATCGATCATTTACGATCGTAAATAATCGATTTCGGTCAAAAAGAACGAGATACAAAATATGCGTCGGTTAAGCCTTTTTTTTGGCTGTTATGGAACGATATTTCACACACACTTTCTTTTATTTAAATTTAAGGAAAGGGAGCACTTAGTGAAAAACTCTTTATAAGTAAAACAAATGTAAGAGATTATTTTCATTTGACTTCTTTCTGTTTGACAGGACATAAACTCATACACACACTGTTGCATACACGTGTATATAAATATACATACATACATATATTCGTATGAAGGCGCACACAAGGTAAGACTTCTTGCCTGCTTAAAGTCAATTACTATTTAGCCATTGACTAAAATAAAGGGAAATATTTCATTCGAAAAAGCTTATTATAGCAGCAAAAATACCTTTTCTTTCTTTTTAATATTTAATATAGTACACACACAAACACACATAGGGAATCGGTCCTCAATAGTTAGGTCATTCAATTTTATGTAGTCGATTACAATTCTCCATTTCTGTACATTGTTTGAATTTAGCTTCTTTGGTACAACCCAAATAGGGCTGCATACGGGCTATTTGATTCCCTAATTATGCCGTCTTTAAGCATTTCGTCGATCTGAGGATTTACCTCTTCCCTATGAATCTCTGGGTAGTGGTACATTTTGGAATATATTGGTATGTCATGTCTAGTATTAATTTTATGTTTTATGTCATTCGTGAACGGCAATTTTTGTTCCGCTTTATAAAATATTTCCTTATGCCTTAGCATGATGGGCCTCAACTCGGACACTTCTAATTCATCTAAGTGTTCTGTTTTGATGAATGCAAGAAAATTTTCCCTAACTGTTTCATTATTCCCCACATCCATGACGTTTTCTTTATAAGATATGGTGTAATATAAAAATGTCTTATTCTAAACATACAAATGTTATTGTTTTCTCTTTCAATACTATGAAGTATCGTATTCACATTTCTGTTTGACCAATCATCGTATTTATATTTACAATTGCACTCAAACAGAAATGTGTCACTCAAACAATTAATCGTAAGCAGTTCAGCATTGCACCATGCATGCATACAAAGAAAGTAATGTTATTGATACTTTATTAGTTCTTTGTTGCATTCATTGTGCAAGCATTATCAACTTGTGTGATACACTACAATGGTGTGGTAAGTTTCCTCATATTTACTCATGTACAACGGCAAAGTCGCATATCTGGTGATTAGCTGTCGATTCGGGAAGTCGATTATACTATTTAAATTTTGTAAAATATTGTTGCCTATTAATCCATCGTATTCATTACTTAATTCACACTCTAAAAATTCACAATAACAATTTTTCAGCTATCGCAAACGGAATGTTTTCCCCAAGGCCTTAGCCTGCAGAGATATTGGTGTTTTCCACTTTGGAGAACACATTCTTTTATCTACAATACTAAATTCTGCCCCACTGTCAACAACAAAACGCAATTTCCTGACTGGGGTGTCAACAATTATATAGGGTAGTTGTTTAAAGCTTCTGTCGAAAAATTTACATTGGAGGAACCAATATCCATGGGAACTATATCTTGAGATCTTTTCCTATTCCTGCTCTGATTTGATCCAGTGCCATTCCCTTCATTATAATTTCCTAACTGGTCATTGTTATGCCTGTGGTACTTTCCTGATTTGTCGTTGTGACCCCTGTAAAAATTCCCTGATTGGTTATTATTTTGCCTATAAAAATTTTCTGATTGGTTATTATTTTGTCTGTAAAAATTTTCTGATTGGTTATTATTTTGTCTGTAAAAATTTCCTGATTGATAATTGTTCTTGTTATTAGTATTTCTTGAGTGAAAGTTGTTCTGTCGGTTAAAGATTCTTGATTGGGTGTTGTTATTTTCATAATAATGTTGATTTTTTTGATTATATCAATTTGTTGTTTGGTTTTGATCATTGTGTTGTCTATAATCTTTGGAATTGAAGCTATCATTATATCTAGTATATTGAAATTCATTGCTATTTGTTTGTACTCTATAGTATAAATGTCCTGCCTCTCTAATAATTTTGAATGCTTCCTCAATACTGTTGGGGTTTCTTGTAAAAATCATTGTTTTTGTTGGTTCGGGTAAGTTTTCCCGAAAAACTTGAAGCGCGATTCAATTTAGTGCTGATGTAGAGTATAAGTTATCACTGAAAATTAAGTTTCTGTTTTGTAGCCTACTTAATATTTCCATTATTTGCATGTAAAATTTTTCTATAGTTTCTGTCATACGACACATTTTAAGTTTGTCCATTAGGCTGTTACTACTTTCTTTTTCCCCGAAATTAACTTTTAGTACCTCTTTAATTTCTTCCCATTTGTCCGGGTTTCCTTGTCTATGTAGTGCTTCTTTACATTGTCCTACTATTTTGCCGTTTCGATAGTACATTAAAATATTTTTATGTCCAGCGTCGAACTCTTCTATAGTAGGCAAGATGTTTTCTACCTGCTTAATGAACTCAGGTAGCTGGTACCTACTGGATCCATCTAACGAATTTATATTCTTAATACATTCTAAACCAAACTAAATCTCTGTGCATCCATTTTTCTTACAGTCACAATTATTTAAATTTTTTTTATTCACCAAAAAATTTCAATCAATTATTTATAGCAAAATCAGCCCGTTTCATAAGACCTCAATCACCGAAAATAAAACTTAAGCAAATAACAAATTTTCATTCAAAGTATTGGCAACTATAAGTCATTATCAGGGAAACCGCAAATATGCAATTGCATGTTTTTTCTTGTGTCACGTATTAATGCGGAGATAAAATATTTATCCGTTTCAGAACTTTTTATGAATTTTGGCAGCGATTTGTTAGTGCATATTTTTGCATATTTTACCCTTTAAAGCATGTTTTTGCATATATCAGTGTTACACGCATATTTTTAGCATATTTTCGAAATTTTAGAGCATAATTTACGCTTTTAGGGCATATTTTGATACTTCATAGAATTTTTTTATTTTAACCCACTTGGCACCACCACCTTTTAAAAGGACACCCTACTCCGGAAAAAAATTATATGAAATTTTTTTTCTAGAAAGAGACAATGTTTCCGGCCCTATCTGTGTTAATATGCTCCAGGTTAAGGGGTTGATCAACATTTTTCTTTTCATTTTTCGCCTAAGTCTCTGTTGCAATGTTCCATGTAATGTATACATTTTTCTTATATATTATGAAGTTTTACGGACGTTAGTTTCAATACAAACTCAGTTTTGCTACTTCTCTGCCCCGAGAAGCCGTTGAAGAAACATCGTCAATTTATAAAACTTTATTTAAGTGAGACAGAAACAATTTTTATTTAAAATTCTAAGTCAATATTTTGTTAATTGTTGCAATAAAAATTATAAATAAAAATCTTGTCTTATTTTTCAAAAATAAAGTTTCAAAGTCTTAATTCTTATATCGTGAAATTGAAGTTAAATTCTCATGCATCCAATAAAAATAATTTGTATCATTTGTTTTAGTAAAAATTTGTATGGTAATTTTGTTTTAAACAGCACTTCAAACCCAGTTATTCTTTGTTTATTTTTTGGTCTTATTTTATATGCAAATGTTGTTAAATTTTTTATTAAAAAATATATTTTCATTTACAAATAAACCAATTTATTCAATTTTTAAGAGCATATTTTTTTGCTTTTAAGTGCATATTTTCAAGTTTTTACTGCATATTGAATGCGCATAAAACACTTTTTTTGGAGCATATTTCTGGTTTCCCTGGTCATTATACAACAAAATTAAATTAAATAATAAAATTAAACTGAATTACTCTGTGACCTGCATTCGACGTCTCCTTCTCTTGAGGTGGATGGTGATTGGCCCCTTGTTTGTTGATGTTGTATTTGTTGCGAATTTTATTGAGGGGGAATTTATTGTAGTTGTACCTGATATTGTTGCTGCTGTTTCTTCTATTTCGTTTTTACTGTTGCCAGTGATGCAAATCGGCATCAAACAACTTGTATCAATTTGCAAAAAGAAGTGTACTTCCTTTTTATTTATTTTCAATTTTTAATGAATGAATTCGTATTTCTTCGTTATGTTCTCTGTTTAGATTACAACTTCGATTATTTTTATTAAATTGTTTTCAACTTCTGTTTAATACTGTTTTTGAGTTTCGCCCACTTTATTTTGTTAGATATTTGATTTTACATTTCTCTTGTATTCTATCTTAGTGTAAAGTGTTGTTCTTTTGTTATGGTCACCTTAACATTCTGTCTTGATACACATGTTCATTACACTTAGTTTTATTTACGGCCTGGCCCTCGATGTCACTAGACATCGTTCGATCGACAACATGTATTGCAAACAACAATAACTTTAGAAAATTTTTTTGTTGTTTTCAATATAAGTATTCGATCGAACGATTTCTGGTGACACCGTGCGAGAGGCCATTAAAGAAAAAAGGTGAATCGATTATTTAAAAAACACAAAACTCGTATTCGTACATAAAATTTAATTTAAGAAATCAGATTAAAATCCGTTTTTATAACACTATTTTTCAATAGAAATTTTTGAAATAATATGAACTTTATTTCATAAAAACTAGAGAATTCTGTTAGTTTCTTTAAAATTAATGACTGAATTATCCTTCTGATTATTTGATTTACTGAATACAGCCACAATGTATAAGATCGTAGAAGTTTAGGAATATATTACTTGTTTATTGTAATACAAGAGTTTTTTATATGTTGCGGCTGTAAATTATGGGTATGGGGAAATTATACTCAGACAAAAAAATACATTCCCAGAAATTAAAACTGTTTTGACAGAAACAATTCGGTACCAGCGTAAACTGTTGGAGACTGAAGAAGCAAAAACTCAAAATGATGGAAAGGCAACCAAAAACAGGAAAATAACTCTTCGAAAAGGAGATTCAATTAAAAAACATAAAGATGGAAATAAAAAGAAGAGAACTGGAAGTTCTTGAGAACCAATTAATCAATAAAATAAATTTTAATTTGGTGTGCCTTTGATTTACTCAAATAATTTTTTCTGTTTTTTATATGTACTTATGTTTGAAGTTTTTAAGAAATTTAAGAAAAAAATTAACTTAATTTGAATTACAAAATAATTATTTTTATTTGTTCTCTGATTTGTGCTGCTTCATTTTTTTGAAAGTTTTCTGGGTTATTATAAGGGTTTGCACAGCGATTATAATGTAATCGAAATTTAATCGTAACCGTAATTCAACCCATTAAGCGCTCGATTACGATTAAAAACATTTTCCTTTTTTAAGCAAAGAATGTATGCGAAATATGCACACATTTCTCGTTGATCCTTTATAGTGAACAGACGTCTTAGCAGATTTTTTTTATATACATACTAAATAACAAAAACCTTATGCAAAAATATATATACATATATATAAAATTCGTATTATTCGTAATACATATTATAGACCTGCGTAAATAGTCTTGAAATGTAAATACGTCTTGTTTTTTAAATATATTCTCGTGGCTGTAGAATGCTAAACCAATAATAAATGCTGTCGCATTATAAGCAAAGCACGATAGATGCATTTGTGTGCGTGTATATGAGTGCTAACAAGCAATGTTGTCAAGACTTCTTGTTATGAACAAACAGTCACCAAAGTAGTGTTGATACGTGTATGCTTGTTATTTTCTATATTGTACGTTTGAGTGTGTGTGTAATATGTATATGGTAAGCTATTATGTGTTTAAGGTAGGTTTTTTTAAAGCAAGCGCACACAACTAATTTCAATGCATATGTGCGCTTGTGTGTGCGCAGAAAAATAAAAGAGCATACACACAACGTGTGTGTGTATGTACATGCATGACGCTTGTATACGCGCCCATGCGTAGAAAGAAGCAAGCATCACAAATTTTTCAGTCACGAAGTATTTTCTTCTTTACTCCTATACTTGCAATAACTGAAACAAGTTCTTGCAAACAGTGTTGCTTAGCGTTTGTTTTATAAGACTTCGCTGTAGTAAAGCATTTTTGCTTTTATTTTTTACATATTCAGAAAAAACAAAAAAAAAACACAAAAAAACAAAGTGACATTGCGGAATACTCTATATGAGTACCTCAGAAGCAAAAAATTGTGAAGTGAGCTCTAATGGCAAAAATGCCTATTTTACTGTGAGTTCTGTTGCTCTTAATGAAAACAACACAAATAAAAAATCTCATGATAGTCTTTTTCTAACGGCAAAGTCACTTTTTCGACAGCGATCAACTTCGCTTTGTCCAATGCCAACTAGAGATTCGTTAACATTACAGTTGCTTCGGGCTCGCGGTCATCACTTAACCAAGTTATCACTATAGATAACAGTAGCTCAAAACCCAATGTACAAGTCGGAATGGGCAGATATATAACAGTGGTAAAGCGCGGGCAAAGCCCAAGTTCTTCTAAAACTTCATCTGCGCATCATCTACTAATCGTCAAAATCGTTTTTCATTATTGCAAGATAATAATGACAAGCCCGCTGCATCATTACAAGTGTTTTAAGCCACCACCCATCTATCTGAGAGAAAAAATTCCAACGCGTTTCTAAAAAAACTACCATTGGTGAAAATACTTTTCACATTATTCCAATTAAACGAGGTAATATTGATGAAACTAAAGTTCAAATATATGACGAAAAAGATTTCCAAAAATTGTTAGTGAATTTGAAAAAAAAAACAATTTTTACTCATACCAACTTAAGACTGCTAAAGGCCTACAGATGGTATTAAGGGTATAGATTCATATGTTGAGCCCGAAGAAGTAAAATATGCACTTATCGACAAAGGATTTAAAGTAAAAAATTTTACTAATAGAATTAACAGAGAAAAGGTCCCCAAACCCTATTTGGGGTTGAACTGGAGCCGAATGCCATACAATTGAAAAAAATAAACCCATCCAATATACAGCGTAAAGCATCTCTTACACTGAAAAATCTCAGTTGAAGAGCCACGTAAGCGTTCAGGTCCCGTACAGTGCCATAATTGCCAAGAATATGGCCATACAAAAACTTAGTGCAATTTACCTACAGTTTGTGTTATCTGTGGTGAATCAAGCAGAAAATAAATGCAGTAATTGTGGAGGTAATCACACCGCTAACTACAGAGGATGCCCTGTATATTCTTTCGTTAAACAGGCTATGGGTCAAAAACCTAAATTAGCTCCAGCTCAACCAGTAAACGCGTATTCCGCCACTTTTGCTCAAATGATACAACTAGTTACTTAATGTGTATCGTACGCCGATGCTACTAAGACTAGTTGTATTCCCACACAAAATGTTTCACCGCCAAATAATTCAAGGAATGCAAGCTCAAGCTTTAACTTTAGTCGCATTGAATCTACTATTGAAAATCTGGTGCTAACTATAAACAACTTTACAACAAATATGACTAGCATGATGCAAGAAATGCTGCGAATGCAGAATACACTGCTTCAATCTATAGCTAACAAATCATGAACACATTAAAAATATGTTTCTGGAACGCAAACGGCATTCGCCAACATTGAAATGAACTTGAGCACTTCCTCATGTACAGAAATATTGATATAATGTTGGTCTCTGAGACTTATTTGACCTCAAGAAGCTTATTTAAAATAAATGGTTACACTCTATATGATACAAAGGAACCGAGAGGGAGAGCATGATGAGGATCAGCAATTCTAATTAAGTCAAGACTCAAGCACTATGTCATTGATAACATTTGTGCAGAACATCTACAATCAACCAATATTTGTGTCGCAAATTTTTGTACAAATTTCGTTATATCGACAATTTACTCCCCTCCCAGATTCTCAATCACTGACGATCATAACGAGGATTTCTACAAATCGCTTGGACCTTATTTCGTAGCAGCTGGAGACTACAATGCAAAACATATGTTCTGGGGTTCGCGCATTATTACACCTAGAGGTAGAGCGTTGTTGAACACAATACAAAAATTGGATTGGACGTGATTTCGAGTGGGGAGCCCACTTACTGGCCTACTGGCATACATAAAATTCAGGATGTCATAGATTTTGGCGTCATGAAAAATATTTTTAGGGAGTTAATTCACGTTGAAGCTTCCCTAGATCTATCGACCAATCACTCTCCCACGATCTTTACGGTATGTATGTAGCCCACTATGAAGTGATCTACCTCACTCATATGTGAAGACGGTCAGTCGTGTTAATTGGCTGCGATTCAAAAAATATCTTAGTAGTCATTGCACGAAAAATATAACGCTAAAAACATCTGATGATATTGAATCTACTTAATGAAAATATTAAACAGGCTGCTGAACATGCCACTACCTCCCATCCGCAGACTAACGTTAATAGAATTTATTCTACAGATATTGAACGTCTCGTGCGTGAGAAAAGTAGAGCTAGAAGAGAATGGCAAAAACACAGATCACGCCAACTTAAAATCAGATTTAAAGAGTGCACTAAACGACTCCAAGAAATGCTTGCATTTGAAAAAACTGCATCTCTTAAAAATTATTTGGAAGGTCTTGATGTCACATCAGCATCTAATTACTCTTTGTGGAGCGCTGTTAGAAAGCTTAAAACACACGTTGAGTTTAAACTAGGGATGTAACGAATGTTCGCATTCGCTTTCGCATTCGCACATTATTCGCTTACTTTTGCTATTTGCATTTGCTTTTGCAACGCTAAAATGTATGCGAATATTTAAAGCAAATACTAGAGACAAAAAAATTTTATTTCTTTTATGAAAATAGTTTGTGATTAACAAACGTCAAAAAAAACGAAAATTATTTTAAGCCAATATAAAGAAGACACATATACTTACAATTAAAGCATTCTAAAATTTTAGCGGAAAACTATTCTATAAATAATTTCTCGTAAGTATCAAAATGGAACCAAATTTCAGCGGTGTTTGGAAATATATTTCAGTTTTTGCTTAAAGCTAGTCTGTTCAAACTTTTGAAAAAATTTATAGCACCATTCGTTACTTCGTACAATAAATTTAAAATCCAAACAATATTAAGTAGTCCTTGTTTGTTGTAAATTCCACGCGAAACAAGTGACACTTGATTTCTAATGAAAACTTAAATTGTTGAAATTCTTGTTTTTCCCAAGATGAACAGAGTACTACTTCTGAAAGATTTTGTCAGGAAATATTCATTCCAAGTTTTCTTAATATGTATTTTGATAGCATTTAATATGAAATGTTGAACATAGTACCAAGCTTTACAGCCAAAGTACGAATGGGTTGATTGCCTAACATTTTGTAAACTTATTATTAATTATTATCTATACTTACTCTTATATAAATTTATTTGCATGTGATATTTTAACGAATTGTAATTTTTGCATTCACTTTCGCAAAAATTAAAATGTATTATTCGCTATCACATTCGCATTCGCTAAACTGGTATTCGTTACATCCCTAGTTTAAACCCCCTCTGCGCACATCTACAGGATGTTGGGCAAGAAGCGATACTGAAAAAGGTAAAATATTTGATGAGCATTTAAAATCCGTATTTACCCCAAACACATCTTCTGGTATTATTGATTTGCCGAATGTAGTTGCGCTACCCCCTCGACCAATAAAATTTAGGACGCGTGATGTACAAAAACTAATTGCTGAACTCAACCCGAAAGAAGCTTCGGGTATTGATGGAATTAGTAACCAGATGCTGATGAAGTTGCCTCGTATTGCAATTGGAATCATGTTATTAATTTTTAATGCCATTTTATGATTGGAGTATTATCCACACAGCTGGAAGCTTCCGAAGGTTAAAATGATTTCAAAGCCGGCCAAAGATCTTAAGAAGGCGGAGTCATATATGCCAATAAGTTTACTGACAACAATGTCAAAGCTCTTTGAAAAGTTACTCATGATAAAATTGTCCACAATTCTAACTGAGAATGGGGGCATACCGGACCATCAATTTGGTTTTGGAAGTCAGCATAGAACCATTGAACAAACTCCTAAATTGGTTCAATTTACAAGAAGAACTTTTGACGAAAAGAAGTATTGCTCTGCGCTGTTTATTGACCTTTCTCAGGCATTTGATAGTGTGGCATAAAGACCTAAATTTAAAATTGAAGACTTACCTACCAATAAACATTTCAAATCTTTTGGAAAGTTAAATTATTGCCCGGAAATTTACTGTTGTGGAAGGAGACTTTATGAGTATTACTGAAACTTTGAGCAGTAATATCTACACATCCACATTTGCCGATGATATAGCCTGCCTTAGTATGCACGAAAACCCTCACGAGGCTTGCCGATATCTTCAGGAACATATTACCCAACTGGAACTATGGTTAAAATTATGGCGAATAAAGGTAAACGATCTGAAGTCTGCTGAGGTAACATTTACCCTACCAAAAGATACTTATTCCCCAATTAGAATCAATAATCAAATTGTTCCTCAACATTAACTTGTGAAATACCTTGGTATACACTAGAGTGCGGTACAAGCCTTAAAAAAATGGCTTACAAGCCATCTCATTAAGTTCAAAATGTGTGTGTGTATTGCTCCGTTATTGTAAAACAAATTCTTCCAAAAGACATGTGTTTTGCTCTTCGATACGAATACTGAAGTACAGAACAAATCTGCAATAGAACAATGTTGAAGTAAAATCAAGCCTTTCAAAACAAAAATGAAATAGAACATCAAAATTCATACAGAACATTCAAAACATGCTTGAATGTTCTGATAGCAAAGACAGTTTTTCATGTAAGTATGTACGATATTATTTCATTGTAAATAAAACCTCTGAAAAGAGGTATGTATACATATACATACATACATAGTTTGCGCTCGTGTTCTATTGCACTCGATTTTTCTGCTATGATTTACTGTTGTTTTGTTTTATTCTCGTTTTTTGTTTTGACGTTCTACTTGTTTTGAAAACACAAGCACTAGCAAAACTACAGAGATAAACTTTTCGAATGGTGCTTGATTTATTTTAGTGAGATTCATGTTTTGTTATGTTATTTATGATGACACTAGAACACAGTGCTTTGAAGTAGTGTAAAATAGAATACAGAACTTTTAGAGCGTCTTACGCAGCACTTTAGTATACACCTTGATAGAAGCCTTACATGGAAACGCCACATTGAATCTAAGTTAACACAAATGAAACTAAAATTAACTCAGGTACATTGGCTGATTGGTAGAAATTCAATTCTCACCCTAGATTGTAAACTTTTAATATACAAGTCGCTCTTAAAACTCATATGGTGCTACGGAATTACAATATGGGGCACTGCTTCAGCTTCTAATGTCGAGAGAACCCAACGAAGGCAAAACAAAATTTTACGGTTAATAACATCGGCTCCATGGTATATAAAAAATTCAAATATAGATCGTGATTTAAATATGCCACTAGTGATTGAAGAAATTGCAAAATACGCAGGCAAATATTTAACATAACTTGAGTCACATCCTAATTCGCTTGCTCGTAATATTTTGAACTTTAGTGGACACACCGGCCTAAAAAAGAGAGATTCAAGGGCTCTTATACTCAATACTCTAGATTTAACTTCTTGAAAATAATATTTTTTCCTTTTGATTATCACTACTTATGTATTATTTATAACTTTCACTACCCGACACTGGTCGGACCTAATAATTATATTTTAGATCTAAGATTTGAATACTTATTGTTAGTTTATATATGAAGATACAATAAATAAAAAAACATGTATAAAAAAAGGAAAGTATAAAAAATTGGAATTTCTGCTGTTAGAACTCACTTCACAATTTTTTTCTTTTGAGGTACTCATAGAGAGTATTCCTCAATGTCAATTTGTTTGCGGCGGTTTTTTTGTGTTGTTTTTGTTATTTCTTGCTATATAAAAAATATTAGTAAAGCCCATGAATCAAGGAAACAAGATTGCGCATTGCGCATGTCCGTTATTTTATTTTCTGCCTGTGACGTACATGTAGAATTTTGTTGTAAACAAAATACATATGTACATCTAATTGTGGAATTTGCTCTCTCAGTCACACACGTTTTACAACAAACACACGTGAGTATTCTATATTGACGTACATGCGCAGTAGACGATTTTTTTGTACGGCTGAGTGCGCAATCTTGTTTTTTTGATTCATGAGTAAAGCCATGATACAATAATACAGGTAGCCGCGAATCTACAACAAATGTACAACAAATAAAACAACAGTGATTTTTATTGCTGTTTTGTGATTGACAAGGGAGACAACCAAGAGAAAACAATATACATGTACTTGCGTTTTCTCTTGGCTTTGCAAAGCATGTTTGTATTAGTACAGTTTTAATAGGCACTGTGCGCGTGTGTTGGTAAAACATAAACACCATTTGGCAAATCACATCACGAAACAAGCATAACAGCTGGCGATTCGCGGTTAGCTGTATTATTCTATCATGAGTAAAGCCAATAAAGCTTATTTATAAAGTCAATATGTATTACGAATATTTTTTTTATGATTTTTGTTATTGTTGTTTTTTTTTTGTTTCGTATGTATGTAAGTAAAACTCCGCCTTGACGTCTGTTCACTATAAAGTAGGGTTTGCACTGCGATTATAATCGTAATCGAAATCGCGATTAATCGCACCTTTTGATCGTAATCGTAATCGAAGCCATTAATCGCTCGATTACGCTTAAAACGTTTACCCTGTTTCAAGCAAAAATTTATGTCAAAAGCCTTTGCCAATGAACTTTTTTCTATTTAAGATTTATTTACACTGCTCAAATTTTCATACAGGACAGGTTGAACTCATAAAAATTGTAAATTTAAAGTTTAAATATTAAACTACTTGTAGTCTAAGATCCCAATTAAGACAAAGTTTTACCGTCTGCAAACCGACTACAACATCTTCTGTAAATCTTATTAAATACAATTAGATTCTGTTTCTCCCTAATTATCACTCATTTTGTAGCCAAACAAAATCTTTTCCAAAAATTTAATTATAGAAAATATTAAAAAAAAGTTTTATAATTCAATCGACAAAAATACGAAATCAAATCAAAAAGAAAATAAGAATAACAAATATTAAATTTTTTTTTCTCGGCTAGACCAATTTTTTTTTCAAATATTCGATAGTCACCTTTCAAACAGAAAAATATAAATAGAAATTGGTCAAAGCTATTTTGTTTGTAGTGTAAGCACACACTACAAACTTATAACACCCCTTTTGGCCGGGGGTTAAAAAACAAGACTTTAGCTGTTTTAACAAAATTTATGATACGATTAGTATATTTTCGTGAGTAGATAGGTAATGGGGGCCTGCGACATGTTTTGGGAATTAAAAACCGGGAAAAATCAAAAAGGGTGGCAACCCTGTTACAAATGAGGGGATTTTGGGGATTTTTTTATGCTGAGATTTTCTTGGCTATATGTGTGTCTGTGTGTGTGTGTGTGTGAGTTTGATTCTTTGTGGATGTGTATGTATGTATACTTGTGTGTACAGCTTTTGTCGTTATTGTAGAGAAGCGTTGTGTTTACAGTGTATGGATGTATGTATGTGCGCGTGTGTGCGTGTGTGTGTGTGAGTATGCGTTTTTGTATTTACTTATATGTTTGATGGTGTCCAATACTTTTGTTGTAGTGAAATGTTGATGGTGAAAATATGCTGACTAGCTTTTGACTAGTCACCAGTACTACTCTATAATTATTCCCCATACGAGTACAATACTTTGAAACCCTACTAATAAAAATAGAATTCACTAGGTAGTGACTACGTAGTTCTTATGGGGTCATGAGACATACTAACCAGACAGTTAGTTACTGGTAGATTTCTATAATTTACGTACATACAAACGTATATATATTGACAAGTTATTCTCAATTCTTATTATACCAAAGTTGTAACTAGAATTTTAGTGTTGTGTTGCTCCCAGTCTGACTGCAGGGTAGTTACAAGGGATCTGTGTATTTGTGTGTATGTAGTGATTGTTATTTGATAGTCTTTGGGTAGCTGTTTTGAGTTATCGTTGGTATGCTTATGTAGGGTTATTGTATTGCATTTATGTTTACGATCTCTGGGGAAATAATCTAATAGCTACAGAGAGTGGCAACCATGTTGTGAATGGAAGTGGGTAGGGAATGTATTTGGTAACGTATGTTGTATTAATATATGTGATTGTATCTTTTTTTACTTTGAAGAATATCATTGCTTATGTGTATTGTTTGGCCTGCGAGAGTTTTTCATACATATTTACAAATGAATGTGTATATGTTTTCTAGGCTATTGACGTTGCTATTCTTATGTAGATAGAAAATATTGTGTTGGCATAGGTTTTATATGTACAAGTGAGTTTCAGATGTTAAATGTTTTGAATCAAATCAGGTTGATAAGCAGATTTTTTGAATAGGGGTAATGATATTATTATTTCAGTATATTTTAATTTAATGTAACAATTATAGGAAATAGCTTTTGGAGACATATACCAAAACTTATAGAAGCATCTACTTTTACGTGTCCCGATTTTTCTCGTACCTTTGTATTACAAACTGATGCTAGAGATTTTGTTCTGGGTGTTGCTGTGTATATGAATTTCACCATATATCGTAATACCAACAGAGAATTGTAGAAATGTGTATGTGTGTGTGTGTATATGTGAGTATGTATGTATGTGTGTATGTGTATATGTGTGTGTGTATGTGTGTGTGTGTGTGTGTATGAATTGCATAATATTATAAAATTTCATTATGTATGTTTGTGTTTGTGTATTACGTCACACAGTGGCGTGAATTAAAAAAAAAGTGGTAAAAAGTCCGCAACTTTTGAACTAGTTAACCGATTTCGATGAAACCAACTGTTTTGGAAAGTAGAAATGTTGAAATTTTTAGAAAGCATATTTTTAGGCACCCTGTTGTAAGACAGGGTAGCTCCAAACAGCCTCAAAGTGGGAAAGTGCGGGTATCGAAATTCTTTCGGAGCTTGTAACTTTTGTAAATAGGGACCGATTTTAATAATTTTTTCAGCGGGACAATCTACGTTAAGAAATAAAAATAAAACATGCTAAGAGTACCATTTTATCTCTTTCAGTTTCCAAGTTATTTGACTTGAAAAATTTATTTTTTAATTTTTGGCCCTGACTTTTTTTATTCGTTAGTACATAACTTCTTTATTACTTGGCAAAAATCAGTATGTTTTAATGTTTTTGAAAGAAAACTTCATTACAATTCATACAAAAAATTTTTTTTTTGATATCTCAAAAATTGTAGCAAGGAATAATTTTGCAATTTGGATTTTTAAAAATTATGAAAAAATTTGGTATATTTTGTGAAAAAAGTATTCTTAATTTTTTTGGAATATTTTAAAAAATTATTAAGTATTTGATAAAAACTTTGATTGTTTTTGAAGGAGACATTGAGAAAGGCTGTGAAATAAATTTTGGAGATTGTTGTTGGTGCAACCTACATTGGTCGAAAACTAGCAATTTTTTTTCAAAAAATCCGATTTTCGGATGTGGCAAAAAAATTGCACGGTCGGTTTTGTAAATTTTTTGGTTTTTTATTATAAATAAATTTGTTGTAAGTAACCTGTAAGAAACTCTTGACATCCTACACATAAATGTAGGCAGGAGAGGAGATTTTCTAAAAATTCTAAAATTTTTCTAACACAATTTTTCCCAATAAGAAAAAAGTATTATAAAATTATAAATTGGAAATTATTTTAATTTTTCAATAGTATACATTTAGCTTTGCAAACTGAAAAAAAATTATTCTCCTACCTTTAATACTTTTTGAAATATTCGAAATCCAATTTTATATAAAAATTTTAATTTTCTACATTTTTTATTTTTGTCTAAATTATTGATCTTATTTTCTTTACTGAAAATGTTTCTTAATTTTTTCTATGTTATTACAATAGTAGATATAATTGTCTATTCAACGGTATATAATATGTATTCTTTTGCCATTATATCATTCATAAAATGTATACACAAATATAACACCTCAGGTAACAATCTGATACTCAAACAAACCCACATTTTTTATGAACTCTTGAAGCTGTTATTAAATACTTTCTTTACTTAAATACAATAAAATATAAGAATTTATATACACACAGTATATTTATATACCCACAAGGACAAAGGTACCTGTGCGCACATCTCCAATATGGGTATGGTTTTACCTGATATTTGTATCGGTTTTGTATTCGTAGCTTGTAAAATAGCTATATATTTAAGCTGCGATGCATTTAATGTCATTATTTCAGTTATAGCTGTGATGGAGATAACAATTAAAAATAAATCGCTCTGCAAATTAATGTGGGAAAACTCACTGATGGCAGTACTCGGTTGGACAAGGTAGACCAAATGATGTACATAATATCTACTACATATGGTTTATCTGTAAACACCGATTTATTGAAAAAACTTGAAATTTTTTTTTAAATTATATGAAAAGAAGATACGTGAATGCAATAAATCAATTTCTAAATTTCAGAATAAAAATCAGGATTGGTTAGATATGGGACTATCTACGGAAATATACCCAAAGAAGTTTGGTCGGCCAAATAAAGATTACGATAACGTTCGACGCAGGAGCAAAAGGATTAAACAAGACTTGATAAATACGTATTCCAAAAATGAAATCAAAGATTCATTCAAATTGATTTTAGCGAAGACTCAACTTAAAGAAGCAGGCAAAATCGTAGATGTGCTACCAGTTGCGTCTCCAAAAAGATTAAGACGGATGGTGGAAAGCATTCCAACGCCAAAATATAGTAAACATTTTACGGTGGAAGATACACTAGCACTCATTCTTAATTTGGGTCTTTCAAGAAATAAATACGATATCTTAAGGAAGGTGCTTAAAAAAAAAGTGGGCCTTTTCCATCAAGTACATTGTTGTTAAAAAGAAAATCGGAAATTTTGCCACATCCGATAACAGTGGATAGCCGAAGTGCAGTCATTAGTTTGTCAGACCTTCTTCATAATACAGCATCAAGACTCATCGCTACTTTTGACTAAAGAGACTTAGATACATGTAATAGTTCTGAACTAACACTAATATACAAATGGGGATTTGATGGATCATCTGGATTTTCAGAATATAGACAGCCCAGTGCATACGATAATGACTTTTTCAAAGTTTTAATGGCATCTTTAGTACCATTAAGGCTTCGACTACATAATGAAATGCCTTCAACAAGTAAAAATGCATTTAAAGATATGTGGATAAATACTACTCCAGGCTCAAAGTTTTTATGCCGATACCAATACGTTTTGAATACATCAAAGAAAACAAAGAAACAACTCAAAATCTGGTTGATGGTATAAAACATGAAATTTCTAATATGGAACCCATTGACGTTCATATATTAGGACGAGTAATAACAGTATCTTTTAGACCTTATTTAACAATGATAGATGGAAAAGTTGCAAATGCAATAACCGATACAAAATCTTATTTGATTTGTAATATATGCGGAAAGAAAAATTCCGATTTTAAGGACATTGAGAATTATACTCCAACTAATGAAAATGCCCTTAAGCTTGGAATATCACCACTTAATGCTCGGATTCGATTAATTGAGTACATTTTACATCTATCTTACGACAATAAATATCGCAGTGTACCAGAACTTCAGAACGTTACAGTTGCGAATAATTTGTGCTTTAAAACTGATACGGTTGGAAGAAAAGAAAAGAATTCAAGATGAGTTTATGAAACGTGGCTCAATCATTGACAAATCTTTATATGGCTATGGAAACTCCAATAATGGCAACACTGCCAGGCGATTTTTTGATGACCCTGAAACCACATCTTCTATAACTGGTATTAGCTTTAATCTCATAAGACGTTTCAAAATAATACTGGCCGTCATAAATAGCAAAAAGTTAATTAATAAGGACAAATTTGAAAAATATGCAAAAGACATTCTGATTCTAATAAATGAATTATATCCATGGAAATCAATAACTCCAACCGTACATAAAGTGCTAGCACATACAAAAGAAATAATAGAAAACAACATTCTTCCTCTGGGGGAACTAACCGAAGAAGCACAGGAAGTTAGAAATAGAGATGTTAAGCAATATCGACTTTTCAATACACGTAAATGCTCTAGAGTTGCTCAAAATAATGATTTAATGCATCATTTGCTATTGTCTTCTGATCCAGTCCTACAAGGCATAAGAATGAAATGGTTGCCAAAAATAAGTATTGAATTCGAGAAGGACGATCCCGAAGCAGAGGAAATCAATAGCTTGCTAGGCCATGATGTCTCAGATTATTTTAAAGCAAATTATTGAAGTAAAACCCAAATATAAATTAAAAACAACATATGTATGTATCCATGCACTTAGATACGAGTAATAAGAAAATGAAACTGAACTGAACTTATTAAATATATTTTTAATACAATTATCAGAATCAAAACGAGAAATTTAGTTGTAAGTTTTCATACTCATACATACATATGTACATTGTACATATATCTCTTGATACATAAGTATTTATATTCATACAAACAAATATCTGATATCATGGCAAAAAGTCTATGGAATTCTCTGTCAAATTATATTCAAAACTTAGACAATTTATATGCGTTTAAAAAGGAGCTACATAAAAAATTTTTCGTAATTTAATGTTTTAATGTTAAATTAACTACTAATTTTTTTTTAAATAAATAAATAACTCAATCTATTTGTCCTTGTAGGTATATAAATATACTTATATTTATGTATATAAATTCTTATATTTTATTGTATTTAAGTAAAGAAAGTATTTAATATTCATAAAAAATTTTGGTTTGTTTGAGTATCAGATAAAACACGTAAATTGTTACCTGATGTGTTATATTTGTGTATACATTTTAAGAATGATATAATGGCATATATGTACATATTATATACCGTTGAATAGACAATTATATCTACTATTGTAATAACATAGAAAAAATTAAGAAACATTTTCAGTAAAGAAAATAAGATCAATAATTTAGACAAAAATAAAAAATGTAGAAAATTAAAATTTTTATACAAAATTGGATTTCGAATATTTCAAAAAGTATTGAAGGTAGGAGAATAATTTTTTTTCAGTTTGCAAAGCTAAATGTATACTATTGATAAAAATTAAAATGATTCCCAATTTATAATTTTATAATACTTTTTTCTTATTGGGAAAAATTGTGTTAGAAAAATTTTAGAATTTTTAGAAAATCTCCTCTCCTGCCTACATTTATGTGTAGGATGTCAAGAGTTTCTTACAGGTTACTTACAACAAATTTATTTATAATAAAAAACCAAAAAATTTACAAAACCGACCGTGCAATTTTTTTGCCACATCCGAAAATCGGATTTTTTGAAAAAAAAATTGCTAGTTTTCGACCAATGCTGAATGTAGGGTGCACCAACAACAATCTCCAAAATTTATTTCACAGCCTTTCTCAATGTCTCCTTTCTCAAAAACAATCAAAGTTTTTATCAAATACTTAATAATTTTTTAAAATATTCCAAAAAAATTAAGAATACTTTTTTTTTCAAAAAAAAAGTCAGGGCCAAAAATTAAAAAATAAATTTTTCAAGTCAAATAACTTGGAAACTGAAAGAGATAAAATGGTACTCTTAGCATGTTTTATTTTTATTTCTTAACGTAGATTATCCCGCTGAAAATATTATTGAAATCGGTCCCTATTTACAAAAGTTACAAGCTCCGAAAGAATTTCGATACCCGCACTTTCCCACTTTGAGTCTGTTTGGAGCTACCCTGTCTTACAACAGGGTGCCTCAAAATATGCTTTCTAAAAATTTCAACATTTCTACTTTCCAAAACAGTTGGTTTCATCGAAATCGGTTAACTAGTTCAAAAGTTGCGGACTTTTTACCACTTTTTTTTTAATTCACGCCACTGTGCGTCATCACCTCTTTGTGTGTCATGCCAGACATTTGGACATCTGATATATTAGCATATATCAGAACTTTTTTTTATCCTAGTATGTTTTTATATTTAAGACTGCTTTATATTTTCTCATTCTTAAAATTGTCCAGCTTTAAAGTCTGCCTGTGAAAAATTTGTTTATATTACAGATTTTGTTTATTTAACTACGTCCGGCTTCTTTCGCTGAACTTCTTTTCATACGATCATGGGAATTTATAGTTTCTCTGTCCATAATAAGGTCGTTTAGCTTGGGCATGTGCCCTGATTTAATGGTTTGCGTTGTTCATATATTTTTATGATGTAGATATGTAAGTGTGATTGTCAAGATCTAATAAATACTTGAGTATTGATAAGAAATTTGATATTATGTGTACATACATATCTACAAATTGATTTTAAGTATGTATGTACATATGTGCATACAAATATGTATTTGACTCCGTGCTTGAATACATTTTTTTTGTTTTTGTTGTTGTTTGTTTTTTATGTATAGATGTGAAATATCTTCATAGTTTTTTTTTTATTTGAAATTAAAAAACGTTGATTTAATTTTTATCTGTATTTACTTCAAAGCTTGTGAGGATGTTCTGTTTTAAGTAAAACTGAATTCCTTAAGATACATACTTTAGAGTAATAGTAACTATAATAGAAATATTTCCTTTATTTAATTTACATTTGTTTAAAGTTGATGTTGATGTAATGATTTTATTTTTTGCTAGCCAGCTTGCTTCTTTTGTTATTTTTTATTTTTGTGGATAAACATTTAAAATCAAAAGGAAGTTTTATATTGAAATTATTATATTCTTAATTGTTGAAAACAATCGCTACTTCTTTTGCGATGAAATTATTTGAAGTACTTTTGAAACCTTACGCGACTATAAAAATTATGTTATTTTTCATATTGCTTAATTTATAACTTTTTTAGAATTTGACCTTTGATAGGTATATAGGTACATATTCAAGTATATGATCATGAATAAGAGTAGTGTAGTAATGGTGGCGATAGACATGTTTTGGGAATTAAAAACCGGGAAAAAATAAAAACGATGGCAACCCTGTTACAAATGAGGGGATTTTGGGATTTTTTTTTATGCTGAGATTTTCTTGGCTATGTGTGTGTGTGTGTGTTTGATTCTTTGTGGATGTGTATGTATGTATACTTGTGTGTACAGCTTTTGTTGTTATTGTAGAGAAGCGTTGTGCTTACAGTGTGTGTATGTATGTATGTGCGCGTGTGTGCGTGCTTGTGTGTGTGTGTATGAGTATGCATTTTTGTATTTACTTGTATGTTTGATGGTGTCCAATACTTTTGTTGTAGTGGCAGACAATCATTATACCCAGTAGGAAATGTCGATGGTGAAAATGTGCTGACTAGCTTTTGACTAGTCACCAGTTCTACTCTATAATTATTCCCCATACGAGTACAATACTTTGAAACCCTACTAATAAAAATAGAATTCACTAGGTAGTGACTACGTAGTTCTTATGGGGTAATGAGACATACTAACCAGACAGTTAGTTACTGGTACATTTCTATAATCTACCTACATACAAATGTGTGTATATTGGCAAGTTATTGTCAATTCCACCTCTCTCCTTCTTTTATACTGGCGGATAGTAGAAAAATTATTATACCAAAGTTGTAACTAGAATTTTAGTGTTGACACAAAGACACTGGCTCCCAGTCTGACTGCAGTGTAGTTACAAGGGATCTGTGTATTTGTGTGTATGTAGTGATTGTTATTTGATAGTCTTTGGGTAGCTGTTTTGAGTTATCGTTGGTTTGCTTATGTAGGGTTATTGTATTGCATTTATGTTTGCGATCTCTGGGGAAATAATCTAATAGCTACAGAGAGTGGCAACCATGTTGTGAATGGAAGTGGGTAGGGAATGTATTTGGTAATGTATTATATGTTGTTGTATTCATGTATGTGATCATATATATTTTTGTTTTGAAGAATATCATTGCTTGTGTGTTTTGTTTTGCCTTCGAGAGTTTTTCATACATATTTACAAATGAACGTGTATATGTTTTCTAGGCTATTGACATTGCTATTCTTATGTAGATAGAAAAAATATGTTGGCGTAGGTTTTATATGTACAAGCGAATTTCAGATGTTAAATGTTTTGAATCCAATCAGGTTGACAAGGAGAGTTTTTTGAATAGGTGTAATGATATTTTTATTTCAGTATATTTTACTTTAATGTAACAATTATAGGAAATAGCTTTTGGAGACATACACGAAAACTTATAGAAGCGGCTACTTTTACGTGTCCCGATTTTTCTCATACCTTTGTATTACAAACTGATGCTAGAGATTTTGTTCTGGATGTTGCGGTGTGTATGAATTTCATCATATGTTGTAATACAAACAGAGAATTGTGGAAATATGTGTGTGTGTGTGTGTGTGTGAATTTCATCATATATCGTAATACCAATAGAGAATTGTGGAAATGTGTATGTGTGTGTGTGTGCATGTGTATGTGTGTGTGTGTATGTGTGTGCGTGTGTGTGTGTGAATTTCATCATATGTCGTAATAAATTAGAATTGATGACTACTACGCGATTCTCATATAAAGTATATAAGTAGAGAAATAATGTAGATTGTCATCAGTCTGCTTTGATATCTCAACAAGTGACAACCTATTTTCCCAACCAAAGTTTCTAAAGTGTTTAAAATCCAAAAACTATAAAAGTGCTAGTACTAATTAAATAAATTGTTTATAACTAAAATAAATTGCTTATAAATAAAATAATTAAATAAATTATTTATAAATAAAATAATTATATTAATTAATTAACAAAAATATATAAAATGAATACTAAAAGTTGTGCAATCTGCAATAAAGTCTTTATGACTCAAACAAAACTAAATCAGCATATGGAAACGCACTCATATGGAACTAGTAAGCTTGATCTTCAAAAAAAATATTGTGAGGATTGTGATGAGATGATCCCATCAAATGGTTATTTGGCTCATGTCAGAACCACAAAACATAAAAACAGTTGTCACCTAGAACAGATTGGAGATATTCTCACTAAAAGAGCGAGCAACTTCAATGGGAGGATCGAGACATATATCCTCCTCAACAAAAATGAAGGTGTTATGTTTCCGGAGCAGTTTCTGAAATCTGCCAAGAGCTCTATACTACAACAGCTAATTGAATGTAGTAGGATACATACTACATTTAAATTTAATATGGAGCTCATATGCGATTATATGAAGACGGTGAATGATCAGATGAATGTTTCCCAACTCGTACATATTTCAAAAATGATGTTGGTGACTTTGTCTGATGACATAGAGGATATGTACAAGAAACAGGCCGAGGAGCTAAGAACTAAAATGGAAGAATTTCAAGAGAGGAATAGCGGATGGACCTTGATTTCAATAAATTCCCTTGAAGTTAATATAAACAAGGCGTCCATAATAAGAGGATCGAGCTTTATCCCGCTCCCAAAAAATATTGCAATGAAACGTGCATGCATAAATATCGAAAACTCTGATGTTTATTGCTTTAAATGGTGTATCATTGCGGCTTTGAACACAAATAGCACTTTAGATCGAAGACAACAGAAAAACTATAAAAACTATAATATAACAAACATTTCTGATGAGAATATTAGTATAGGGGCAATTGTATTAAATTTCGAAGGCCTAGAGTTTCCACTCCCATTGAAACAGATTAAACAATTCGAACGTCAAAATAATATGAGCATCAACGTATTTGGTCACAATGGAACATCGCTTATAGGACCATACTACATAACAAAAGGAGAAAAACTTGTTCATATTAATCTGTTATTGCTCCAGTCCAATGAAAACTTCCACTATGTGCTCATCACGGATATATCAAAGTAAGTTTAATTTTTGCATTTAAGAGAAATATGTTTTCATATCTATTTAAAAAGTTACTTTTTATTGGTATATTTATTTATTTCTTATTTTAATTTCCTCTTTTCCTTAGACTCCTTCGTTCCAGCATAACATCTCACGTAAATAAGATACATATTTGCAACACCTGCCTATTTTATACACATGATGATTATGTGTATAATCACCACAAAAATGTTTGTGGGAAAAAAGTCATCAGAATGCCCGAAGATGAAACTATCATCAAGTTTCAAAACTACTACAAACAGTTAGATGTACCGTTTGTAATCTACGCAGACTTCGAGTCTATTTTGGAAAAGGTTGATGATACCGTAAGTAAAAGCACTACAAATGTACAGAAACATCATGCGTGTGCATTCGCTTGTTTTATTAATTGTAGCTTTAAGAGAGAAAATAATTTATATAGAAATTATTTTGGTGAAGATTCGGCGAACATATTTATCAAAAAAATAGTTCAAGATTGTACAGACATTTATCTAAATTATTTACTTAAAGTTAAGAAAATGTTCATGACCCCAATAGAAATAGCGCAATATAATAATGCACAAAATTGTCATATTTGTAAGAAAATATTAAATAATGATAAAGTTACGAGGGCGGTTCGGAAACTTCTTAGCCTATCAATGAAAGAGAATAGTTAGTTTTTCAAAAATATTTTTATTTTTCAATATAATCTCCTGAAACTTCAATACACTTAGTCCAACGCTTTTCTAGCAATTCTATCCCTTGATTAAAATAGTTTTCCTCAATGTCTTCAAAATAGTGGTTTACAACTGTAATTGCATCTTAATTTGAGGTAAAACGCTTGCCAGCAAGGAATTTTTTTTAGATTTGGGAACAGGTAAAAGTCACTGGGAGCTAAATCAGGAGAATAAGGTGGGTGGTCAAGCAACTCGTACTTTAATTCGTTGATTTTAGCCATTGTTAAAACACTCTTGTGCGCTGGTGCGTTGTCTTGATGAAAAATTATTTTTTTGTGTTGTAAGCCAGGACGTTTTTCTCGAATTTGTACATTTAATTGATCCAAAAGGTTGCAATAGTACTCTGAATTTATTGTTTTACCCTTTTGCAGATAGTCGATCAATAAAATACCTTTGAAGTCCCAAAAAACCGTTGCCATAACCTTACCAGCCGATTGAATTGTTTTTGCCTTCTTTGGGGCACTTCCTCCAGCTTCAGTCCATTGTTTGGATTGTTCTTTTGTCTCTGGAGTATAGTGGTGGATCCATGTCTCATCAACAGTTATGAAACGACGCTTAAAATCCATTTTATTTCGCTTAAAACGATCCAAACAAGCTTGAGAAATGTTCATTCTTATGCGTTTTTGGTCGACTGTTAACAAATGCGGCACCCATCTTGCAGAAAGCTTTTTCATCTGTAGTTCTTCATGCAAAATTAAATGGACTCGATCATTTGAGATGCCCATGATATTAGCTATTTCACGCACTTTTATTCGTCGATCATTTAATACCATATCATGCACTTTGGCTACAATTTCTGTTGTTGTTGCTGTTTTTGGACGTCCACTACGTGGTTCATTTTCAATGCTGGTACGACCACGTTTAAATTCAGCAACCCAATTTTTTACTGTTGCATATGAAGGAGCAGTTTCACCTAACACATTCACCATATCATTATGAATTTCTTGTCCCGATAAACCTTTTTTATGTAAATATTTAATGACACCACGCATTTCTAATTTTTCCATTGTTAAAAAATCGCGGATGCGTGTTTTGTGAACACCTGTTTCTATATGAAGGAGTTGCCAGATCGAAACAAAATTTAACATGTGTTCATAGCAGAGATGGAAGTTTCCAAAACACTTAACTTTTTTCTGTTTATACCGCGCTTTTTGTGCTAGGCTAAGAAGTTTCCGAACCGCCCTCGTAGAGATCATTGTCATCTTACGGGTAATTATCGTGGGGCAGCTCATAGCGACTGTAATTTGAATTATAAAACACCTCATTTTATACCGGTTATCTTGCATAATCTTTCTGCATATGATATGCACTTATTTTTCAAAGAACTTTCTACTATAAAAAATTCCACAATAAAAGTGATTCCCCAGAACACAGAGCGTTATATTTCTCTTACAATTTTCATCAGTTTAGATGCAAAACATGGATTCCAAATAAGATTTATAGACTCGTTTAGATTTATGGCTTCGAGTTTAGATACACTAGCGAAAAATCTTGATAGCAATGATTTTAATACTATTCGATCATGTTTCGCTGATGAAGCTCATTTCAACCTGATTAGAAGAAAGGGTGTATTTCCGTACTCTTACATGGATTCCATGACTAAGTTTAAGGAAATTCAACTCCCTAGTAGAGAAGAGTTCTTCAATATTCTAACGAATGAAGAATGTGATGTAGTCGAGTATGAACATGCTCAAAAAATATGGAGAGAGTTTAACTGTAAAACCCTCCTTGACTATACTGAACTCTATTTAAAGACAGATGAGTAGTAGTGGAATCCCACTCCTGCGTCAATTAAAATTTTGAAATTTTAAAATTTTAATTACCCAAATTTTAAAATTCTTGGAAATTTGTGAAATTTGATACCCTACGAGGGTGGGTCAATAAGTCCGTCCAACTTTTTGTTTACATTAGTAATTTTTTGCTTACATTAGGAATTTTTTGTTTACATTAGGAATTTTTTGTTTACATTAGGAGTTTTTTGTTTACATTAACTTTGTGGGAACGGGTGATTTTTTTTTTGGGGCTACATTAATTTTGTGAACGGGTGATTTTGTTTTTTGTGGGAATACGTTAAGTGGGTTCATAGGTTGGGGGTTTTTCTTTTTGTAATGTATGTATGTATATGCCGACGGGAAAATCATGAAAATGATTTTTCCTAGTACCAACGGGAAAATCATGAATATGATTTTTCCTAATACTAATGGGGGTGAAATAGTGAAAATTATTTTTTTCAAATGCCGACGGCAAAACATGAGTATTATTTTTTTCAAATGCCGACGGGAAAATGATTTTTCATAATTCTGACGGGAATTATTATTGCTAATGCTAATACAGGAGTTTAAGGCTGGCCGTGATTTTGGTGGGTGGGGCTGTTGTCGTAATATATAACCGTGGGAGTTTATGAATGTGTCTGTCTGTCTGTCTGTATGTCTGTCTGTCTGTCTGTTGTGCGAGGCTGTGATTGGCCGGGGGAGCGTGGTGTAGTTGAGGTAGATCGACTGCGTGTATGCAGGTGTTGCAAGTCTGTAGGAATTTAAGGCTTATAGTGATTTGGGGTAGGTGAGGGTGTGGTTGTACGAGTAACATGTATCCATGGGAATTTGTGGATGTGTCTGTCCGGAGGAATTTAATCGAGGCTGTTATTGGTAGGGGGTGTGGTGTAGTTGAGGTTGATCGACTGCGTGTATGTATGTCTATATGTTTGTAGGAGCTTAAGGCTGATCGTGATTTAAGAGAGGTGAGGATGGATGTTGTTGTAATATGTATACGTAGGAATCTGTATGTATGTATGTCTGTGAAAATTTAAGGCTGATCATGATTTAGGGTAGGTGAGGTTGGTATAGTAATATGTCTGTGTGTATGTACATATGTTTGTAGGAGTTTAATGCTATTAGTGATTTGAGGATAGGTGAGGGTGTTGTCGTACGAGTGATATGTATGCGTGGGAATCTGTATGCATGTTCGTAGGAGTTTAAGGCTGATCGTGATTTGTGTTGTTGTCAGTGTTGTTTGTAGGAATGACTGTGAGAATTTTTGTATGTATATCTGTAGGAATTTAAGGTTGGCTGTGTTTTGTGAGGGGTGGTGTGTTGTTGAAATAATTTGAATTTTTCTTAGATGAAATCTGATATATGTGTGTGCGCGTATAATTTTATGTACGTAGAAATAAATTGTATTCAATATCGAGATTTGGTTCTATAAAATATTTTCATATATCTGATACATATACATACACATAAGTATATTTTCATACTCAAGGTTGCTGGGTATTTTGTCATGCTTAAAATTGTCCAGCTTTAAAGTCTGCCTGCGAGAAATTTGTTTATATTACAGATTTTGTTTATTTAACTACGTCCGGCTTCTTTCGCTGAACTTCTTTTCATACGATCATGGGAATTTATAGTTTCACTGTCCATAATAAGGTCGTTTAGCTTGGGCATGTGCTCTGACTGAATGGTTTGCGTTGTTCATATATTTTTATGATGTAGATATGTAAGTGTGATTGTCAAGATCTAATAAATACTTGAGTATTGATAAGAAATTTGATATTATGTGTAAATACATATCTACAAATTGATTTTATGTATGTATGTACGTATGTACATACAAATAAGTGTTGGGCTCCGCGCTTGAATGTCATGTGCGGTCTTTTGTTGATGTTGTAAATATTCGCCGGGTCTTTTATGTATAGATGTCAAATATCTTCATAGTTTTTTTTTTTTTTTTTTTTTTTTATTTGAAATTAAAAAACGTTGATTTAATTTTTATCTGTATTTACTTCAAAATTTGTGAGGATTTTCTGTTTTAAGTAAAACTGAGTTCCTTAAGATACTTTAGAATAATAGTAACTATAATAGAAATATTTCCTATATTTAATTTACATTTGATTAAAGTTGATGCAGCTTATCTTCATTCTTAGAAATATTTTGATATAAAATTTTTTCCAGCCGTAGGCTTTTTTCATCACCTTTTACATTTATTTTAGAACATCTTGCATTGCCTTTTATACATTTATAAACATTTTTAAATGAAACTGATCCAGCAGTCCAGCTTATGTAACGATAGTTTTTTGTTAGCCAGTTTGCTTCTTTTTTTATTTTTTTTATTGATTATTGAGTTTTATAATGAAATTGTTATATTCATAATTGTTGAAAACAATTGCTACTTCTTTTGCGATGAAATCATTTGAATTACTTTTGAAACCTTGTACGTCTATGAAAATTATGTTATTTTCCATATTGCTTAATTTATAAGACTTTTAGAATTTGACCTTTGATAGGTATATATATTCTAGTATATAATCATGAATAATAATGCTGTAAGCTGATGTCTTTGCTTACTATTTCAAATTAAAATTTTATTCAATTAGCCCGATATTGAATAAAAGGAGCTTTTTTATCTTAAACTCTGGTACAGGTAGAAACGCATGAGATTCTTTCATATACTACCTTTGCTGGAATCTTAGATACATATAATAACTATATAGAATTGCATTACGTTTATTTTTAAATTTTATGTTAGGATTATCATCATATGGATATGAGACTGAACTTAAATGTACTTTTAAATTAGTTAATTCATAATGAATAATCTTATTTTCTTCTTGAATAGCGAACAACAGAAAACGAAGTCGTTTTCTTACAATTTAGGTCTAACCTCTCAACTGGTCCTCTAGTATACAATATGACTTTATATGTCAACATTTCTGTCTCCTCTTTGTCAGCGTTAGGGATAATTAAATTTTAAACTTTTTATTCTTCAAATTGTATTACTTCATACTGATAATATGTTTAAGTACATTAATAATGTACGAGTATATGTTTATTTTATGACGGGTCCCTATGGCTTTTATTTGATGTTCTAGATGAAGTGATTTTTTTTTCTAATTTTATTAAAGTTTAGCGTATTGCGTATATATTTCTAATATATTTAAGTGAGCTTTTTGTACCTGTCAGACAGAGTGTACGTATCAGTTGATCAGTCAGTCTCTCTTTTTATTTTATTAATTTTTTCTTCTAATGTGTCACTACTATTTTTTCAGATTTTACTACTTGAAATATAAAATATTTATATAATTTTAAAAGTATTAATATATACATACATATAGGTAAATATATGTATGTACGTAAAAATTAGTTCATATACAAAGAAATATATCTTTAATAATCAACTATTCTAGAAAATCGATCTAAAATAACACATTTACCTCCATCATCATTTCACCGTCAGTGTTTTCATAAAGTGTTAGAAACATTGGAATATCTATGTTTAGGAGAATTTTTACTTCAAGTGTTTCTATATAAGATTTGGTGTTTGACCCCTTGACGTTATTGTGATTAACGTAGGCTGCGTTGTATCGCATTCAGATGTAATAATTTCTCACTTAGAAAAGGTCCTCATTACCATCAATCATACCTGTATATAATACATTCATGAGTTGAGTTGATCTAGATACAATTGCTGTCTACAAATTAATGATTAGAAAAAAGCTTTCTCATCACATTCTAACAGGTTTAATATTTTGCTAGCATGCATGCTTTAGCATGCTTCTATCAATAGTGAGGCGAGAGTCCGACATTTAGTGGTGTTTCAATTAAAAATCTATACAATTAGAATTACGAATTCACTCTTTTGAATTTTTAACAAAGTAGATACATATGTATGTATGTATTTCATTTGCCACAAACTCTTAAAATTTCTGTACTTATAAAAGTATGATGTCAGGAATTTTTTTAAATCATACATGCTTCGGCATGCTTCCAATATTTTTCTCGGTAAATTTATTTCATACTCATACAGATACAGATATAAAGTAAGATCTGTTTACATTCCATTTTACAATTTATGCATGCTTCAGCATGATTCTAGTTGAAGTCTGTATTTATTTAGTAAGTTTGTTTGATACCCATTCATACACATGTACATTGTTAAAGATTGGATATCAAAATCCAATTTTCTTAGTTTATCTAGAAATGAACAAAGTGAATATCTTTTATAATAACCATATTCACACTTTAAAATTTTGTGTGCTAGAGCTTTCGAAATGGAAAATGTACACCTTTTACTACAAAAAGTGATAATATGATGTGTTGCTGAATATTTTGAACTCTTAAGTTTTCACAATATTTCATACAGACCATCAAGTTTAGAAAATTCTAGTATATTAAGCTATTTATCTTCCCTGAGACCTAAAATTCCTAATCAATCCTTCAAAAAACCAATACAAATTAGATTTATCTTTTTTAATTTTATTTATATTTTCATTGAATTTCAACATTTTGTACCTCTTCAAATTACTGTATACTGTATTTTGCACCTTTTTCTCATTCGTTGAGTTAACTTTAATCACAAATATTTTAATGATGTGGTGAACTTTTCTATTGTAGGCATTAAGTAAATCTTTGTGTATATCAATCCACTTATATAAACCATTATAGCTAAATTCTTAACACATAATTCCTTTTAATGATCTATTAATTTATTCTACTATTGATGCTTTCATATTATGAAATTTTTAATCCTCTGTTTATGCATGAATTTTGCAGTGTTTATTAAAAATTCTTTACCAACATCTATATATATGTATTTTTTTGTTTTGATACTCATATCATTTCAAAAATATTTTCCATTGCCTTGGTTTTTTTCGAGTGCAGCTTTTATTTTCAACGATACTCACAATATAAATTTTGAGAATGTGTCAGTTACAGTCAGCAAAAAATCAATAATTTCTATTTTCTCTAGAATAGCTACCCAGTTCACCTAAATCAGCTCCATAAAAGATCATCTATTCCATTCAATACATCACTACAATACACAAACAATTTTATAAATTTATTATGGATTACGTTTACTAAATTTCTTTTTAAGGACATTGAGTTGTTTTACAGTTTTTTGGCGAGTGTTGTGATCTACTTGATACATTTTCAGCTTTTTATACTAAAATGAAGTTAATTTTCCAATCTATAAATTTTATCGCTCAGCTGTTCAATTTGTTTGTCAAAAGATGATTTAATTTTTAGAATGTCTTTTTCAATTTTATACCTATCTTCTATCGTTAATTTTATTTCACACTCCACTCCATTAATTTGCATTTGAATATATCCTTGAATTATATTAATGCCTTAAGCTTTATTATTAATTCATCCTTTAGTTTCTAGGTTTGAGTTTCCAGAAACAATTTACTGATAACATTATTCTCCGTCAGTGAATGATGATGATTCTCTATGTATGCATTGGTAGAAATTATATATTTTATTTAGTTTTCAAAATCAAACTTGTCATAGTATTTTCACGTTTTATCAATCACTAAGGAAAATAAACCCACTTTTAAACCCCATATTTGACCATCAACTTGTATTTTATCTTTATTCAGTTTTAGATTTCTATCACCAAATTTCCATTCATTATTGAAATCTTTAGGTGAGTCATAGTTTCTATCTAATTCATTTCTTCCTTCCAAGACTAATAAGTCAATATAAGTATCTTCGGTGTTGGAAAGCTGTGGGTAAAAATCATCTTCTTCATCATCATAATCATTCACAGTATTAACATCATTAAATAAGATGGTATTATCAAATATTGTTCCTTTTGAAAGTTTCTTTAACTTCTTTCTATCTTGACTGATGGTTTCTGAGGCTTTAATACTTATACTATTTTCAGATTCTATATTGTTTTTACTTTGTTCTTTCTTGTGTATTCTTTCAATATTTTTAGAACTATTCATGAATTCTTTGAGAGGTTCTGTTTTAGGATCAAATATACATATCTCTTAGTTGTTCACGTGTATCTATTTCACCAGTTTTTATACTACGAAGCTTTTTCTTCAAGACGCTTCTTATCAACACCAACTGTTTAAAATTTTCTCATACATGTTTAATAATAGCAAATAAGAGGTATCAGCTATTAGAACAGGTACCACTTATTAGATCAGCTATCAGCTATCAGATCAGCTTATCAGGAGCTGGTCTGGTTTTCAGATCAGCTTATCAGGAGCTGGTCTGGTTTTCAGATCAGCTTATCAGGACCTGGTCTGGTTTTCAGATCAGCTTATCAGGACCTGATCTGGTTTTCAGATCAGCTTATCAGGACCTGATCTGGTTTTCAGATCAGCTTATCAGGACCTGATCTGGTTTTCAGATCAGCTTATCAGGAGCTGGTCTGGTTTTACGATCAGCTTATCAGGAGCTGGTCTAGTTTTCAGATCAGGTTATCAGGTATCAAATCAGATTATCTGTTTCAGATTGGGTTATCAGTTTACAAGTAGCTGAACACTTATAACATCTAGATGAATGAAGTTTAAGGTCAGATAAAATGTGAAAAACTATACTGTTATGACGATCGTCACTTAATTCAGTATCTTTGCTTATAATCAAAATTCCATATTTTTAATTCCAACACGATTTATATTTTTCTCATATTACTTAAACATTCTAACTACATTATGATTATTTCCTATCAAATATTTGGTGATTCTAGTATAAGTTTGACATAAGTAGAATGCATCAACATTCTTATCTTGCCCCATACAAAAATATGCTTCTCACACACAACATGGTTAAATATCGTATTGGTATTACTTCTAGCTTTCTTAAAAGAAATAACAGATTCATTATCTGTAAATGTGTAATACTCATGTCTTTCATTAATGAAATTAATTTCTACAGGTATTTATATTTAGGTTGTTAGAGAGATTTTGAGTATAAATATGAAGATGTTTTCAAGTTTTACTCCATCAAAACTTTCTAGCCAGTCAATCATAACATTATTATTTTTTTTATTTATTTTTTATCTATTTTTTATTTATTTTTTATTTATTTTTTATTTATTTTTTATTTATTTTTTTTTTTCGCAATTTGACAGACCAACTATTCTTGCATGAATAGAAATTGATAGAAGGGAACTATGATTTATTTTTGAGCTAACGTTTGATGACTCATCAAAATTTCATACCAAGGTATTTTTATGTTGTTTTGACTATGAGTATGGGTCAATATTTATGAAATCCCTTTCCTAAATATTGGTGCATGCACATAGTCAAAACAAAGTATGCTTTAAGTGTTTAAAACCAGTATTACCATAAAAATGGTGGTTTTAAACTCTTAAAATATACTTTGTTTTACTAACATCATTTTGTAACTAAATGCATTTCATAAATATTGAAGCATACTCATACTCAAAATATCCTTTGTTTTGAGTATGAGTATGGCTCATTATCTCTTATTATAGAAAAAATAGTATGATTATATGATATCAGGAATTATGTTTTCTGTTATCATATGACCATACTATTTTTTCTATAGTAATATATAATATTTATAAAATGCATTTAGTTACAAAATGAGGTTAGTAAAACAACATAAATATACCTTGGTATGAAATTTTGATGATTCATCAATTTTTCGTACCATCCTATTTTTAGGTTGTTTTGACTATGAGTATGTACCAATACTTATGAAATGTATTTCATAAATATTATATCTTATTATAAAAAAATAAAATAATGTAGCTATACGATATCGGAAAATATTTTCTGATATCATACGGCTATATTATTTTATTTTTCCTATAATAAGAGATAATGGTTCCTACTCATAGTCAAAACAAAGTATATTTTAAGAGTTTAAAACCAGTATTGTTACATACAAAATACTGATTTTAAACTGTTAAAATATACTTTGTTTTACTAACCACATTTTTTGTAACTAAATGCATTTCATAAATATTGCCGAATACTCATACTCAAAACTAATGATATTTTTATGATGTTTTGATTGTGAGTATGGAGCATTATCTGTTATTATAAAAAATAAAATAATGCAGCTACACGATTTTAGAAAATATTTTCTGAAATCGAATAGCTGTATTATTTTATTTTTTTATAATAAGAGATAATATTTATAAAATGTATTTAGTTACACAAAAGCGGTTAGTAAAACAACCTAAATATAGGATGGTACGAAATTTTGATGAGTCATCAAACGTTAGCTCAAAAATAAATCATAGTTCCCTTCTATCAATTTCTATTCATGCAAGAATAGTTGGTCTGTCAAATTGCGAAAAAAAAAATAAATAAAAAATAAATAAAAACTAAATAAAAAATAAATAAAAAATAGATAAAAAATAAATAAAAAAAATAATAATGTTATGATTGACTGGCTAGAAAGTTTTGATGGAGTAAAACTTGAAAACATCTTCATATTTATACTCAAAATCTCTCTAACAACCTAAATATAAATACCTGTAGAAATTAATTTCATTAATGAAAGACATGAGTATTACACATTTACAGATAATGAATCTGTTATTTCTTTTAAGAAAGCTAGAAGTAATACCAATACGATATTTAACCATGTTGTGTGTGAGAAGCATATTTTTGTATGGGGCAAGATAAGAATGTTGATGCATTCTACTTATGTCAAACTTATACTAGAATCACCAAATATTTGATAGGAAATAATCATAATGTAGTTAGAATGTTTAAGTAATATGAGAAAAATATAAATCGTGTTGGAATTAAAAATATGGAATTTTGATTATAAGCAAAGATACTGAATTAAGTGACGATCGTCATAACAGTATAGTTTTTCACATTTTATCTGACCTTAAACTTCATTCATCTAGATGTTATAAGTGTTCAGCTACTTGTAAACTGATAACCCAATCTGAAACAGATAATCTGATTTGATACCTGATAACCTGATCTGAAAACTAGACCAGCTCCTGATAAGCTGATCGTAAAACCAGACCAGCTCCTGATAAGCTGATCTGAAAACCAGATCAGGTCCTGATAAGCTGATCTGAAAACCAGATCAGGTCCTGATAAGCTGATCTGAAAACCAGATCAGGTCCTGATAAGCTGATCTGAAAACCAGACCAGGTCCTGATAAGCTGATCTGAAAACCAGACCAGCTCCTGATAAGCTGATCTGAAAACCAGACCAGCTCCTGATAAGCTGATCTGATAGCTGATAGCTGATCTAATAAGTGGTACCTGTTCTAATAGCTGATACCTCTTATTTGCTATTATTAAACATGTATGAGAAAATTTTAAACAGTTGGTGTTGATAAGAAGCGTCTTGAAGAAAAAGCTTCGTAGTATAAAAACTGGTGAAATAGATACACGTGAACAACTAAGAGATATGTATATTTGATCCTAAAACAGAACCTCTCAAAGAATTCATGAATAGTTCTAAAAATATTGAAAGAATACACAAGAAAGAACAAAGTAAAAACAATATAGAATCTGAAAATAGTATAAGTATTAAAGCCTCAGAAACCATCAGTCAAGATAGAAAGAAGTTAAAGAAACTTTCAAAAGGAACAATATTTGATAATACCATCTTATTTAATGATGTTAATACTGTGAATGATTATGATGATGAAGAAGATGATTTTTACCCACAGCTTTCCAACACCGAAGATACTTATATTGACTTATTAGTCTTGGAAGGAAGAAATGAATTAGATAGAAACTATGACTCACCTAAAGATTTCAATAATGAATGGAAATTTGGTGATAGAAATCTAAAACTGAATAAAGATAAAATACAAGTTGATGGTCAAATATGGAGTTTAAAAGTGGGTTTATTTTCTTTAGTGATTGATAAAACGTGAAAATACTATGACAAGTTTGATTTTGAAAACTAAATAAAATATATAATTTCTACCAATGCATACATAGAGAATCATCATCATTCACTGACGGAGAATAATGTTATCAGTAAATTGTTTCTGGAAACTCAAATCTAGAAACTAAAGGATGAATTAATAATAAAGCTTAAGGCATTAATATAATTCAAGGATATATTCAAATGCAAATTAATGGAGTGGAGTGTGAAATAAAATTAACGATAGAAGATAGGTATAAAATTGAAAAAGACATTCTAAAAATTAAATCATCTTTTGACAAACAAATTGAACAGCTGAGCGATAAAATTTATAGATTGGAAAATTAACTTCATTTTAGTATAAATAGCTGAAAATGTATCAAGTAGATCACAACACTCGCCAAAAAACTGTAAAACAACTCAATGTCCTTAAAAAGAAATTTAGTAAACGTAATCCATAATAAATTTATAAAATTGTTTGTGTATTGTAGTGATGTATTGAATGGAATAGATGATCTTTTATGGAGCTGATTTAGGTGAACTGGGTAGCTATTCTAGAGAAAATAGAAATTATTGATTTTTTGCTGACTGTAACTGACACATTCTCAAAATTTATATTGTGAGTATCGTTGAAAATAAAAGCTGCACTCGAAAAAAACCAAGGCAATGGAAAATATTTTTGAAATGATATGAGTATCAAAACAAAAAAATACATATATATAGATGTTGGTAAAGAATTTTTAATAAACACTGCAAAATTCATGCATAAACAGAGGATTAAAAATTTCATAATATGAAAGCATCAATAGTAGAATAAATTAATAGATCATTAAAAGGAATTATGTGTTAAGAATTTAGCTATAATGGTTTATATAAGTGGATTGATATACACAAAGATTTACTTAATGCCTACAATAGAAAAGTTCACCACATCATTAAAATATTTGTGATTAAAGTTAACTCAACGAATGAGAAAAAGGTGCAAAATACAGTATACAGTAATTTGAAGAGGTACAAAATGTTGAAATTCAATGAAAATATAAATAAAATTAAAAAGGATAAATCTAATTTGTATTGGTTTTTTGAAGGATTGATTAGGAATTTTAGGTCTCAGGGAAGATAAATAGCTTAATATACTAGAATTTTCTAAACTTGATGGTCTGTATGAAATATTGTGAAAATTTAAGAGTTCAAAATATTCAGCAACACATCATATTATCACTTTTTGTAGTAAAAGGTGTACATTTTCCATTTCGAAAGCTCTAGCACACAAAATTTTAAAGTGTGAATATGGTTATTATAAAAGATATTCACTTTGTTCATTTCTAGATAAACTAAGAAAATTGGATTTTGATATCCAATCTTTAACAATGTACATGTGTATGAATGGGTATCAAACAAACTTACTAAATAAATACAGACTTCAACTAGAATCATGCTGAAGCATGCATAAATTGTAAAATGGAATGTAAACAGATCTTACTTTATATCTGTATCTGTATGAGTATGAAATAAATTTACCGAGAAAAATATTGGAAGCATGCCGAAGCATGTATGATTTAAAAAAATTCCTGACATCATACTTTTATAAGTACAGAAATTTTAAGAGTTTGTGGCAAATGAAATACATACATACATATGTATCTACTTTGTTAAAAATTCAAAAGAGTGAATTCGTAATTCTAATTGTATAGATTTTTAATTGAAACACCACTAAATGGCGGACTCTCGCCTCACTATTGATAGAAGCATGCTAAAGCATGCATGCTAGCAAAATATTAAACCTGTTAGAATGTGATGAGAAAGCTTTTTTCTAATCATTAATTTGTAGACAGCAATTGTATCTAGATCAACTCAACTCATGAATGTATTATATACAGGTATGATTGATGGTAATGAGGACCTTTTCTAAGTGAGAAATTATTACATCTGAATGCGATACAACGCAGCCTACGTTAATCACAATAACGTCAAGGGGTCAAACACCAAATCTTATATAGAAACACTTGAAGTAAAAATTCTCCTAAACATAGATATTCCAATGTTTCTAACACTTTATGAAAACACTGACGGTGAAATGATGATGGAGGTAAATGTGTTATTTTAGATCGATTTTCTAGAATAGTTGATTATTAAAGATATATTTCTTTGTATATGAACTAATTTTTACGTACATACATATATTTACCTATATGTATGTATATATTAATACTTTTAAAATTATATAAATATTTTATATTTCAAGTAGTAAAATCTGAAAAAATAGTAGTGACACATTAGAAGAAAAAATTAATAAAATAAAAAGAGAGACTGACTGATCAACTGATACGTACACTCTGTCTGACAGGTACAAAAAGCTCACTTAAATATATTAGAAATATATACGCAATACGCTAAACTTTAATAAAATTAGAAAAAAAAATCACTTCATCTAGAACATCAAATAAAAGCCATAGGGACCCGTCATAAAATAAACATATACTCGTACATTATTAATGTACTTAAACATATTATCAGTATGAAGTAATACAATTTGAAGAATAAAAAGTTTAAAATTTAATTATCCCTAACGCTGACAAAGAGGAGACAGAAATGTTGACATATAAAGTCATATTGTATACTAGAGGACCAGTTGAGAGGTTAGACCTAAATTGTAAGAAAACGACTTCGTTTTCTGTTGTTCGCTATTCAAGAAGAAAATAAGATTATTCATTATGAATTAACTAATTTAAAAGTACATGTAAGTTCAGTCTCATATCCATATGATGATAATCCTAACATAAAATTTAAAAATAAACGTAATGCAATTCTATATAGTTATTATATGTATCTAAGATTCCAGCAAAGGTAGTATATGAAAGAATCTCATGCGTTTCTACCTGTACCAGAGTTTAAGATAAAAAAGCTCCTTTTATTCAATATCGGGCTAATTGAATAAAATTTTAATTTGAAATAGTAAGCAAAGACATCAGCTTACAGCATTATTATTCATGATTATATACTAGAATATATATACCTATCAAAGGTCAAATTCTAAAAGTCTTATAAATTAAGCAATATGGAAAATAACATAATTTTCATAGACGTACAAGGTTTCAAAAGTAATTCAAATGATTTCATCGCAAAAAAAGTAGCAATTGTTTTCAACAATTATGAATATAACAATTTCATTATAAAACTCAATAATCAATAAAAAAAATAAAAAAAGAAGCAAACTGGCTAACAAAAAACTATCGTTACATAAGCTGGACTGCTGGATCAGTTTCATTTAAAAATGTTTATAAATGTATAAAAGGCAATGCAAGATGTTCTAAAATAAATGTAAAAGGTGATGAAAAAAGCCTACGGCTGGAAAAAATTTTATATCAAAATATTTCTAAGAATGAAGATAAGCTGCATCAACTTTAATCAAATGTAAATTAAATATAGGAAATATTTCTATTATAGTTACTATTATTCTAAAGTATCTTAAGGAACTCAGTTTTACTTAAAACAGAAAATCCTCACAAATTTTGAAGTAAATACAGATAAAAATTAAATCAACGTTTTTTAATTTCAAATAAAAAAAAAAAAAAAAAAAAAAACTATGAAGATATTTGACATCTATACATAAAAGACCCGGCGAATATTTACAACATCAACAAAAGACCGCACATGACATTCAAGCGCGGAGCCCAACACTTATTTGTATGTACATACGTACATACATACATAAAATCAATTTGTAGATATGTATGTACACATAATATCAAATTTCTTATCAATACTCAAGTATTTATTAGATCTTGACAATCACACTTACATATCTACATCATAAAAATATATGAACAACGCAAACCATTCAGTCAGAGCACATGCCCAAGCTAAACGACCTTATTATGGACAGTGAAACTATAAATTCCCATGATCGTATGAAAAGAAGTTCAGCGAAAGAAGCCGGACGTAGTTAAATAAACAAAATCTGTAATATAAACAAATTTCTCGCAGGCAGACTTTAAAGCTGGACAATTTTAAGCATGACAAAATACCCAGCAACCTTGAGTATGAAAATATACTTATGTATATGTATATGTATCAGATATATGAAAATATTTTATAGAACCAAATCTCGATATTGAATACAATTTATTTCTACGTACATAAAATCATACGCGCACACACATATATCAGATTTCATCTAAGAAAAATTCAAATTATTTCAACAACACACCACCCCTCACAAAACACAGCCAACCTTAAATTCCTACAGATATACATACAAAAATTCTCACAGTCATTCCTACAAACAACACTGACAACAACACAAATCAATCAGCCTTAAACTCCTACGAACATGCATACAGATTCCCACGCATACATATCACTCGTACGACAACACCCTCACCTATCCTCAAATCACTAATAGCATTAAACTCCTACAAACATATGTACATACACACAGACATATTACTATACCAACCTCACCTACCCTAAATCATGATCAGCCTTAAATTTTCACAGACATACATACATACAGATTCCTACGTATACATATTACAACAACATCCATCCTCACCTCTCTTAAATCACGATCAGCCTTAAGCTCCTACAAACATATAGACATACATACACGCAGTCGATCAACCTCAACTACACCACACCCCCTACCAATAACAGCCTCGATTAAATTCCTCCGGACAGACACATCCACAAATTCCCATGGATACATGTTACTCGTACAACCACACCCTCACCTACCCCAAATCACTATGAGCCTTAAATTCCTACAGACTTGCAACACCTGCATACACGCAGTCGATCTACCTCAACTACACCACGCTCCCCCGGCCAATCACAGCCTCGCACAACAGACAGACAGACAGACATACAGACAGACAGACAGACAGACACATTCATAAACTCCCTCGGTTATATATTACGACAACAGCCCCACCCACCAAAATCACGGCCAGCCTTAAACTCCTGTATTAGCATTAGCAATAATAATTCCCGTCAGAATTATGAAAAATCATTTTCCCGTCGGCATTTGAAAAAAATAATACTCATGTTTTGCCGTCGGCATTTGAAAAAAATAATTTTCACTATTTCACCCCCATTAGTATTAGGAAAAATCATATTCATGATTTTCCCGTTGGTACTAGGAAAAATCATTTTCATGATTTTCCCGTCGGCATATACATACATACATTACAAAAAGAAAAACCCCCAACCTATGAACCCACTTAACGTATTCCCACAAAAAACAAAATCACCCGTTCACAAAATTAATGTAGCCCCAAAAAAAAATCACCCGTTCCCACAAAGTTAATGTAAACAAAAAACTCCTAATGTAAACAAAAAATTCCTAATGTAAACAAAAAATTCCTAATGTAAACAAAAAATTACTAATGTAAACAAAAAGTTGGACGGACTTATTGACCCACCCTCGTAGGGTATCAAATTTCACAAATTTCCAAGAATTTTAAAATTTGGGTAATTAAAATTTTAAAATTTCAAAATTTTAATTGACGCAGGAGTGGGATTCCACTACTACTCAGATGTTCTTCTTTTAACCGACGTGTTTGAAAATTTTAGGAAAATTTGTAAAGATATATACGATTTGGACCCCTGCCACTATTATACAGCACCAGGCTTATCTTGGGATGCAATGTTGAAAACCACAGAAGTTTCACTCGAACTGTTCACTGATTCCGAAATGTATATGTTTATGCAAAACGGAATAAGAGGTGGACTAGTTCAATGCTCGCAAAGATATTCGAAGGCGAATAATAAGTATTTGGAAGATTTTGATGCATCAAAACCATCTGAATTTCTTGTATATTTAGACGCTAACAATTTGTATGGATGGGCGATGTCGGAATATCTTCCTTGCGGTGAATTTGAGTGGGTATGTGATACTGATTTTGATGTTAAAATTATTTCTGCTACTGCAGAGTATGGGTACATTTTAGAAGTGGATATAGATTATCCTGATTCAACGCATGATCTACATAATGATTTGCCATTTTGTCCTCAAAATAAGCCCGTGGGGGGATCCAAAATCAAAAAATTAGTTTCAGACTTACACTCAAAAACAAATTACACCATACACTATAGAGTTTTAAAACAAGCCATTTCAAATGGCCTCATCTTAAAACAAATCCATAGAATACTCAGATTTAAGCAATCCCCTTGGCTAAAAAAATATATTGACTTAAACACATTTCATAGGACAAAAGCTAAAAATAATTTTGAAAAAGATTTCTTCAAACTTTTAAACAATGCTGTTTACGGGAAGACAATGGAAAACATTGAAAAACGTAGGGACATTAGAATTACTTCATCTTGGGAAACAACAAACAGGAATCATTTGGGGCTCAGAGCATTAATTGCGAAACCAAATTTTATACAGTTAACAAAATTTTCTGACGATATGTATGCGGTAGAGTTAGAAAAAATGGAACCACTATATGATAAACCTATATATATATATGGGGGTTTCACAGTACTGGAGTTATCCAAGTGGAGAATGTATGACTTCCATTATGGCTTCATGAAGCCTAAATTTGGAGAGAACATTTCTCTCAACTATATGGATACTGACTCATTTATTTATTCAATTAAAACTGATGATTTTTACGATGACATCCGTAATGATATTAGTTTGAATTTTGATACGTCAGAATATCCTATAGATAACCAATTTCGTTTACCGCTACTCAATAAGAAGGTTTTTTGAATGATGAAAGATGAAAACAATGGGGATATAATGACAGAGTTTGTTGGTTTAAGAGCAAAAATGTATTCTCTGTCAACTCTTCGCTCGGAAGCTGTTAAAAAATCTAAAGGGGTCAAAAAGTCTGTAATTAAAAAGTTGTCCATTAATGATTACAAAAGTTGCTTATTTGAATCCAAAATTATCTCGGATGAAATGTTTTTGTTTAGATCTAAAACACATCAGCTATATACACAAAAACTACATAAAATAGCACTTAGCTTTTCTGATGATAAGAGAAATATAATGAAAGATAAAATTAAAACGCGCGCTTGGGGACATTACATAGACCGAAACAATGAAACAATGGATGTAGAATAGAATGCTTCCTACTAAATTGCATGTAAGATGACAAAGACAATTTAATTTTGTACTAATTGTATTTATTTGTTAATGTATTTCTTTAATTATTTATTATTTACTTATTTGCTTATTATTTAATTTATTTATTTATTATTTCTTTAATTATTTATTAATTTATTTATTATTTACTTATTTGTTTATTAATTAATTTATGTATTTAGTATTTATTTATTTGTTTATTAATTTATTTCTTTATTTATTTATTAATTTATTTATTTATTTATTGTTTATGTATTTGCTTATGAATTTATCTATTAATTTTAGTATTTTATTCACACAAAAACATGTAAAAATTGTAAATTAAAATCAAATATTCGATTAATGATCTTTTTCCTTTTTATATCTATATATTTTTATTTATACATAGAGTTAAATTTGTATTAGTACTAAGATTTTTAAGAAAAATGTTAAATAAAATATTGAAAAAATATTAAAATATGTAAATGGTTTTTTATTTCAGCTTAAATTTACTAAATATAAATTCTAACTACAAATGTCTACATTTTTATATTGTGTTTCTATATTGTGTTTCTCTATTACTTCGCTAGAGCAAAAATTTTTATTTTTTGTTTTCATATCACTTAAATATACACAGTCTTGTTATCTTTGAGAGGTCCTACACAAGAGGAATTGAATTTCACAATATTATAAAATTCCATTAAATTTCATTAGATATTTTCTTGTCAACACCAACTGTTTTAAAATTTTCTCATCCATGTTCAATAATAGCAAATAAGCTATTAGATCAGGTATCAGCTATCAGATCAGCTTATCAGGAGCTGGTCTGGTTTTCAGATCAGCTTTTCAGGACCTGGTCTGGTTTTCAGATCAGCTTTTCAGGATCTGGTCTGGTTTTCAGATCAGCTTTTTAGGACCTGGTCTGGTTTTCAGATCAGCTTATCAGGACCTGGTCTGGTTTTCAGATCAGCTTTTCAGGACCTGGTCTGGTTTTCAGATCAGCTTATTAGGACCTGGTCTGGTTTTCAGATCAGCTTTTCAGGTATCAAATCAGGTTATTAGGTAGCTGGTCTGGTTTTCAGATCAGCTTATCAGGTATCAGATGAGGTTATAGCAAATAGATGTATCAAGTTTAAAGTTAGATTAATAACTAAAGTCAATCCTTTATGAGCAGTAATTTATATAGTTATGAAATAGTCAAATTGTTTTCTAAAACGAACATTATTTAATTTATCATCAAAAATCCCTATTTATCCTTCCAACACTATACAAATTTCTTGAAACTCTTCAAAATTCATATTACTGACAACATAATCCCTATACACGAGCTTAATATTTTTCTCATCTTGCTTAAACATTATAATAACATTTTCATTGTCTCTTGTTAAATGCTTACAGCCGTATTCATAAAAATTTTAAACAGCATTTTGAATGTTGTTTAACCAAAATTCCCTAAAATTGTATTCATAATAGAATTTTAGCTTAAAAAACGTTTTTTTATTTAAACCTTGTGTAGATCACCAAATCTTAAAAATTAACTGCACCCATACTTAAAATAATTTTGAGTTGAGATCGTTGTAATTTTGCTTCATGTTTATTTGCATTTTTAACTTTGCCTATATGTATGTATGTATGTATGCCTGTATGTATGTATGTATGTATTTAATGTTAAAAAGAATTATGTTATAAGTTGGGCACAAGTAGAATGAGTCATCATTCTTCTGTCGCCCCATACAAAAATATATACGTACATATGTATGTATATTATTCTGCTTTTCACATGCAGCATCAGCAAATATCATACTTGAAATTCTTTTAGCTTCATTACGAGAAAAAAATAAATGTATAATATACTATTCTTTTAATTATGAAATTAACTTCTTCAGATAATCATATTTGACTTGATATAGATAATTTTCGTATAAATATATGTTTTTAAACCTGAGATAGTAGTAGTGGATTCCCACTTCTGCGACAATTAAAATTTTGAAATTTTAAAATTTTAATTACCCAAATTTTAAAATTCTTGGAAATTTGTGAAATTTGATACCCTACGAGGGTGGATCAATAAGTCCGTCCATTTTTTTTGTTTTTTTTTTTTTGTTTACATTAACTTTTCTGTTTTTTTTCTTTAGTACATACGAGGGTGGATCAATAAGTCCGTTTTATGTAAAATGATTTTTCGTAAACGTGAAAATAAATATTTTTGTAATGCCGACGGGAAAATCATGAAAATGATTTTTCCGAATGTCAACGGAAAATCATGAAATTGATTTTTCATAATGCCGACGGGAAAAATAAAATATTAATTAAAATAAAATATTTCTAAAGCCGACGAAAAATTTGTTGATGTCAGTCTGTCTGTGGGAATTCGAGTCTGTCAGGGAATTGGGGGTTGTAATAATTTGCGGGGGCCCTTTGTCGGAGTAATGGGTAATTAACCTTCAAAACTTTAATCTACGTCGGAGTGGCAATTCACTACTACTATCTCAGGTTTAAAAACATATATTTATACGAAAATTATCTATATCAAGTCAAATATGATTATCTGAAGAAGTTAATTTCATAATTAAAAGAATAGTATATTATACATTTATTTTTTTTCTCATAATGAAGCTAAAAGAATTTCAAGTATGATATTTGCTGATGCTGCATGTGAAAAGCAGAATAATATACATACATATGTACGTATATATTTTTGTATGGGGCGACAGAAGACTGATGACTCATTCTACTTGTGCCCAACTTATAACATAATTCTTTTTAACATTAAATACATACATACATACATACAGGCATACATACATACATACATATAGGCAAAGTTAAAAATGCAAATAAACATGAAGCAAAATTATCACGATCTCAACTCAAAATTATTTTAAGTATGGGTGCAGTTAATTTTTAAGATTTGGTGATCTACACAAGGTTTAAATAAAAAAACGTTTTTTAAGCTAAAATTCTATTATGAATACAATTTTAGGGAATTTTGGTTAAACAACATTCAAAATGCTGTTTAAAATTTTTATGAATACGGCTGTAAGCATTTAACAAGAGACAATGAAAATGTTATTATAATGTTTAAGCAAGATGAGAAAAATATTAAGCTCGTGTATAGGGATTATGTTGTCAGTAATATGAATTTTGACGAGTTTATAGAAATTTGTATAGTGTTGGAAGGATAAATAGGGATTTTTGATGATAAATTAAATAATGTTCGTTTTAGAAAACAATTTGACTATTTCATAACTATATAAATTACTGCTCATAAAGGATTGACTTTAGTTATAAATCTAACTTTAAACTTGATACATCTATTTGCTATAACCTCATCTGATACCTGATAAGCTGATCTGAAAACCAGACCAGCTACCTAATAACCTGATTTGATACCTGAAAAGCTGATCTGAAAACCAGACCAGGTCCTAATAAGCTGATCTGAAAACCAGACCAGGTCCTGAAAAGCTGATCTGAAAACCAGACCAGGTCCTGATAAGCTGATCTGAAAACCAGACCAGGTCCTGATAAGCTGATCTGAAAACCAGACCAGGTCCTAAAAAGCTGATCTGAAAACCAGACCAGGTCCTGAAAAGCTGATCTGAAAACCAGACCAGGTCCTGATAAGCTGATCTGAAAACCAGACCAGGTCCTGATAAGCTGATCTGAAAACCAGACCAGGTCCTGAAAAGCTGATCTGAAAACCAGACCAGCTCCTGATAAGCTGATCTGATAGCTGATACCTGATCTAATAGCTTATTTGCTATTATTGAACATGGATGAGAAAATTTTAAAACAGTTGGTGTTGACAAGAAAATATCTAATGAAATTTAATGGAATTTTATAATATTGTGAAATTCAATTCCTCTTGTGTAGGACCTCTCAAAGATAACAAGACTGTGTATGTTTAAGTGATATGAAAACAAAAAAGAAAAATTTTTGCTCTAGCGAAGTAATAGAGAAACACAATATAGAAACACAATATAAAAATGTAGACATTTGTAGTTAGAATTTATATTTAGTAAATTTAAGCTGAAATAAAAAACCATTTACATATTTTAATATTTTTTCAATATTTTATTTAACATTTTTCTTAAAAATCTTAGTACTAATACAAATTTAACTCTATGTATAAATAAAAATATATAGATATAAAAAGGAAAAAGATCATTAATCGAATATTTGATTTTAATTTACAATTTTTACATGTTTTTGTGTGAATAAAATACTAAAATTAATAGATAAATTCATAAGCAAATACATAAACAATAAATAAATAAATAAATTAATAAATAAATAAAGAAATAAATTAATAAACAAATAAATAAATACTAAATACATAAATTAATTAATAAACAAATAAGTAAATAATAAATAAATTAATAAATAATTAAAGAAATAATAAATAAATAAATTAAATAATAAGCAAATAAGTAAATAATAAATAATTAAAGAAATACATTAACAAATAAATACAATTAGTACAAAATTAAATTGTCTTTGTCATCTTACATGCAATTTAGTAGGAAGCATTCTATTCTACATCCATTGTTTCATTGTTTCGGTCTATGTAATGTCCCCAAGCGCGCGTTTTAATTTTATCTTTCATTATATTTCTCTTATCATCAGAAAAGCTAAGTGCTATTTTATGTAGTTTTTGTGTATATAGCTGATGTGTTTTAGATCTAAACAAAAACATTTCATCCGAGATAATTTTGGATTCAAATAAGCAACTTTTGTAATCATTAATGGACAACTTTTTAATTACAGACTTTTTGACCCCTTTAGATTTTTTAACAGCTTCCGAGCGAAGAGTTGACAGAGAATACATTTTTGCTCTTAAACCAACAAACTCTGTCATTATATCCCCATTGTTTTCATCTTTCATCATTCAAAAAACCTTCTTATTGAGTAGCGGTAAACGAAATTGGTTATCTATAGGATATTCTGACGTATCAAAATTCAAACTAATATCATTACGGATGTCATCGTAAAAATCATCAGTTTTAATTGAATAAATAAATGAGTCAGTATCCATATAGTTGAGAGAAATGTTCTCTCCAAATTTAGGCTTCATGAAGCCATAATGGAAGTCATACATTCTCCACTTGGATAACTCCAGTACTGTGAAACCCCCATATATATATATAGGTTTATCATATAGTGGTTCCATTTTTTCTAACTCTACCGCATACATATCGTCAGAAAATTTTGTTAACTGTATAAAATTTGGTTTCGCAATTAATGCTCTGAGCCCCAAATGATTCCTGTTTGTTGTTTCCCAAGATGAAGTAATTCTAATGTCCCTACGTTTTTCAATGTTTTCCATTGTCTTCCCGTAAACAGCATTGTTTAAAAGTTTGAAGAAATCTTTTTCAAAATTATTTTTAGCTTTTGTCCTATGAAATGTGTTTAAGTCAATATATTTTTTTAGCCAAGGGGATTGCTTAAATCTGAGTATTCTATGGATTTGTTTTAAGATGAGGCCATTTGAAATGGCTTGTTTTAAAACTCTATAGTGTATGGTGTAATTTGTTTTTGAGTGTAAGTCTGAAACTAATTTTTTGATTTTGGATCCCCCCACGGGCTTATTTTGAGGACAAAATGGCAAATCATTATGTAGATCATGCGTTGAATCAGGATAATCTATATCCACTTCTAAAATGTACCCATACACATACCCACTCAAATTCACCGCAAGGAAGATATTCCGACATCGCCCATCCATACAAATTGTTAGCGTCTAAATATACAAGAAATTCAGATGGTTTTGATGCATCAAAATCTTCCAAATACTTATTATTCGCCTTCGAATATCTTTGCGAGCATTGAACTAGTCCACCTCTTATTCCGTTTTGCATAAACATATACATTTCGGAATCAGTGAACAGTTCGAGTGAAACTTCTGTGGTTTTCAACATTGCATCCCAAGATAAGCCTGGTGCTGTATAATAGTGGCAGGGGTCCAAATCGTATATATCTTTACAAATTTTCCTAAAATTTTCAAACACGTCGGTTAAAAGAAGAACATCTGTCTTTAAATAGAGTTCAGTATAGTCAAGGAGGGTTTTACAGTTAAAATCTCTCCATATTTTTTGAGCATGTTCATACTCGACTACATCACATTCTTCATTCGTTAGAATATTGAAGAACTCTTCTCTACTAGGGAGTTGAATTTCCTTAAACTTAGTCATGGAATCCATGTAAGAGTACGGAAATACACCCTTTCTTCTAATCAGGTTGAAATGAGCTTCATCAGCGAAACATGATCGAATAGTATTAAAATCATTGCTATCAAGATTTTTCGCTAGTGTATCTAAACTCGAAGCCATAAATCTAAACGAGTCTATAAATCTTATTTGGAATCCATGTTTTGCATCTAAACTGATGAAAATTGTAAGAGAAATATAACGCTCTGTGTTCTGGGGAATCACTTTTATTGTGGAATTTTTTATAGTAGAAAGTTCTTTGAAAAATAAGTGCATATCATATGCAGAAAGATTATGCAAGATAACCGGTATAAAATGAGGTGTTTTATAATTCAAATTACAGTCGCTATGAGCTGCCCCACGATAATTACCCGTAAGATGACAATGATCTCTAACTTTATCATTATTTAATATTTTCTTACAAATATGACAATTTTGTGCATTATTATATTGCGCTATTTCTATTGGGGTCATGAACATTTTCTTAACTTTAAGTAAATAATTTAGATAAATGTCTGTACAATCTTGAACTATTTTTTTGATAAATATGTTCGCCGAATCTTCACCAAAATAATTTCTATATAAATTATTTTCTCTCTTAAAGCTACAATTAATAAAATAAGCGAATGCACACGCATGATGTTTCTGTACATTTGTAGTGCTTTTACTTACGGGATCATCAACCTTTTCCAAAATAGACTCGAAGTCTGCGTAGATTACAAACGGTACATCTAACTGTTTGTAGTAGTTTTGAAACTTGATGATAGTTTCATCTTCGGGCATTCTGATGACTTTTTTCCCACAAACATTTTTGTGGTGATTATACACATAATCATCATGTGTATAAAATAGGCAGGTGTTGCAAATATGTATCTTATTTACGTGAGATGTTATGCTGGAACGAAGGAGTCTAAGGAAAAGAGGAAATTAAAATAAGAAATAAATAAATATACCAATAAAAAGTAACTTTTTAAATAGATATGAAAACATATTTCTCTTAAATGCAAAAATTAAACTTACTTTGATATATCCGTGATGAGCACATAGTGGAAGTTTTCATTGGACTGGAGCAATAACAGATTAATATGAACAAGTTTTTCTCCTTTTGTTATGTAGTATGGTCCTATAAGCGATGTTCCATTGTGACCAAATACGTTGATGCTCATATTATTTTGACGTTCGAATTGTTTAATCTGTTTCAATGGGAGTGGAAACTCTAGGCCTTCGAAATTTAATACAATTGCCCCTATACTAATATTCTCATCAGAAATGTTTGTTATATTATAGTTTCTATAGTTTTTCTGTTGTCTTCGATCTAAAGTGCTATTTGTGTTCAAAGCCGCAATGATACACCATTTAAAGCAATAAACATCAGAGTTTTCGATATTTATGCATGCACGTTTCATTGCAATATTTTTTGGGAGCGGGATAAAGCTCGATCCTCTTATTATGGACGCCTTGTTTATATTAACTTCAAGGGAATTTATTGAAATCAAGGTCCATCCGCTATTCCTCTCTTGAAATTCTTCCATTTTAGCTCTTAGCTCCTCGGCCTGTTTCTTGTACATATCCTCTATGTCATCAGACAAAGTCACCAACATCATTTTTGAAATATGTACGAGTTGGGAAACATTCATCTGATCATTCACCGTCTTCATATAATCGCATATGAGCTCCATATTAAATTTAAATGTAGTATGTATCCTACTACATTCAATTAGCTGTTGTAGTATAGAGCTCTTGGCAGATTTCAGAAACTGCTCCGGAAACATAACACCTTCATTTTTGTTGAGGAGGATATATGTCTCGATCCTCCCATTGAAGTTGCTCGCTCTTTTAGTGAGAATATCTCCAATCTGTTCTAGGTGACAACTGTTTTTATGTTTTGTGGTTCTGACATGAGCCAAATAACCATTTGATGGGATCATCTCATCACAATCCTCACAATATTTTTTTTGAAGATCAAGCTTACTAGTTCTATATGAGTGCGTTTCCATATGCTGATTTAGTTTTGTTTGAGTCATAAAGACTTTATTGCAGATTGCACAACTTTTAGTATTCATTTTATATATTTTTGTTAATTAATTAATATAATTATTTTATTTATAAATAATTTATTTAATTATTTTATTTATAAGCAATTTATTTTAGTTATAAACAATGTATTTAATTAGTACTAGCACTTTTATAGTTTTTGGATCTTAAACACTTTAGAAACTTTGGTTGGGAAAATAGGTTGTCACTTGTTGAGATATCAAAGCAGACTGATGACAATCTACATTATTTCTTCTACTTATATACTTTATATGAGAATCGCGTAGTAGTCATCAATTCTAATTTATTACGACATATGATGAAATTCACACACACACACGCACACACATACACACACACACATACACATGCACACACACATACACATTTCCACAATTCTCTATTGGTATTACGATATATGATGAAATTCACACACACACACACACACATATTTCCACAATTCTCTGTTTGTATTACAACATATGATGAAATTCATACACACCGCAACATCCAAAACAAAATCTCTAGCATCAGTTTGTAATACAAAGGTATGAGAAAAATCGGGACACGTAAAAGTAGCCGCTTCTATAAGTTTTCGTGTATGTCTCCAAAAGCTATTTCCTATAATTGTTACATTAAAGTAAAATATACTGAAATAAAAATATCATTACCCCTATTCAAAAAACTCTCCTTGTCAACCTGATTGGATTCAAAACATTTAACATCTGAAATTCGCTTGTACATATAAAACCTACGCCAACATATTTTTTCTATCTACATAAGAATAGCAATGTCAATAGCCTAGAAAACATATACACGTTCATTTGTAAATATGTATGAAAAACTCTCGAAGGCGAAACAAAACACACAAGCAATGATATTCTTCAAAACAAAAATATATATGATCACATACATGAATACAACAACATATAATACATTACCAAATACATTCCCTACCCACTTCCATTCACAACATGGTTGCCACTCTCTGTAGCTATTAGATTATTTCCCCAGAGATCGCAAACATAAATGCAATACAATAACCCTACATAAGCATACCAACGATAACTCAAAACAGCTACCCAAAGACTATCAAATAACAATCACTACATACACACAAATACACAGATCCCTTGTAACTACACTGGAGTCAGACTGGGAGCCAGTGTCTTTGTGTCAACACTAAAATTCTAGTTACAACTTTGGTATAATAATTTTTCTACTATCCGCCAGTATAAAAGAAGGAGAGAGGTGGAATTGACAATAACTTGCCAATATACACACATTTGTATGTAGGTAGATTATAGAAATGTACCAGTAACTAACTGTCTGGTTAGTATGTCTCATTACCCCATAAGAACTACGTAGTCACTACCTAGTGAATTCTATTTTTATTAGTAGGGTTTCAAAGTATTGTACTCGTATGGGGAATAATTATAGAGTAGAACTGGTGACTAGTCAAAAGCTAGTCAGCACATTTTCACCATCGACATTTCCTACTGGGTATAATGATTGTCTGCCACTACAACAAAAGTATTGGACACCATCAAACATACAAGTAAATACAAAAATGCATACTCATACACACACACACAAGCACGCACACACGCGCACATACATACATCCACACACTGTAAGCACAGCGCTTCTCTACAATAACAACAAAAGCTGTACACACAAGTATACATACATACACATCCACAAAGAATCAAACACACACACACACACATAGCCAAGAAAATCTCAGCATAAAAAAAAATCCCAAAATCCCCTCATTTGTAACAGGGTTGCCATCGTTTTTATTTTTTTCCCGGTTTTTAATTCCCAAAACATGTCTATCGCCACCATTACTACACTACTAATAAGAATACAGTAAGCTGATTTCTTTGCTTACTATTTCAAATTAAAATTTTATTCAATTGTACCGCTATTGAATAAAAGAAGCTTTTATCTTAAACTCTGGTACAGTTAAAAGCGATTGAGATTCTTTCATATACTACCTTTGCTGGAATCTTAGATACATTTAATAACTATATAGAATTGCATAAGGTTTATTTTTAAATCTTATGTTAGGATCATCATCATATGGATATGAGACTGAACTTAAATGTACTTTTAAATTAGTTAATTCATAATGAACAATCTTATTTTCTTCTTGAATAGCGATCAACAGAAAACGAAGTCGTTTTCTTACAATTTAGGTCTGTCCTCTCAACTGCTCCTCTAGTATAAAATATAACTTTCTGTGTCAGCATTTCTGTCTACTCTTTGTGAGCGTTAGGGATAATTAAATTTTAATCTTTTTATTCTTCAAATTGTGTTACTTCATACTGATAATATGTTTAAGTACATTAATAATGTACGAGTATATGTTTATTTTATGACGGGTGAGCGCCTATGGCTTTTATTTGATGTTCTGGATGAAGTTATTTTTTTTTTATTTTATTAAAGTTTAGCGTATTGCGTATATATTTCTAATATATTTAAGTGAGCCTTTTGTATCTGTCAGACAGAGTGAACATATCAGTTGGTCAGTCAGTCTCTCTTTTTATTTTATTAATTTTTTCTTCTAATGTGTCACTACTATTTTTTCAGATTTTACTACTTGAAATAGAAAATATTTATATAATTTTAAAAGTATTAATATATACATACATATAGGTAAATATATGTATGTACGTAGATATTAGTTCATATACAAAGAAATACATCTTTAATGATCAACTATTCTAGAAAATCGATCTAAAATAACACATTTACCTCCATCATCAATTCACCATCAGTGTTTTCATAAAGTGTTAGAAATATTGGAATATCTATGTTTGGGAGAATTTTTACTTTAAGTGTTTCTATATAAGATTTGGTGTTTGACCCCTTGACGTTATTGTGGTTAACGTAGACTGCGTTGTATCGCATTCAGATGTAATAATTTCTCACTTACAAAAGGTCCTCATCACCATCAATCATACCTGTATACAATTCATTCATGAGTGGAGTTGATCCAGATACAATTGCTGTCTTTAACTTAATGATTAGAAAAAAGCTTTCTCATCACCTTCTAACAGGTTTATTATTTTGCTAGCATGCATGCTTCAGCATGCTTCTATCGACAGTGACGCGAGAGTCCGACATTTAGTGCTGTTTTAATTAAAAATCTATAATATTAGAGTTACGAATTCACTCTTTTGAATTTTTAACAAAGTAGATACATATCTATTTCATTTGCCACAAAGTCTTAAAATTTCTTTCCTTATAAAAGTATGACGCGAGGAATTTTTTTAAATTATACATGCTTCGGCATGCTTCCAATATTTTTTTCGGTAAATTTATTTCATATTCATACAGATACAGATATAAAGTAAGATCTGTTTACATTCAATTTTACAATTTATGCATGCTTCAGCATGATTCTAGTTGAAGTCTGTATTTATTTAGTAAGTTTGTTTGATACCCATTCATACACATGTACATTGTTAAAGATTGGATATCAAAGTACAATTTCCTTAGTTTAACTAGAAATGAACAGAGTGAATATCCATTATAATAACCATATTCACATTTTAAAATTTTGTGTGCTAGAGCTTTCGAAATGGAAAATGTACACCTTTTACTATAAAAAGTGATAATATGATGTGTTTCTGAATATTTTGAACTCTTAAGTTACCACAATATTTCATACAGACCATCAAGTTTAGAGAATTGTAGTATATTAAGCTATTTATCTTCCCTGAGACCTATCATTCCTAATCAATCCTTCAAAAAACCAATACAAACTAGATTTTTCCTTTTTAATTTTATTTATATTTTCATTGAATTCCAACATTTTGTACCTCTTCAAATTACTGTATACTGTATTTTGCACCTTTTTCTCTTTCGTTGAGTTAACTTTAATCGCAAATATTTTAATGATGAGATGAACTTTTCTATTGTAGGCATTAAGTAAATCTTTGTGTATATTAATCCACTTATATGAACCATTATAGCTAAATTCTTAACACATAATTCCTTTTAATGCTTTCATATTATGAAATTTTTAATTCTCTGTTTATGCATGAATTTTGCAGTGTTTATTAAAAATTCTTTACCAACATCTATTTGTATTTTTTGTTTTGATGCTCATATCATTTCAAAAATATTTTCCATTGCCTTGGTTATTTTCAAGTGCAGCTTTTATTTTCAACGATACTCACCATATAAATTTTGAGAATGTGTCAGTTACAGTCAGCAAAAATCAATAATTTCTATTTTCTCTAGAATAGCTACCTACTTCACCTACATCAGCTCCATATTCCATTCATTACATCACTACAATACACAAACAGTTTTATATATTTATTATGAATTACGTTTACTAAATTTTTTTAAGCACATTGAGTTGTTTTACAGTTTTTTGGAGAGTGTTGTGATCTACTTGATACATTTTCAGATATTTATACTAAAATGTAGTTAATTTTCCAATCTATAAATTTTATCGCTCAGCTGTTCGATTTGTTTGTCAAAAGATGATTTAATTTTTAGAATGTCATTTTCAATTTTATACCTATCTTCTATCGTTAATTTTATTTCACACTCCACTCCATTAATTTGCATTTGAATATATCCTTGAATTATATTAATGCCTTAAGCTTTATTATTAATTCATCCTTTAGTTTCTCGATTTGAGTTTCCAGAAACAATTTACTGATAACATTGTTCTCCGTCAGTGAATGATGATGATTCTCTATGTATACATTGGTAGAAATTATATATTTTATTTAGTTTTCAAAATCAAATTTGTCATAGTATTTTCACGTTTTATCATTCATTAAAGAAAATAAACCCACTTTTAAGGCTAATATTTGACCATCAACTTGTATTTTATCTTTATTCAGTTTTAGATTTCTATCACCAAATTTCCATTCATTATTGAAATCTTTAGGTGACCCATAGTTTGTATCTAATTCATTTCTTCCTTCCAAGACTAATAATTCAATATAAGTGTCTTCGCAATTGGAAGTCTGTGAGTAAAAATCACCTTCATAATCGTCATCACCATTTTCAGTATTAACATTATTATTATTAAATAAGATGGTATTATCAAATATTGTTCCTTATGCTAGGTTCTTTGGTGTACTTGTCTCTATCTTGACTGATGGTTTTTCAGGCCTTAAGCTTGTATTATTTTCAACTTCTGTCTTCATTTTATTTTCTTCTTTAATGGGAATTCTTTTAATTTTTTTAGAACTATTTATGAATTCTTTCAGTGGTTCGCGTGTATTTATTTCACCAGTTTTTATACTACGAAGCTTTTTCTAATATTTTCCATTGACTAGGAAAACCTAGTCAATGGAAAATATTTTTGAAATGGTACGAGTACCAAAAAACTTACAAACAGATGATGGTAAAGAATTCTTCAACAAACACTTTGGAAAATTAATGCATAAATACACCATTAATCACTACTCAACATATAGCATTATGAAAGCATCAATAGTAGAACGATTTAATAGAACACTGAAAGAATGATGTGGAAAGAATTTAGCTATAATGGTTCATATAAGTGGATTGATATATACAAAGATTTACTTAATGCCTACAATAAAAAAGTTCATCTCACCATTAAAATGTTTGCGATTAAAGTTAACTCAACAAATGAGAAAAAGGTGCAAAATACAGTAATTTGAAGATGTACAAAATGTTGAAATTTAATGAAAATATAAATAAAATTAGAACGGATAAATCTAGTTTGTATTGGTTTTTTTTAAGGATTGATTAGGAATGTTAAGTCTCAGGGAAAATAATTAGCTTAATGTACTGGAATTCTCTAAGCTTGATGGTCTGTATGAAATATTGTGAAAACTTAAACGTTCAAAATATTCAGCAACACATCATATATCACTTTTTATAGTAAAAGTTGTACATTTCAAAAGCTGTAGCACACAAAATAATAAATTATAAGTATGGGGTTATTATAATAGATATTTACTCTGTTCACTTCTAGATAAACTAAGGAAATTGGACTCTGATATCCAATCTTTATAAATGTACATGTGTATGAATGGGTATCAAACAAACTTATTAAATAAATACAGACTTCAACTAGAATCATGCTGAAGCATGCATAAATTGTAAAATGTAATGTAAACAGATCTTACTTTATATCTGTATCTGTATGAGTATGAAATAAATTTACCGAAAAAAATATTGGAAGCATACCAAAGCATGTATAATTTAAAAAATACTTTTATAAGCAAAGAAATTTTAAGACTTTGCGGCAAATGAAATAGATATGTATCTACTTTGTTAAAAATTCAAAAGAGTGAATTCGTAATTCTAATAGTATAGATTTTTAATTGAAACACCACTAAATGTCGGACTCTCTCGTCACTATCGATAAGAGCATGCGAAAGCATGCATGTTCGCAAAATATTAAACCTGTTAGATGGTGATGAGAAAGCTTTTTTCTAATCATTAATTTGTAGACAGCAATTGTATTTGGATAAACTCAACTCATGAATGTAATATATACAGGTATGATTGATGGTAATGAGGACTTTTTGTAAGTGAGAAATCATTAGATCTGAATGCGATACAACCCAGCCTACGTTAACAACAATAACTTTAAGGGCTCAACCAGCAAATCTTATATAGAAACACTTGAAATGAAAATTCATGTATTTCTTTTTATATGAACTAATTTCTCTACACATCCATTTAAAAATTATACAAATATTCTCTATTTCAACTAGTAAAATCTGAAAAATAGTAGTGACACATTAGAAAAAATAATTAATAAAAAGAGAGACTGACTGACCAACTGATACGTACACTCTGTCTGATAGGTACAAAAAGCTCACTTAAATATATTAGAAATATGTCTGACAGGTACAAAAAGCTCACTTAAATATATTAGAAATATATACGCAATACGTTTTCTGTTGATCGCTATTCAAGAAGAATATAAGATTGTTCATTATGAATTAACTAATTTAAAAGTACATTTAAGTTCAGTCTCATATCCATATGGTGATGATCCTAACATAAGATTTAAAAATAAACCTTATGCAATTCTATATAAATATTATATGTATCTAAGATTCCAGCAAAGGTAGTAGCTCACTTAAATATATTAGAAATATGTCTGACAGGTACAAAAAGCTCACTTAAATATATTAGAAATATGTCTGACAGGCACAAAAAGCTCACTTAAATATATTAGAAATATATACGCAATACGCTGAACTTTAGTAAAATGAGAAAAAAAATCACAGAACATCAAATAAAAGCCATAGGCGCTCACCCTTCATAAAATAAACATATACTCGTACCTTATTAATGTAGTTAAACATATTATCAGTACGAAGTAACACAATTTGAAGAATACAAAGTTTAAAATTGAATTATCCATAACGCTGACAAAGAGTAGACAGAAATGCTGACTTGCAAAGTCATCTTTTATACTAGAGGAGTACTTGAGAGGTCAGACCTGAATTGTAAGAAAACGACTTCGTTTTCTGTTGATCACTATTCAAGAAGAAAATAAGATTGTTCATTATGAATTAACTAATTTAAAAGTACATTTAAGTTCAGTCTCATATCCATATGATGATGATCCCAACATAAGATTTAAATAAATAGCGGGCTAATTGAATAAAATTTTAATTTGAAACAGTAAGCAAAGACATCAGCTTACTGCATTCGTATTCATGATCATATACTAGAATATGTATATATCTATCAAAGGTCACATTCTAAAAGTTTTTATTTAAATTGAGTAATATGGAAAATAACATAATTTTTATACACGTACAAGGTTTCAAAAATAACTTAAATGAATTCATTGGAAAAGAAGTAGCGATTGTTTTCAACAATTACGAATATAATAATTTCAATATAAAACTCCCTATTGATTTTAAATGATTATCAATAAAAAAAGAAAAAAAAGAAGCAAGCTGGCTAACAAAAAAAAAATTCATTACCTAAGCTAGATTGCCAGATTAGTTTAATTTAAAAAATTTTGTAAATGTATAAAAGGCAATGCAAGATGTTCTAAAATAAATGTAAAAGGTGGTGAAAAAAGCCTACGGCTGGAAAAAGTTTAATATCAAAATGTTTCTAAGAATGACTATTAGGCTGCATCAACTTTAAACAAATGTAAATTAAATATAGGAAAAATGTCTATTATAGTTACTATTACTCTAAAGTATGTGTCTTAAGGAATTCAGTTTTACTTAAAACAGAAAATCCTCACAAACTTTAAAGTAAATACAGATAAAAATTAAATCAACGTTTTTTAATTTCAAATTAAAAAAAAAACTATGAAGATATTTCACATCTATACATAAAAGACCAGGCGAATATTTACAACATCAACAAAAACAAAAAAAAAATGTATTCAAGCACGGAGTCAAACACTTATTTGTATGTACATATGTACATACATACATAAAATCAATTTATAGAAATGTTTGTACACATAATATCAAATTTCTTATCAATACTCCAGTATTTATTAGATCTTAACAATCACACTTACATTTAAAGCAAATGTCAAAGCTAAACGAACTAATTACGGACAGAGAAACTATAAATTCCCATGATCGTATGAAAAGAAGTTCAGCCAAAGAAGCCGTAGTTAAATAAACAAAATCTGTAATATAAACAAATTTCTCACAGGCAGACTTTAATGCTGAACAATTTTAAGAATTATAAAATATAAAGCAATCTTAAGTATAAAAACATAGTAGGATTAAAAAAAAAGTTCTGATACCTATATGCTAATATTTTATACTACCAAATGTCTGGCATGACACACAAAGAGGTGATGACGTAATACAATAACACAAACTTACCTAATGAAATTTTATAATATTATGAAATTCATACACACAGACACACACACATACATACATACTCACATACACACACACATACAAATTCCCACAATTCATATGATAATCGTGTAGTAGTCGTCAAATCTAATTTATCTGATGGTATTACGGTATATGATGAAATTCATATACACAGCAGCACCCAGATCAAAATCGCTAGCATCAGTTTGTAATACAAAGGTACGAGAAAAATCGGGACACGTAAAAGAAGATGCTTCTATAAGTTTTGGTGTATGTCTCCAAAAGCTATTTCCTATAATTGTTACATTAAAGTAAAATATACTGAAATAAAAATATTATTACCCCTATTCAAAAGCTCTCTGCTTATCAACCTGATTGGATTCAAAACATTTAACATCTGAAATTCACTTGCACATATAAAATCTATGGCAACACAATATATTCTTTCTCCATAAGAATAGCAACGTCAATAGCCTAGAAAACATGTACACATTCTTTTGTAAATATGTATGAAAAACTCTCGAAAGCTAAACAATACCCACAAGCAATGATATTCTTCATGTAAAAATAGATACCATCACATACATTAATACAGCAACATATAGATACATTACCAAATACATTCCCTATCCACTTCCATGTACAACAGGGTTGCCACTCTCTGCAGCTATTAGATTATTTCCCCAGAGATCGCAAACATAAATGCATACATACAATTACCCTACATAAGCATACCAACGATAACTCAAAACAGCAACCCCAAGTCTATAAAATAACAATCACTACATACACACAAATACACAGATCCCTTGTAACTACCCTGCAGTCACACTGGGAGCAAGTGTCTTTGTGTCAACACTAAAATTCTAGTTACAACTTTGGTATAATAAGTTTTCTTCTATCCGTCAGTATAAAAGAAGGAGAGAGGTGGAATTGACAATAACTTGTCAATATACATACATTTGTATGTACATAAATTATAGAAATGTACCAGTAACTAACGTCTGGTTGGTATGTCTCATGACCCCATAAAAACTACGTAGTCACTATCTAGTCAATTATATTTTTATTAGTAGGGTTTCAAAGTATTGTATGGGGAATAATTATAGTGTAGTACTGATGACAACCTAGTCATAAGCTAGTCAGCACATTTTCGCCATCAACATTTCCTACTGGGTATAATGATTGTCTGCCACTACAACAAAAGTATCGGACACCGGCAAACACACAAGTAAATACAAAAACACATACTCATACACACACACACACATATACATATATACACCCATACACTGTAAGCACAACGCTTCTCTACAATAAGAGCAAAAGCTGTACACACAAGTAAGTATACATACATACACATAAACAAAGAATCAAAGTCAGACACACGTAGCCAAGAAAATCTCAGCATTAAAATATCCAAAATCCCCCCATTTGTAACATCGTTGCCACCCTTTTTGATTTTCCCGGTTTTTAATTCCCAACACATGTCGCCTGTCCCCATTACCACTCTTCTTGGGATGGTACGAAATATTGATGAATCATCAAAATTTCATACCAAGGTATATTTATGTTGTTTTACTAACCGCATTTTGTAACTAAATGCATTTTATAAATATTATCTATTACTATAGAAATAATAAAATAGTATGGTCATATGACAACAGAAAACATGATTTCTGATATCATATAATCATACTATTTTTTCTATAATAAGAGATAATGAGACATACTCATACTCAAAACAAAGGATATTTTGACTCTGAGTATGCTTCAATATTTATGAAATGCATTCGGTTACAAAATGGGGTTAGTAAATCAAAGTATATTTTAAGAGTTTACAACCACCATTTTTATGGTAATACTGGTTTTAAGCACTTAAAGCATACTTTGTTTTGATTATGTGCATGCACCAATATTTAGGAAAGGTATTTTATAAATATTGACCCATACTCATAGTCAAAACAACATAAAAATACCTTGATATGAAATTTTGCTGATTCATCAATTTTTCGTACTATCCTATTTTTAGGTTGTTTTGACTATGAGTATGTACCAATATTTATGAAATGTATTTCATAAATATTATCTCTTATTATAGAAAAAATAAAATAATGTAGCTATACGATATCGGGAAATATTTTCCGATATCATATGTCTATATTATTTTATTTTTCCTATAATAAGAGATAATGGTTCCTACTCATAGTCAAAACAAATTATATTTTAAGAGTTTAAAACCAGTATTGTCATACAAAATACTGATTTTAAACTGTTAAAATATACTTTGTTTTACTAACCACATTTTTTGTAACTAAATGCATTTTATAAATATTATCTCTTATTATAAAAAAATAAAATAATACAGCTATTCGATTTCAGAAAATATTTTCTAAAATCGTGTAGCTGCATTATTTTATTTTTTATAATAACAGATAATGCTCCATACTCATAATCAAAACAACCTAAAAATAGGATGGTACGAAATATTGATGAATCATCAAACGTTAGCTCAAAAATAAATCATAGTTCCCTTCTATCAATTTCTATTCATGCAAGAATAGTTGGTCTGTTAAATTGGCAAAAAAATAAATAAAAAATAAATAAAAATATAAATAAAAAATAAATAAAAAAATAATAATATTATGATTGGTTGGCTGGAGAGTTCTAATGGACTAAAACTTGAAACATCTTTATATTTAAACTCAAAATCTCTCTAACAACCTAAATATAAATACCTGTAGAAATTAATTTCATCAATGAAAGTCATGGGTATTACACATTTACAGATAATGAATCTGTTATTTCTTTTAAGAAAGCTAGAAATAATACCAATACGATATTTAACCATGTTGTGTGTGAGGAGCATATTTTTGTATGGGGTAAGATAAGAATAATGCTGCATTCTACTAATGTCAAACTTATACTAGAATCACCAAATATTTGATAGGAAATAATCATAATGTAGTTAGAATGTTTAAGTAATATGAGAAAAATATAAATCGTGTTGGAATTAAAAATATGGAATTTTGATTATAAGGAAAGATACTGAATTAAGTGATGATCGCCATAGAAAACAATTTGACTACATAACAGTATAGTTTTTCGCATTTTATCTGGCCTTAAACTTCATTCATCTAAATGTTATAAATGGCCAGCTACTCAATCTGAATCAGATAACCTGATCTGATACCTGATAACCTGATCTGAAAACTAGACCAGCTCCTAATAAGCTGATCGTTAAACCAGACCAGCTCCTGAAAAGCGGATCTGAAAACCAGATCAGGTCCTGATAAGCTGATCTGAAAACCAGATCAGGTCCTGATAAGCTGATCTGAAAACCAGATCAGGTCCTGATAACCTGATCTTAAAACCAGATCAGGTCCTGATAAGCTGATCTGAAAACCAGATCAGGTTCTGATAAGCTGATCTGAAAACCAGATCAGGTCCTGATAAGCTGATCTGAAAACCAGATCAGGTCCTGATAAGCTGATCTGAAAACCAGATCAGGTCCTGATAAGCTGATATGAAAACCAGACCAGCTCCTAATAAGCTGATCGTTAAACCAGACCAGCTCCTGAAAAGCGGATCTGAAAACCAGATCAGGTCCTGATAAGCTGATCTGAAAACCAGATCAGGTTCTGATAAGCTGATCTGAAAACCAGATCAGGTCCTGATAAGCTGATCTGAAAACCAGATCAGGTCCTGATAAGCTGATCTGAAAACCCGATCAGGTCCTGATAAGCTGATCTGAAAACCAGACCAGCTCCTAATAAGCTGATCGTTAAACCAGATCAGGTCCTGATAAGCTGATCTGAAAACCAGATCAGGTTCTGATAAGCTGATCTGAAAACCAGATCAGGTCCTGATAAGCTGATCTGAAAACCAGATCAGGTCCTGATAAGCTGATCTGAAAACCCGATCAGGTCCTGATAAGCTGATCTGAAAACCAGACCAGCTCCTAATAAGCTGATCGTTAAACCAGACCAGCTCCTGATGAGCTGATCTGATAGCTGATACCTGATCTAATAGGTGATACCTGATCTAATAGTTGATACCTCTTATTTGGTATTATTAAACATGAATGAGAAAATTTTAAAACAGTTGGTGTTGATAAGAAGCGTCTTGAAGAAAAAGCTTCGTAGTATAAAAACTGGTGAAATAGATACACGTGAACAACTAAGAGGTATATTTGATCCTATAACAGAATCTCTCAAAGAATTCGTAAATAGTTCTAAAAATATTGAAAGAATACACAAGAAAGAATATAGAACCTGAAAAATAATATAAGTATTAAAGCCTCAGAAACCATCAGTCGAGATAGAGAGAAGTTAAAGAAACTTTCAAAAGGAACAATATTTGATAATACTATCTTATTTAATGATGCTAATACTGTGAATGATTATGATGATGAAGAAGATGATTTTTACCCACAGCCTTCCAACACCGAAGATACTTATATTGACTTATTAGTCTTGGAAGGAAGAAATGAATTAGATACAAACTATGGCTCGCCTAAAGATTTCAATAATGAATGGAAATTTGGTGATAGAAATCTAAAACTGAATAAAGATAAAATACAAGTTGATGGTCAAATATTAGCCTTAAAAGTGGGTTTATTTTCTTTAATGAATGATAAAACGTGAAAATACTATGACAAATTTGATTTTGAGAACTAAATAAAATATTTAATTTCTACCAATGTATACATAGAGAGTCATCATCATTTACCGACGGAGAACAATGTTATCAGTAAATTGTTTCTGGAAACTCAAATCGATAAACTAAAGGATGAATTAATAATAAAGCTTAAGGTATTAATATAATTCAAGGATATATTCGAATGCAAATTAATGGAGTGGAGTGTGAAATAAAATTAACGATAGAAGATAGGTATAAAATTGAAAAAGACATTCTAAAAATTAAATCATCTTTTGACAAACAAATTGAACAGCTGAGCGATAAAATTTATAGATTGGAAAATTAACTACATTTTAGTATAAATATCTGAAAATGTATCAATTAGATCACAACACTCTCCAAAAAACTGTAAAACAACTCAATGTGCTTAAAAAAAAATTTCGTAAACGTAATCCATAATAAATTTATAAAATTGTTTGTGTATTGTAGTGATGTAATGAATGGAATATGGAGCTGATGTAGGTGAAGTGGGTAGCAATTCTAGAGAAAATGGAAATTATTGATTTTTGCTGACTGTAACTGACACATTCTCAAAATTTATATGGTGAGTATCGTTGAAAATAAAAGCTGCACTTGAAAAAAACCAAGGCAATGGAAAATATTTTTGAAATGATATGAGTATCAAAACAAAAAATATGTTATGTGAAATAAGTGTTATCGTTTCCCTACCCGTTCACATAAGTATTATCGCTTCCCCACGGTGAGACATAAATGTTACACTTTTCACGGTTGTATCTGAAGGGCACATAGACAGTAAATATTACAACTCTGGGGTAAGAATACAGCCGTGATTGATAAACCACGGTAACCCTTTTGGGGTTAGCGTGCGTATAGATATTTTTCTGGGCATTCACTAATATACTCGGCTGGAGAAAAGAAGTTTGGATAAAAGCTAACATAGGTAACTAACGCAGGAGCAAAGCATACAAGGGAAAGGAAGTGAACTTAGTTGTCTTGAGCTGGTGAGGTAAGTGTAGTCATAGTTCCATGGAGGGATTAATGGAACGTAACTTTTTTGACACGCAGGGTTATTAAAAGGTGATAGAGGCAAACATCGTAGCTGTTAACATCATCACTTTTCAACAGGAGTACTACCCGCAACGCTTAAACGCCCGGTCGTCACGTGCTGTAGCGTGAGTCGGCCGGAGCCCGCTTATTGGAGAATTGTCGGCAGGCACAGCCAAGCTGGTAACAATTCGAACACGTAACGAAAGAATCGGGGCTAGACAACACCCAACAGTCCAGAACACGTGACGGGATCAGTGACGGAGTATAACCGTTAAGTATAACGGGGCCAAGGTAAGCGTCATATATAAATTGTAATGGCGGCCAGTGGCCATAGGTGCGCGATCTATTAACAACGCGCCACACTTTATTTGCCCTTGACCGCACGTGGCTCGAAGAGTTTGTCCCAGGCAACAAGTTTGACTCCTGCGTACACCCGTTAGCCGGCCCAATTGTCCATGCCAGTCTATCCGTATTTGGCCAATACTTGAGCCTCACTATTTATTCTATTTGCAATTGCACTATTTTAGACAATCGGCTTTTGTTATATTTGTATTTCTAGGAGCGTAATTAAGCGTTTAATTATTCTTTTCCGCTATATCTAACCTATATATATATATATATATGTACGCATGTGTATATACGTATATATATATAAGGATATAAATACATACACATATGTATGTATACATATGCCAGTGGGTATAATCGTATTGTAAATTTAATCATACGCGTGATATTTCTTGTCCCCGTATTAGTATGTTAAATATTAAACTTGTGCTTTATTGTAAAAACGCCGCCTTGGTTCACGTCCTTTAATTACTGCGTCGCGTTATAAACTTACCGATTTGTGGAATTTTTGTATATTTTATTTTGTTAGAGTTTCGTCTGACCCCTCTACCCGTTCTTGAGCTCAAGCACTAGGTTTCGTAGGGTGGACCGGGATTTACTACCGCCGCATAAGCCTTCGGGCGAGCGCAATTTTGCTTTTAGTGTTAAGGACGTAGGCCAAAGGAGTGGTACGGGGAGTATTACCCTTAATTTTAAAATTTCATTAACTGCTTAATCAGAATGTCCAGTATAGATATAACTATATAGGTATAAGTGTACAAAATGTTATAACACATAAGACTTTGGAAATAAATGTAAATGAATAATAATTTATGTTAGTACGTGAATTATATTGCAAGGATGACAGAATAAACGTAAGGTAAGATAACAGTGGAGAGAGCCATGTTCATTTTAGGGGCGCTCTACGATTGAGACAGAGTTGCCATAAGGGGATTATACATTGAATAATCCACAGGGAGGGCATTAGGTATCCCATACCAACTTGGATGCCATTGTTGTCCACTAGTCGAGTCCAACGTATGTAGATAAGTCGTGATACTGTATTTTTAGTTAAAATAAGTTTTATTTTGTTGCGTTCATTCAGCGTGTCATGCAGAAGGGGTACTAACATCTAACCTCGTGGGCCTATCACATCGCAAGCGCAATCCACCTCGCTGTAGCTAGTCCGGAAGAAAAGAAAATCAGTATCACGCCAGCGATGACGATGAAGCCCAGAGCGGGCGAATGAAACAACGTAAATATTACGGTAACAAAACAAATGGCGCCCAACGTTATAGGCGTTTAAGGCCGTAGGTGACTTCCAAGTTTGGACAACACAGTGTTGGTAAAGATCGCTGGGTTGAGTCAAACGGGTAGCACTATGGGCAGTTGACGAACATAACGAAAATTTTTATTTTAATTTTTTTGAGATTTTGCATTAGGCACCGTACTGTTTAGTAAGACTTAGACTATTTGCTAGTCAGAGGCAATGTTTAAATGCTACTGAACAGGGTTTTAGTATATTTGTTACTGGTTCAGGACGACGTAAGTCATTTTCAATTGATTGTATATGGTCAAGAATAATTCGCGACGTACTACCTGTCCAGTGGAAGGGTATCGTAAGTCTTGGGGGAATTTCTTTTTATGGACAGCCCAATAGTAACGATACGGAAATATATATACATAATAATGTGTGTTGGTTGGCAAAACTAGTGGATATTTAGAATGAATGGGGAAGAGGGCTCATTGACACTGTTTATCTTACCTTTAGCATGAGACTTTGGTTTCTAATAAAGGACAATATTTTTTTGAATATTTTGGCGATTAGTACGCACATGGAACACACGTTAGTTTTCATTTTACGTTTTTATGTTATTATTTTATTATCTAAGTTTAAATTTTTGGGTTTTGGAGAGCAGAAATAAATAGTTGGGACTTTCAATCCATTATTAGCGGTTTTTGTTGGCATTTTGGGTTAAAGTTCGGTATTATTATCATTTTGTTTTATTGTTTAGCAATATTTTTAGTAGATTCTGACTTGAACCTTAAAATAAAAATAAGATTTTGAGTACCGTTTTGATTTTGACTCAATACTTTATTTTAATAAATTTTTTTTATTTTGATTTCGAATACAATACGTTCTTTCTTTATTACCACTTTTTTTATGAGTTGCAGGTATTGGATTATTTACTTTTACTTCAGTTATTGTTATTATTATTTTTATTTGCATTTTTTGTAATTTTTATTATAATATACACATATACGATAGTTTATCTCTCGTATACGTACATATCGGCATGTATTTTAGGGATCAGAAATTACTAGTTGTAATGTTTGTCTTTTGGGTTATGATTCGATATTATTATTTTTTTTTTGGTTATAGTTTAGCAATATTTCTATAGACGTTAATATATCTTAAAAAGGAAATACAGTTGTGAGGCAGTAAATTTGTTTCGATTTAGTACCTCATTTTGAAATTTTTGTTCTAATTCAATACGTTTTCTGTATTACCACCCTTTAGGAGTGAAATATATCGGGGAATTTTATTGGATTGGTTTGTTCACTTTTTTAATTCAGATAATTTTTTATTATATTTTTATTCTCATTATTTTTTTTATATTGATTATTCTAATATACCCATATACGGTAGGATATCTCTCGTATACGTACGTACATGAGCACACATATATATATTTATTTTCCACAGATTTTTTTTTAATACTTATAAAGCTAAAGGATATCATTAGGTTTAGACAACTGGTGTCTGGACGTGACTTAGTTCAGGAATTTTTGATTTAGCAGGGAGTATAATTTACGAATTTTACCGAGGAAATTTAGGTTCGGTGTGGGGTTTCGGAATTTCAAGATTGTTGGGTGCAGCGCAGATAGGTGAGAATAATGCTTGCTCCACCGGATATGTCGGATGTAACCGACGCTGGAGGTGATGATAGAGAGCAGCATCAATTAACCGAAAATTCCGGCGGTATAATTACCGGTGCTAGGAGCAGTTCGGTAACACCACCCTCTTACAGTCCTCTGACAGGCTTAGGTAGCGATGGGAGGAATAACCCTGGTGGAACGGCGGATGTAGTAACTGCAGCAGTAGGGGCAGCACGCGCGGAGATGATGCAGTTAGTCCGATCGGAGATGAGAGTGGCCATAGCCGACGCCGTGAGAGAAGCTATTTCACGTACGCCTACGCCAGCAGGAAATGGAGAGGATAATCGACAAAGAGCCAACTGGCCTCGAGATATGCCTAGTACCTCGCAGCGAGCCGGGAGAGAAGAAAATACTGGCCATAGCACGCAAGCAGCTCCGATACCACACGTTCCTCGTAGTATGCACGACTTGCCAAGTTTTTACAGAAGCTCGCCTAGATATCCAGAACTCTCTAAATGGGGTATAGTTTTTGATGGTACTGAGAAGACCATGTTAGTCGAAGATTTTATATTCCGAGTAGAAAAACTACAAAGAAGTTACAATTGCCCATGGGAAGAGGTCATGAAGGGTTTCCACCATCTTTTAGGCGGCCAGGCTTCCAAATGGTATTGGTTGCATATTAAAGATAAGCCTAACATAAACTGGGACAATATGAGATTAGACATCGTTCGGAAGTTTCAGATGTATCACTCAAACATGGATGTAATCTGCCGTATAATGAACAGAACTCAACAACGCGAGGAGAGTTGTAGTAGCTACATTGACGAAATTTTAAGTTTGAGGAATCAGCTACGGGAACCGTTACCGGATTGGCAGATAGTTGACATTATTAAGAAAAACCTCAAACATAGAGTAGCCGCATTAATATTTCCCGCGCAAATATATTCCATTGAACATCTTAGGGCAGAATGTAGGAAAGCAGAAGACCTTCTAGATTATGCGCTACAGCGTAGGGCTAGGCAAAACTATCCTAATCGCGTAATAAACGAATTGCAGTGGGAAGATTATGAGACGCCTAGAGGAGCTTCATCAGAGGTATGTGCACAGACAAGCAGCAAATAGAAACGAGATTGTGTGCTGTTGGAATTGCAGGGCCAATGGTCATACCTGCAAGCAGTGTCCTTCTCCACAGCGATCATTATTTTATTTCAAGTGTGGTACGCCAGGCATGATAACGCCCCAGTGTAGTAAATGTAACCAGGGAAACAGGTCGGCGAACGTGACCAGTGGGGAATCGCGTTCGAACCAGACAATAGATTAACCCACTTCCCGTTAGATAAAATTAATAAAGCCACAAGCACCTCGTTTAGTAATTTATCCAGCTTAGACCCCACACACATGAGACCCAACAGAAGTAATGAACTACAAAATGATTCTCCCTTAAAGAAACCTTTTCATGAGCGATTGAGAAATTACATTGAAGTAAGGAAGAGAATTTTTAACAGTGAAGTACACTTTGAAACACCGACCACAGCTATTTCGAAGAAAATTCTTAAGACTCGCATGAGATATAGAACCCGTCGTTTACTTAGGAAAAATTTAGCATCGGCTCGAATTGCAAGTATACCGACAACGGATTCTAGACCTTTTAGGGAAATTGCCATTGAGAATGTGAAAATTAAAGCGTTATTTGACAGCGGAGCAACTGTCACCTGTCTCGGTAGAAATTGTACCGAATTCGTTAAGAAACTGAACCTGAAGATTTACCCCATACACAAATGCAAAGTGGGAACAGCTAGCGGTCAACAAGTCTCGTGCCTAGGTCGAGTAAGGGCAAAGGTTTCGTATAAGGGCCAGGAGCATGTCATGGATATTTATCTGGTGCCTGACTTGGAGAATGAAATGTATTGTGGAGTCGACTTTTGGAAGATTTTTGCTATAGCACCGGAATTAATTAGCAGCATATGTTTAGAGCCCGAACCGGTGGACCCCGATGCCCACAGTCTAACAGCAGAGCAAACGCGAAATTTAGAGGAAGCGAAGAGTCACTTTTTGGATTCTGGTGAATATGGTCTAGGTAAAACGTGGATGGAGGAGCATGTAATCGACACTGCGGATGCGACCCCAATTAAGCAGCGACATTACCCGGTATCCCCGGCGGTAGAGAGGTTACTATATGCGGAGTTGGATCTCATGTTGAGCCTGGGGGTAGTAGAGCACAGTAACAGCCCGTGGAACTCACCAGTAACACTAATGCGACGGGGGGATAAAAATAGACTGTGTTTAGATGCTCGTAGGTTAAACGCGTGCACCGTGAAGGACGCATATCCACTCCCATATATTGACGCGCTCTTAGGACGTCTACAGGATACATATTTCATTTCCAGCATAGATTTGAAAGATGCCTTCTGGCAGATTCCGCTCGCCGAGGAAAGCCGGCCGAAAACAGCCTTTACGGTTCCGGGGAGGCCGCACTATCAATTCACCGTCATGCCGTTCGGGTTGTGCAACGCAGCCCAGCGGTTATATCGGTTAATGGATAGGGTGATCTCGCCGGAGCTGAGGCAGAAGGTTTTCGTGTACTTAGACGATTTTGATTCACATTTGGCTCTTTTAAGGCAGGTAGGAGATTTACTGTCCCAGGCTAACTTGACCATAAACATACGAAAATCCCGTTTTTGTAGAAAAGAATTGAGGTACTTAGGCTATATCGTGGGAGAGGGCAAATTGAAAGCGGATCCCGGGAAAATAGAGGGGATTGTAAAAATACCTACCCCGAAATGTACACGCGACGTACGTCGTTTCCTTGGCCTGACTTCCTGGTTTAGGCGTTTTATAAAGGACTACGCATCGATAACAGCACCCATCACGCGTACTTTATGCAAATCTAAATGTTTCAAATTTGACGACGAAGCATTACACGCTTTCGAGAAACTTAAGGTGGCCTTAACCACCAGCCCAATATTAACCCACCTGGTGTTCGATAAGCGATTCTATATCCAATGCGATGCTTCTAATTTGGGAGTAGGAGCCGTTTTATTCCAGCTCGACGCTGAGGGCTTAGAACGCCCAATAGCTTTCCACTCGGCGCAACTGAACAACGCGCAGCGCAATTACAGTGTAACGGAGCGCGAATGTTTAGCGGTCATTAGTGCAATCAAGAAGTTTAGACCTTACATTGAATTAATGCCATTTACGGTTTTGACCATAGTGCATTAAAATGGCTAATGGGCCAAAAAGAACTTAGTGGCCGACTTGCGAGATGGAGTCTTAAACTGCAGGCTTACCAGTTCGATATACAGCATCGTAAGGGTTCGCAAAATGTGGTAGCGGATACGTTGTCGCGATTGCAGGCCGATGAAATCAATATGATCGTGAATGAGAAACCATTGATAGATTTGGATTCACCGGAATTCCAGAGTAAGGAGTACAAGGAACTGATCGACCACGTAGAGAAAAATAAAGGCCAGCTGCCAGATCTGAAAGTACAGGAGGATTTCGTGTACAAAAAAACAACACCTACAGATGGGAGCACAGTAAGTGAGAGTTTTATTTGGAAGTTGTGGGTTCCGAAGGCACTAACCGAAGGACTGATAGCCAATACGCACCAACCGACGGTGAAATCACATTGTGGTACCAGTAAAACTTTAGCGTTGCTTAAGCAGTATTTCTTTTGGCCTAGGATGGCAGTACAAGTCCGGAATTACGTCAACCAATGTATTCTATGCAAGCAGGTAAAAGCGCCGAATAAAGTTTTAAGACCTGAAATGGGATCCGAAACAATCACGTTCCGGCCATGGCAGAAAATTTTTATAGATTTTATAGGACCGTTTCCTCGATCGAAGCTAGGGAACGCGTACATTTTCGTAGTATTGGATCACCTAACAAAGTTTGTTCTTCTTAAAGCTATGAGAAAGGCCACCTCAGCAAGTGTAGTAAGGTTTATGGAAAGTGAGGTATTCCACAAATTCGGAGTTCCACAATTAATCCACTCGGATAATGGCAAGCAATTCGTATCCGCTGAATTTTCTTCGTTTTTATCCAAGTACGGTTGCAAGCATATCCGTAACGCAGTGTACTCACCGCAAGCTAATGCGTCAGAACGCGTGAACCGGTCAGTCTTAGCATCTATTCGTACGTACGTGTCCATTTCTCTCCCTATTTTTCACTATTCGGTTTAAATATGATTACGCACGCAGGAGCATACGACATTGCCAAAAAGCTAGATGTTTTAGAGGAAGGAGATATTGAGATTATACCCAAGAAAAATACTCTGGAGTTGGTAAGGGACGAGATTAGGAGAAATTTACATTCAGTGTATGAAAAAACGGCAACCAGGTACAATATGAGAGCGCGTATAGTTAAGTTTTCGCCAGGACAGGAAATTTTGCGCAGGAACTTTGTGTTGAGTGACGCTGCTAAGAACGTGAATGCGAAGCTTTGCAAGAAATTCGTTAAATGCAGAGTGGTCAAACAGATAGGAAAGAGTTTATACGAAATTGAGAATCTGAATGGGAAGCACGTTGGAGTATTCCATGCGAAAGATTTGCAACACATGCCACCTACAAAATGATTTGCTAATAGTACCGCCCGGCTAGCTCAGTCGGTAGAGCATGAGACTTTTCATCTCAGGGTCAGGGTTCTTCCCCACGTGGATACATATATATAAGAGTGGGATTTCTCGAATCAGCCGCTATCGTCAGGACTTCCGCGCCTGTCCGAGTTTGTTATGTGAAATAAGTGTTATCGTTTCCCTACCCGTTCACATAAGTATTATCGCTTCCCCACGGTGAGACATAAATGTTACACTTTTCACGGTTGTATCTGAAGGGCACATAGACAGTAAATATTACAACTCTGGGGTAAGAATACAGCCGTGATTGATAAACCACGGTAACCCTTTTGGGGTTAGCGTGCGTATAGATATTTTTCTGGGCATTCACTAATATACTCGGCTGGCGAAAAGAAGTTTGGATAAAAGCTAACATAGGTAACTAACGCAGGAGCAAAGCATACAAGGGAAAGGAAGTGAACTTAGTTGTCTTGAGCTGGTGAGGTAAGTGTAGTCATAGTTCCATGGAGGGATTAATGGAACGTAACTTTTTTGACACACAGGGTTATTAAAAGGTGATAGAGGCAAACATCGTAGCTGTTAACATCATCACTTTTCAACAGGAGCACTACCCGCAACGCTTAAACGCCCGGTCGTCACGTGCTGTAGCGTGAGTCGGCCGGAGCCCGCTTATTGGAGAATTGTCGGCAGGCACAGCCAAGCTGATAACATTTCGAACACGTAACGAAAGAATCGGGGCTAGACAACATCCAACAGTCCAGAACACGTGACGGGATCAGTGACGGAGTATAACCGTTAAGTATAACGGGGCCAAGGTAAGCGTCATATATAAATTATAATGGCGGCCAGTGGCCATAGGTGCGCGATCTATTAACAACGCGCCACACTTTATTTGCCCTTGACCGCACGTGGCTCGAAGAGTTTGTCCCAGGCAACAAGTTTGACTCCTGCGTACACCCGTTAGCCGGCCCAATTGTCCATGCCAGTCTATCCGTATTTGGCCAATACTTGAGCCTCACTATTTATTCTATTTGCAATTGCACTATTTTAGACAATCGGCTTTTGTTATATTTGTATTTCTAGGAGCGTAATTAAGCGTTTAATTATTCTTTTCCGCTATATCTAACCTATATATATATATATATATATATATATACATATATATATATGTATATATATATATATATATGTACGTATGTGTATATACGTATATATATATAAGGATATAAATACATACACATATGTATGTATACATATGCCAGTGGGTATAATCGTATTGTAAATTTAATCATACGCGTGATATTTCTTGTCCCCGTATTAGTATGTTAAATATTAAACTTGTGCTTTATTGTAAAAACGCCGCCTTGGTTCACGTCCTTTAATTACCGCGTCGCGTTATAAACTTACCGATTTGTGGAATTTTTGTATATTTTATTTTGTTAGAGTTTCGTCTGACCCCTCTACCCGTTCTTGAGCTCAAGCACTAGGTTTCGTAGGGTGGACCGGGATTTACTACCGCCGCATAAGCCTTCGGGCGAGCGCAATTTTGCTTTTAGTGTTAAGGACGTAGGCCAAAGGAGTGGTACGGGGAGTATTACCCTTAATTTTAAAATTTCATTAACTGCTTAATCAGAATGTCCAGTATAGATATAACTATATAGGTATAAGTGTACAAAATGTTATAACACATAAGACTTTGGAAATAAATGTAAATGAATAATAATTTATGTTAGTACGTAAATTATATTGCAAGGATGACAGAATAAACGTAAGGTAAGATAACAGTGGAGAGAGCCATGTTCATTTTAGGGGCGCTCTACGATTGAGACAGAGTTGCCATAAGGGGATTATACATTGAATAATCCACAGGGAGGGCATTAGGTATCCCATACCAACTTGGATGCCATTGTTGTCCACTAGTCGAGTCCAACGTATGTAGATAAGTCGTGATACTGTATTTTTAGTTAAAATAAGTTTTATTTTGTTGCGTTCATTCAGCGTGTCATGCAGAAGGGGTACTAACATCTAACCTCGTGGGCCTATCACATCGCAAGCGCAATCCACCTCGCTGTAGCTAGTCCGGAAGAAAAGAAAATCAGTATCACGCCAGCGATGACGATGAAGCCCAGAGCGGGCGAATAAAACAACGTAAATATTACGGTAACAAATACAAATAGATGTTGGTAAAGAATTTTTAATAAAAACTGCAAAATTCATGCATAAACAGAGAATTAAAAATTTCATAATATGAAAGCATTAAAAGGAATTATGTGTTAAGAATTTAGCTATAATGGTTCATATAAGTGGATTAATATACACAAAGATTTACTTAATGCCTACAATAGAAAAGTTCATCTCATCATTAAAATATTTGCGATTAAAGTTAACTCAACGAATGAGAAAAAGGTGCAAAATACAGGGTACAGTAATTTGAAGAGGTACAAAATGTTGAAATTCAATGAAAATATAAATAAAATTAAAAAGGAAAAATCTAGTTTGTATTGGTGTTTTGAAGGATTGATTAGGAATGTTAGGTCTCAGGGAAGATAAATAGCTTAATATACTAAAATTCTCTAAACTTGATGGTCTGTATGAAATATTGTGGTAACTTAAGAGTTCAAAATATTCAAAAACACATCATATTATCACTTTTTATAGTAAAAGGTGTACATTTTCCATTTCGAAAGCTCTAGCACACAAAATTTTAAAATGTGAATATGGTTATTATCTGTTCATTTCTAGATAAACTAAGGAAATTGTACTTTGATATCCAATCTTTAACAATGTACATGTGTATGAATGGGTATCAAACAAACTTACTAAATAGATACAGACTTCAACTAGAATCATGCTGAAGCATGCATAAATTGTAAAATTGAATGTAAACAGATCTTACTTTGTATCTGTATCTGTATGAATATGAAATAAATTTACCGAAAAAAATATTGGAAGCATGCCGAAGCATGTATAATTTAAAAAAATTCCTCGCGTCATACTTTTATAAGGAAAGAAATTTTAAGACTTTGTGGCAAATGAAAAAGATATGTATCTACTTTGTTAAAAATTCAAAAGAGTGAGTTTGTAACTCTAATATTATAGATTTTTAATTAAAACAGCACTAAATGTCGGACTCTCGCGTCACTGTCGATAGAAGCATGCTAAGGCATGCATGCTAGCAAAATATTAAACTTGTTAGAAGGTGATGAGAAAGCTATTTTCTAATCATTAATTTGTAGACAGCAATTGTATCGGGATCAACTCCACTCATGAATGAATTGTATACAGGTATGAATGATGGTGATGAGGACCTTTCCAAGTGAGAAATGATTACATCTGAATGCGATACAACGCAGTCTACGTTAACCAAAATAACGTCAAAGGGTCAAACACCAAATCTTATATAGAAACACTTGAAGTAAAAATTCTCTGAAACATAGATATTCTAATGTTTCTGATACTTAATGAAAACACTGATGGTGAATTGATGATGGAGGTAAATGTGTTATTTTAGATCGATTTTCTAGAATAGTTGATTATTAAAGATGTATTTCTTTGTATATGAACTAATTTCTACGTACATACATATATTTACCTATATGTATGTATATATTAATACTTTTAAAATTATATAAATATTTTCTATTTCAAGTAGTAAAATCTGAAAAAATAGTAGTGACACATTAGAAGAAAAAATTAATAAAATAAAAAGAGAGACTGACTGACCAACTGATACGTACACTCTGTCTGACAGGTACAAAAAGCTCACTTAAATATATTAGAAATATATACGCAATACGCTGAACTTTAGTAAAATGAGAGAAAAAAATCATAGAACATCAAATAAAAGCCATAGGACCTCACCTTTCATAAAATAAACATACACTCGTACCTTATTAATGTAAACATATTATGAGTATGAAGTAACACAATTTGAAGAATAAATAGTTTAAAATTTAATTATCCCTCACGCTCACAAAGAGTAGACAGAAATGCTGACATACAAAGTCATTTTGTATTCTAGAGGATCAGTTGAGAGGTTAGACCGAAATTGTAAGAAAACGACTTCGTTTTCTGTTGATCGCTAGTCAAAAAGAATATAAAATTTTTCAATATAAATTAACTAATTTAAAAGTACATTTAAGTTCAGTCTCATATCCATATGATGATGATCTTAAAATAAAATTTATAAATAAACGTAATGAAATTCTACATAGGTAGTTATTATATGTATCTAAGATTTCAGCAAAGGTATTATATGAAAGAATCTCAAGCGTTTCTACCTGTACCAGAGTTTAAGATAAAAGCTCCTTTTATTCAATAGCGGGACAATTGAATAAAATTTTAATTTGAAATAGTAAGCAAAGAATTCAGCTTACTGTATTCTAATTCATGATCATATACTTGAATATGTACCTATATACCTATCAAAGGTCAAATTCTAAAAAAGTCTTATAAATTAAGCAATATGAAAAATAACATAATTTTTATAGTCGCGTAAGGTTTCAAAAGTACTTCAAATAATTTCATCGCAAAAGAAGTAGCGATTGTTTTCAACAATTAAGAATATAATAATTTCAATATAAAACTCCCTTTTGATTTTAAATGTTTAACCACAAAAATAAAAAATAACAAAAGAAGCAAGCTGGCTAGCAAAAAATAAAATCATTACCTAAGCTGGACTGCCGGATTAGTTTAATTTAAAAATTTTTGTAAATGTATAAAAGGCAATGCAAGATGTTCTAAAATAAATGTAAAAGGTGGTGAAAAAGCCTACGGCTGGAAAAAATTTTATATCAAAATAATTCTAACAATGACTATTAGGCTGCATCCAACTTTAAACAAATGTAAATTAAATAAAGGAAATATTTCTATTATAGTTACTATTACTCTAAAGTATGTATCCTAAGGAATTCAGTTTTACTTAAAACAGAACATCCTCACAAGCTTTGAAGTAAATACAGATAAAAATTAAATCAACCTTTTTTTAATTTCAAATAATAAAAAAACTATGAAGATATTTCACATCTATACATAAAAAACAAACAACAACAAAAACAAAAAAATGTATTCAAGCACGGAGTCAAATACATATTTGTATGCACATATGTACATACATACTTAAAATCAATTTGTAGATATGTATGTACACATAATATCAAATTTCTTATCAATACTCAAGTATTTATTAGATCTTAACAATCATACTTACATATCTACATCATAAAAATATATGAACAACGCAAACCATTAAGTCAGGGCACATGCCCAAGCTAAACGACCTTATTATGGACAGAGAAACTATAAATTCCCATGATCGTATGAAAAGAAGTTCAGCGAAAGAAGCCGGACGTAGTTAAATAAACAAAATCTTTAATATAAACAAATTTTTCACAGGCAGACTTTAAAGCTGGACAATTTTAAGAATGAGAAAATATAAAGCGGTCTTAAATATAAAAACATACTAGGATAAAAAAAAGTTCTGATATATGCTAATATATCAGATGTCCAAATGTCTGGCATGACACACAAAGAGGTGATGACGTAATACACAAACACAAACATACATAATGAAATTTTATAATATTATGCAATTCATACACACACACATATATACACACACACATACATACATACTCACATACACACACACACACTCATACACATTTCTACAATTCTCTGTTGGTATTACGATATATGGTGAAATTCATATACACAGCAACACCCAGAACAAAATCTCTAGCATCAGTTTGTTATACAAAGGTACGAGAAAAATCGGGACACGTAAAAGTAGATGCTTCTATAAGTTTTGGTGTATGTCTCCAAAAGCTATTTCCTATAATTGTTACATTAAATTAAATTATACTGAAATAAAAATATCATTACCCCTATTCAAAAAATCTGCTTATCAACCTGATTTGATTCAAAACATTTAACATCTGAAACTCACTTGTACATATAAAACCTATGCCAACACAATATTTTCTACCTACATAAGAATAGCAATGTCAATAGCCTAGAAAACATATACACATTCATTTGTAAATATGTATGAAAAACTCTCGCAGGCCAAACAATACACATAAGCAATGATATTCTTCAAAGTAAAAAAAGATACAATCACATACATTAATACAACATACATTACCAAATACATTCCCCACCCACTTCCATTCACAACATGGTTGCCACTCTCTGTAGCTATTAGATTATTTCCCCAGAGATCGTAAACATAAATGCAATACAATAACCCTACATAAGCATACCAACGATAACTCAAAACAGCTACCCAAAGACTATCAAATAACAATCACTACATACACACAAATACACAGATCCCTTGTAACTACCCTGCAGTCAGACTGGGAGCAACACAACACTAAAATTCTAGTTACAACTTTGGTATAATAAGTTTTCTTCTATCCGTCAGTATAAAAGAAGGAGAGAGGTGGAATTGACAATAACTTGTCAATATATATACGTTTGTATGTACGTAAATTATAGAAATCTACCAGTAACTAACTGTCTGGTTAGTATGTCTCATGACCCCATAAGAACTACGTAGTCACTACCTAGTGAATTCTATTTTTATTAGTAGGGTTTCAAAGTATTGTACTCGTATGGGGAATAATTATAGAGTAGTACTGGTGACTAGTTAAAAGCTAGTCAGCACATTTTCACCATCAACATTTCCTACTGGGTATAATGATTGTCTGCCACTACAACAAAAGTATTGGACACCATCAAACATAGAAGTAAATACAAAAACGCATACTCACACACACACACGCACACACGCGCACATACATACATCCATACACTGTAAACACAACGCTTCTCTGCAATAACAACAAAAGCTGTACACACAAGTATACATACATACACGTCCACAAAGAATCAAACTCACACACACACACACACACATATAGCCAAGAAAATCTCAGAATAAAAAAATCCCCAAAATCCCCTCATTTGTAACAGGGTTGCCACCCTTTTTGATTTTTCCCGGTTTTTAATTCCCAAAATATGTCGCAGGCCCCCATTACCTATCTACTTTCGTGCTTTATCGCAATTATCGGTTAATTGCGATTAACCGCATTTTTTTCATCGTAATCGCGATTACGAAAATCTGCGACTATTTGCAAACCCTGCTATGAAGGTTCAACGAGAACATTATGAAAATAACAAATTTTGGTTTCTTATTTCAAAAAGCAATGTGCTTGCCATTTTATTCTTAAGTGTTAAAAAAAATACCTAACTTGTAAAAAAGAGGCTAATAAATGTTTTTCATTAATTTTTTTTTTTGATACTAGCATTTTTTCGCGACTTCGTTCTGATCTAATAAAAAAATAAGTAGATTTTAGACTGCACAAAATTTTTCCGTTTTACCTTTTCCGAGTCATTTTCTTAATTTTTCTTTCATATTCTTTTTCCCGAGACAATAACAAACAAAACAAAAAAGGAAGTGGGGGAAGCGTTCCAACCATTCATGCGTGATGACGTGAGAAAAAAAGGTTTAATTTTTATATGTATAGATTGTTGCGAACAGATAAATCCTACTTGTGTTTTAAAATGTTAGTTAGTTTTTTTCCTTAAATCTCTTTGAAAAGTGAAGAAATTCGAAAAAAGTCGATTATTAGGACTTGCAAAAAAGTAAATATTTTTCAAAGTTCCTGCAATATGTTGAAAACTTTTTTATCAAACTCCAGAACTAAACAAAAACAGAAGAAACCAGGAGACTATATTTTTTGTTTCTTTTTAATATTCCATTAAACGTAAAATGTGTGACACCACACAGTGCACCAAACACAGAAGAACGCTGATGATGAAAGTTTAGTGGCCTTCGAAAACAGCTAGTTGTTCCGTTCAACTATGTGTTAGTCAGAATATTTACAACTAACTTTGGTGTTATTTATTTATTAATAATTATCACGTGTAATTTGGCTTACAAAGCGATAGGAACTTAAGCCTGTTCAAATCATAGATATAGAAACAAATGAAGTTCAAACAATAATAATTAAAATTAACTAAAATTAATAGTCATGGGCAAGTGGCAAAAATTAATAAAAAATATACTTAATAGTAACAAACCAAAAATTTTGCCTTAAGTAGAATAAAAAAATAAGCAAATTAACTAACATGTGCGTAATTAGTAAAGAACAAACGACAATAGTCTTGTAAATTTAGAGATTGTAAAATTGAGCTTTCATTACAAAAAAGCTTTCAGCAAAATTGAAATAAGATGAATCAAAACAATTCAGAAATTCTATTTGCAATGATGGCTGAGTATATAAAGCAGAAACCTACATCAACTGACATCACACACAGTGGACCAAACACAAAAGAACGCTGATGATGCAGGTTTAGTGGCCTTCGAAAAAAGATAGTTGTTCCTGTTTTTAGTATTTTTAACACGTGGGAAAGGGTGGTTCGGCGGGGGCAATGTTTAACAACATAGCCCAACAATTTAAATTCTGGCCGATATTTTTACGACATTAAACATTTTTATTAGTCCTATATCTTAAAAACTGTATTAGTACTGAATTCAATCTATGCCGTTCTGAAATATTTGACACCTTAGCTTTCGACTCCAGGTAGCAGTATGGCCCCACCATTTAAATTTTGGCCGATATTTTTACAACCAATAAAATTCCCATATGCATATTAAAACTGTTTCCTGGAAAATGCTATAAATTATCTACTCTGTGAAATTAACAGTGCTCAAGTGAGAGATTTTTTTTATTAGCTTACAGTATCTAAGCAAGAGCTATGTAAAGTAACACAGGAATACTAGAACAAAGCTAATGCCGAGTAGGCATCTGAACATTTCTTGTGTTGTCATTTTGAAGTGTCATTTTCAAAATGTGTGCATCGCCGTTCACATTATATTTTTTATATGGAATTCAAGGCCACACACTGTCACTTGTGTACACTATAGCAATGCATCGCTAAAGTGTACACAACCGCGATGTCACAAAATGCCAAAGTGTGTATTCGGCATAAGTGACAGAGCTATCTTCACGCACATGCAACAAACTTTTTATCGAAAAACTTACCGGTAAATCCTGGTTGGCATTCGCATGAATATGACTCAATGCCATCTATACAAGTTGCATTATTTTCACATTTTGTTTCTCCCAAACAATCATCGATGTTGGTTTCACAGCGAGCTCCTATATAACCGGGAGCACATATACAACTAAAGCGACCCTCCTCTAAAACAGTACAAGTAGCATTATTTCGGCATGGATTCCCATAACAGGCATCAATCATGTATTCGCAATGTTTCCCGTGAAATCCAGGCTGGCAGAGACATTGATAATCTTTGGAAGGTAAAGAAACACACTTTGCTTTATTTTGGCAAGGATACGTGAAGCATGCATCACATTTCGCTAATATATCGTTGCTGACTTTACTTTTGCATACAAAATTGTGTGATGGAGTCGATAAGATAAGTTTATCTTTCATATAATCAGGGTCGGAACATCTCGCTATTCCTGGCTCGACATAATCCATTTTTATCCAATCTGAAAACCATTTGAGAGAACAGTCGCAGTACAGCGGATTGTTACCAAGAGCTCTAAATTAATAAAAAAAAAACAAATATTTTCACATACACACTTAATTTTACTAAAATTTATAACCATACGTACATGTGTGTCAAAGATTTTAAATCTTGAAAAGAACCTTCTGGCATCATAGAAATTTGATTACCGTGCAAGGAAAGAACCCGAAGGTTATTAAGACCACTTAATGCATTTCGCTGTAAACATTGTAGGTTGTTGTACGATATTATTCTAACATAATGAAAATTACAGTTTATATTATTATTTATATATTTGGCATTTCTAATGTACTTACAATGTAGATAATTTTGTGAGGTTGACAAAAGTGAAATCCGATAGCATAGTTATTTGATTATTACTTAAGTCGCTGCAACGTATGATAATGAAATATTAAATGCCTCATTCATAAAAAATATTTTTGATTTATAAGAGGTTTGTAAAACAGTTTTTCATACAAAATTTGTTTTATAGACCATTTACAAAAAAAAATATTTTTTATGAATAAGGCAGTACGAATACACACACTTCAATACTTACAGTCGTACAAGTGATTTTAAATTTTGAATGCGATCATGCGATATCGTTGTTATTGCGTTAGATTCTAGATATAGCTCTGACGTTTCACGGGGTATTCCCTTAGGAATTTCTGTTAAATTATTTCGAGAGCATCGTACAACAGTTCCCGTACAAGTGCACATTGGGGGACAATAGTCTTCTCCTAGGCAACCATCGCTGTTGCCAAATGTACATTTAAACTCACTGTGCGGCAAGTCTTTTATTTGTACATCGCGTAGTCTAGAAGGTGCTATACATCGTGCTGCACCGCCATTCAAAGCTTTTTTACGTAGCCAATCAGAAAACCAGGCCAAATGACAATTACAGTTAAAAGGATTTGAAGCTAAATTTCTTTAGAAAAGATATTAAAAGAAAATCAAAACCAATATTAATTACAATAAAATTGATTCACATACAAAACGTCACCTTAAATGCAAACGGACGTAACTACACTAATATTTTTTTAAAGGAGAAACAAAAAACTTTACAAAATCAAAAAAATAATAAAGTATTCTTGAAAATGTTCATAAAAATTTACTTTTAGTATGGTAACTTATATATTTTTTAACCATTTATTTTCTTTTTATATATATTTAAGCTTTTATGTTAGTTACGTCCGTTTCACTTGCTTTCTTCTGAAACAAGAAGACTTAACTACACTCAAGAATGATAAAGTTCAAGATTATGCCATGCGAAGATTTTACCGTAAGACGTGACGTCAAACGTCTATTGTAAGAGTTGCCATAAAGGCTGGTAAAATTGTATGAGAGTATCTTTTAATTTCTGAAATTCAACTTATTTTATCAATTTTACTAAAGCGCTTAATTTTGAATTTGATTACTTATTCAATATTTTCTGTGTTAATAGATAGCACCAAATCGAAACATACAAAAACTAAAGAACCTAACTATGATATATTTTTAAAATGATATTACTTAATATGGCGCAGTTCACCTTGAATTTGTTATTTGTATATTGAGTAAGAGGCAGCAGCTATAATAATTTTTTTGTTTAAAATTTTAGAAAGTAAAATGGTTACATTTTAAAACATTAAAAATGGTACAATATTTTACCAAGTACACAAATAACAAATTCATTGCGAACAGCACTAATATTTTGTTGGCATAAAACACCTTGAAGCAGGTACATTATACAAATTACAAAAAAAAAATACAAATTTATATACATTAATAAAAAGTATGTGTGTATGTACATAAGTGTTTATTACAGTGATGCCATTAGGATACGAAAGATAAATTTTTCGTATCTTTTGATAACTTCAGGTACCATGTATAATTTGAATCTGTATGTACAGAATTGTTTTTTGATAACATCCCAATTGAACTTGAATGAATTTGTTTTGATAGCATCCAAAGATAGTTACATATACTTAATTTAAAGTTTGCTTACTGTAGGTCTGTTCATTTACTTTCCCAGCAGAAGCTAGCAACGAGAGAGTAAGGCAGAAATTAACAAAATTATTCTCCTAAATATGAAAAGGTAAATGAACGATTTACTTGTAAAAACTTGCAAGAAAATTTAATTCATATCAGAACCATCTCAGCAGTCATTGTACGGAAAACATTACGCTTAGAACACCCGATGATATTGAATCGAACATTGCCAATCTCAGCGAGAATATTAAACAGGCTGCTGAACATGCCACTATCTCCCATCCGCAGATTGGGTTTAATAAAATTTATTTTACAGACATTGAACGTCTCGTACGTGAAAAAAGAAGGGCTAGAAGGGAATGGCAACAGCACAGATCACCACAAAATAAAATCAGATTTAAAGAGTGCACTAAACGACTCCAAGAGTTGCTTGCATCTGAAAAAATTGCATCTCTTAAAAATTATCTGGAGGGTCTTGATGTCACACCGGCGTCTAATTACTCTTTGTGGCGCGCTGCCAGAAAATTTAAAACACCCGTTGAGTATAAGCCACCTCTACGCACATCTACCGGAGGTTGGGCAAGAAGCGATACTGAAAAAGGTAAAATATTTGCTGAGCACTTAAAATCCGTTTTTACGCCAAATATATGTACTGGTGTTGCTGATTTGCCGAATATAGTCGCTCTACCCCCTCAACACATAAAGTTTAAGACGCGTGATTTACAAAAATTAATTGCCGAACTCAACCCGAAGAAAGCTCCGGGTATTGATGGAATTAGTAATCAGATGCTGATGAACTTGCCTCGTATTGCAATGAGAATCCTGTTATTCATATTTAATGCTATTTTACGACTGGAGTATTATCCACACAACTGGAAACTTGCCAAGGTTAAAATGATTCCAAAGCCGGGCAAATATATAACAAAGGCTGAGTCATATAGGCCAATAAGTCTACTATCTACAATGTAAAAGCTTTTCGAAAAACTGCTCAAAACAAAATTGTCCCCAATTCTAATTAGTAGTGGGTGCATACCAGACCATCAATTTGGTTTTAGAAGTCAGCATAGCACCATTGAACAAACTCACAGATTAGTTCAATTTATAAGAAGAACTTTTGAGGGAAAAAAGTATTGTTCTGCGCTGTTTATTGACGTTTCCCAGGCATTTGATAAAGTGTGGCATGAAGGCCTTATTTTAAAATTGAAGACTTACTTACCAATAAACATTTTAAATCTTTTGGAAAGTTACATTATTTCCCGTAAGTTCACTGTTGCGGAAGGAGACTTTACAAGTAGGCCTGAAACAATTTCATCTGGTGTGCCACAGGGGAGTATACTGGGACCAGTTTTATATTTAATTTATACTTGTGATATGCCTGTGAGCAGTAGTATCCATACTTCCACATTTGCCGACGATACAGCCTGCCTTAGTATGCATGAAAACCCTGATGAGGCATCCCGCAAACTCCAGGAACACATTAGCCAGTTGGAGCTTTGGTTAAACTTATGGAGAATCAAGGTAAATGAACAAAAGTGTGTTCAAGTAACATTTACTTTACGAAGAGATACTTGTTCCCCCATTCGGATTAACAATCAAGTTGTTTCTCAACATTCACATGTGAAATATCTTGGTATACACCTTGATCGACGACTTACATGGAAACACCACATTGATTCTAAGTTAACTCAAATGAAAATTAAACTAACTCAGGTACATTGGCTGATTGGTCGAAATTCAACACTTAGCCTAGACTGTAAACTTTTAATATACAAGTCGCTTTTAAAGCCAATATGGTGCTACGGAATTCAACTATGGGGCACTGCTTCAGCTTCAAATGTAGAGAAAATTCAACGCAGGCAAAATAAAATTTTACGCATGATAACATCGGCTCCATGGTACATCAAAAATTCAAATATACATCGTGATTTGAATATGCCACTAGTGACTGAAGAAATTGCAAAATACGCTGCCAAATATTTAACAAAACTCGAGTCACATCCTAATCCACTTGCCCGTAATATTTTGAACTTTACTGGACACATCCGCCTAAAAAAGAGGGACACAATCGCTCTTATTCACAGCACTCCAGATGGGACTTCTTGAAAATACTTTTATTTTTTTCCTTTTGATTATCACTACTTACATATGTATTATATATAACTACTACTAAGCTTATGTCCGACATTGGTCGGGCCTAATTATATTTTTTTAGATTTAAGATTTTAATACTTATTGTTAGTTCATATATGAAGATACAATAAATAAAAAAATCATGCATAAAAAAAAAAAAAATATCAGAACCATGGATGGAAATCATGCTACAATTGTAATTTTTCTGATGTATTTTGTTTGATAATATTTTATATTGGAATTTTTTTTAAAAATTGACATTTAATATCAAATTCTTTACACAGTTTCATGTGTTTTTACTATTTGTATGCATTTTTTATAGTTTTTTAATTTTATTCATTAAAAAATACAAAAATGCCACTTTCCATCTCTGATCATATATTAATGATCAAACAGAATTGCGGCACAAACACATTTTCCATACAAATTGACACAAAAAATCAGCACCAGAAAGCAGTCGATAGATAGAATTTATTTTATTTTGACAACGTTTTTTCTTAGTCTCTCATATATAAATACTTATTTTCTCAAGAATGCTACCATACTTTCAATAAATTTCATACATTTTGTGAACAAAACTACAAAGAAAAATAAGCACAAAAGAAAATAAAACTAAAATTATAGAGCATTTGAAGTTACTGCCGTAGATTTTATTATGGGCTTTGTTAATTTGACAACGATTTTTCCTGAAGTTGCGGACATATTCTGTTTGATCATTGAGAAACAAACAAAATTGTTTGCCATTAAAATTTAATTTATGTGGCTTAATGAAAGAAAAACAATAAATTAAGAAAACATGCTTTCTTTTTACATATGTACAAGTATACCTGTTTTTAACCGACTTCAAAAAAAGAAGGAGGTTAACAATTCGTCCCTATTTTTTTTTTTTTTTTTTTTTAGGTGTGTAGGTCCATATTCTCGGTGCATTTTAGACCGATTGTAAAAATTTTTTTGTTTTGGGTATAGCTTCCCATTGGTCCCATTTGAAAAAAGTGGGCGGGGTCACGCCCACAATTTTTTAAATTTGATTTTGTGATCTTCTACTCCTTTAATTGCTGCGAAACATAGCAAACATCTTTGGTTCTTGTAATTACAAAATTTTTAAGTTGAAAAAATGGGCGGGGTTACGCCCATTAAAATGTATTATAGCAATACACGTGGTTCTACTTAACTGATTCTTACAAAACTTAGCACACACCTTGAACTTTTAAAAATACACAATCGTGTTTTAAAAAAATGGGCGGGGTCACGCCCATTAAAATTTTATTTATATTTCACAGGGTTCTATTTAACCGCTTTTTACGAAACTTGGCACACACCCTAAGCTTTAATAAAGCCACAAAATTCCGTAAAAAAAAGTGGGCGGGGTCATGCCTACAATTTTTTAAATTTGATTTTCTAATCTTGTACTCATTTGATTGCTGCGAAACCTAACAAACATCTTTGGTTTTTGTAATTACAAAATTTTTAAGTTGAAAAAATGGGTGGGGCTACGCCCATTAAAATGTATTATAACATTACACGTGGTTCTACTTAACCGATTTTTACGAAACTTAGCACACACCTTGAACTCTTTAAAATACACAATCTTGTTTTTAGAAAAGGGGCGTAGCCACGCCCCATAAAATTTAACACTTGATTTCACGTGATTTTACTTCATCGATTTTTACGAAACTGGACTATATTTCTAAATAAAGAAAGATACTCACAAATAAATTCTTTTTGAATTGACTAGAGCTCAAAAGTATGCACTAAAAAGGTAAAAATAAAACTTTTTAAAAAAAAATTAAACCGACTTCAAAAATAAGCACTAAAAAGCAACAAATAATATAGATCTAGTTAAATAAAAGATTTTTATATATTTTACCTACAGTGCCGTTTGAAGTTGGTGCCAGTAATACTGGTACTAAGCACATAGGAACATGCCCGGTAAAAAAAACTGCAAGTAATTTTTATGTACATATGTATCTGCTTAGTTACCAATGTTGCTGGCACCAACTTCAAACGGCACTGTAGGTAACATATATAAAAATCTTTTATTTAACTAGATCTATATTATTTGTTGCTTTTTAGTGCTTATTTTTGAAGTCGGTTTAATTTTTTTTTTTTAAGTTTTATCTTAACAAAACAAAGCACATTTTTCAGTTTTCCTTTTTCAGACATTTTTTAAATAATTAATTTAACAACAAAACACACAAGAATTATCTAACCATAATTCTTGCAAGAAAAAAATTTTATTAGTATTCATTTGTAGAAATTTTTTTGTCTCTCAATTTTTTTGTCTTTTGACGCTCCCCCTTGCAAAGTTTTTAAAATAATGAACACTTTACAGTAACAATTGTTACAAACTCGTAACAATTTTTAGTAAATGAACAAACCTTGAATTTTTAAAAATTTCATACTAGTATTTATGACTTAAATAAATATAATAACAAAAATTAAAAATTTTAAAAACCCCCGATATTTCTAGAAAATATGTGATATCTTCTAAACGGCTGGACCGATTTTCTTCAATAATAGTTAAGAACCTTCTCAATCAAGTCACCTTTCAGACAGAAAAAAATCGGTCCAGCCGTTTGGGCTGTACGTGGACAGGGGGGTTAAAAATGAACTTATATGATATCATTTTCTTTACAATATTTATTAAATATAAAATAAAAAAGTGATGTTAATAAATGCTAAACGTTAAAAATGGATTTTAAACCTTTTTTCAAAATGTATCTTTTTGTGAAAAAATTTATCTTTTTAGATACTAAAATATTACTTTCTCGAAATTTAACTGACAACACTGGCGTATTATATAGTGGTTGTATTTTTGCGATAATATTCTTTATATTCTCTGCTATAAGAACGCTTAAAAATTCGAAGTTTTTATGTAATAACGCATTGCTGATGGTATGAATGGTAAAGTTTAGTGTACCATTGGTTGTGGCTTGAAAAGCTCCTTCAGAGTATGTATGTATTTTTTTTTTAAATATGCAAGAGCGGATCCCACTTATTGACCTACTCACATACAAAACATTCCGGATGTTATAGATTTTGTCGTCATGATAAATATTTCTAAAGATTTAATTCAAATTGAAGCTTCTCTAAATCTCCGATCACTCTCCCACGATCGTTACAATTTGTAGCCCATTAAGAAGTGACTTACCTCACCCATATGTCAAGTTTATAAATCGTGTTAATTGGCTGGGATTCAAAAAATATCTTAGTAGTCATTGCACGGAAGTAGATGGGTAATGGGGGCCTGAGTCCTGTTTTGGGAATTCAAAACCGGGAAAAAAAATAAAAAGGGTGGCAACCCTGTTACAAATGAGGGGATTTTGGGGATTTTCATGCTGAGATTTTTTTTGTTTGTGTGTGTGTGTGTGACTTTGATTCTCTGTTTATGTGTATGTATGTATAGTTGTGTGTACAGCTTTTGTTGTTATTGTAGAGAAGCGTTGTGCTTACAGTGTATGGATGTATGTATGTGCGTGTGTGTGTGTGTGTGTGTATGTGCATGTGTTTATGAGTATGAGTTTTTGTATGTACTTGTGTGTCTACCGGTGTCCGATCCTTTTGTTGTAGTGGCAGACAATCATTATACCCAGTAGGAAATGTTATTGGTGAAAATGTGCTAACTACCTTTTGACTAGCTTGTCACCAGTACTACTATTTAATTATACCCCATACAATACTTTTAAACCGTACTATTAAAAATACAATTCACTAGGTAGTGACTACGTAGCTCGTATGGGAATATGGAGACATACTAACGAGACAGTTAGTTACTGGTACATTTCTATAATTTACGTACATACAAACGTGTGTATATTGACAAGTTATTGTCAATTCCACCTCTCTCCTTCTTTTATACTGGCGGATAGTAGAACATTTATTATACCAAAGTTGTAACTAGAATTTTAGTGTTGACACAAAGACACTTGTTCCCAGTCTGACTGCAGGGTAGTTACAAGGGATCTGTGTATTTGTGTGTATGTAGTGATTGTTATTTGATAGTCTTTGGGTAGCTGTTTTGAGTTATCGTTGGTATGCTTGTAGGGTTATTGTATTGCATTTATGCTTGCGATCTCTGGGGAAATAATCTAATAGCTACAGAGAGTGGCAACCATCTTGTGAATGGAAGTGGGTAGGGAATGTATTTGGTAATGTACGTATATGTTGTTGTATTAATGTATGTGATTCTATCTATTTTTACTTTGAAGAATATCATTGCTTATGTGTATTGTTTGGCCTGCGAGAGTTCTTCATACATATTTACAAATGAATGTGTATATGTTTTCTAGGCTATTGACGTTGCTATTCTTATGTAGATAGAAAATATTGTGTTGGCATAGGTTTTATATGTACAAGTGAATTTCAGATGTTAAATATTTTGAATCAAATCAGGTTGATAAGCAGATTTTTTGAATAGGGGTAATGATATTTTTATTTCAGTAGATTTTACTTTAATGTAACAATTATAGGAAATAGCTTTTGGAGACATACACCAAAACTTATAGAAGCATCTACTTTTACGTGTCCCAATTTTTCTCGTGCCTTTGTATTACAAACTGATGCTAGCGATTTTGATCTGGGTGTTGCTGTGTATATGAATTTCATCATATATCGTAATACCATCAGATAAATTAGATTTGCCGACTACTACACGATTATCATATGAATTATGGGAATTTGTATGTGTGTGTGTATGTGAGTATGTATGTATGTGTGTGTGTGTGTCTGTGTGTATGAATTTCATAATATTATAAAATTTCATTATGTATGTTTGTGTTTGTGTATTACGTCATCACCTCTTTGTGTGTCATGCCAAACATTTGGTAGTATAAAATATTAGCAATAGGTATCAGAACTTTTTTTTTTAATCGTAGTATGTTTTTATACTCAAGATTGCTGGGTATTTTGTCATGCTTAAAATTGTCCAGCTTTAAAGTCTGCCTGCGAGAAATTTGTTTACATTACAGATTTTGTTTATTTAACTATGTACGTCCGGCTTCTTTGGCTGAACTTCTTTTCATACGATCATGGGAATTTATAGTTTCTATGTCCATAATAAGTTCGTTTAGCTTTGACATGTGCTTTGAATGTAAGTGTGATTGTTAAGATCTAATAAATACTTGAGTATTGATAAGAAATTTGATATTATGTGTACATACATACATATCTACAAATTGATTTTAAGTATGTATGTACATATGTACATAGAAATATGTGTTTGACTCTGTGCTTGAATAAATTTTTTTTGTTTTTGTTGTTGTTTGTTTTTTATGTATAGATGTGAAATATTTTCATAGTTTTTTTATTTGAAATTAAAAAACGTTGTTTTAATTTTTATCTGTATTTACTTAATAGTTTGTGAGGATTTTCTGTTTTAAGTAAAACTGAATTCCTTAAGATACATACTTTAGAGTAATAGTAACTATAATAGAAATATTTCCTTTATTTAATTTACATTTGCTTAAAGTTGATGCAGCCTAATAGTCATTCTTAGAAATATTTTGATATTAAATTTTTTCCAGCCGTAGGCTTTTTTCACCACCTTTTACATTTATTTTAGAACATCTTGCATTGCCTTTTATACATTTATAAACATTTTTAAATGAAACTGATCCAGCAGTCCAGCTTATGTAACGATAGTTTTTTTTTAGTCAGCTTGCTTCTTTTTTTTTTATTTTATTTTTTTTTTCTGATAAACATTTAAAATCAAAAGGGAGTTTTATATTGAAATTATTATATTCTTAATTGTTGAAAACAATCGCTTCTTCTTTTCCGAAGAAATTATGTGAATTACTTTTGAAACCTTACACGACTATACAAATGTGTTATTTTTCATATTGCTTAATTTATAAGACTTTTAGAATTTGACCTTTGATAATGAATAAGAATACAGTAAGCTGATTTCTTTGCTTACTATTTCAAATTAAAATTTTATTCAATTGTCCCGCTATTGAATAAAAGGAGCTTTTATCTTAAACTCTGGTACAGGTAGAAACGCTTGAGATTCTTTCATATAATACCTTTGCTGAAATCTTAGATACATATAATAACTACCTATGTAGAATTTCATTACGTTTATTTATAAATTTTATTTTAAGATCATCATCATATGGATATGAGACTGAACTTAAATGTACTTTTAAATTAGTTAATTTATATTGAAACATTTTATTTTCTTTTTGACTAGCGATCAACAGAAAACGAAGTCGTTTTCTTACAATTTCGGTCTAACCTCTCTACTGGTCCTCTAGTATACAAAATGACTTTGTATGTCAGCATTTCTGTCTCCTCTTTGTTAGCGTTAGGGATAATTAAATTTTAATCTTTTTATTCTTCAAATTGTGTTACTTCATACTGATAATATGTTTAAGTACATTAATAATGTACGAGTATATGTTTATTTTATGACGGGTGAGCGCCTATGGCTTTTATTTGATGTTCTGGATGAAGTGATGTTTTTTCTCATTTTCTTAAAGTTTAGCGTATTGCGTATATATTTCTAATATATTTAAGTGAGCTTTTTGTATCTGTCAGACAGAGTGAACGTATCAGTTGGTCAGTCAGTCTCTCTTTTTATTTTATTAATTTTTTCTTCTAATGTGTCACTACTATTTTTTCAGATTTTACTACTTGAAATAGAAAATATTTATATAATTTTAAAAGTATTAATATATACATACATATAGGTAAATATATGTATGTACGTAGAAATTAGTTCATATACAAAGAAATACATCTTTAATAATCAACTATTCTAGAAAATCGATCTAAAATAACACATTTACCTCCATCATCAATTCACCATCAGTGTTTTCATAAAGTGTTAGAAATATTGGAATATCTATGTTTGGGAGAATTTTTACTTCAAGTGTTTCTATATAATCATTTCTCACTTAGAAAAGGTCCTCATCACCATCAATCATACTTGTATACAATTCATTCATGAGTGGAGTTGATCCAGATACAATTGCTGTCTACAAATTAATGATTAGAAAATAGCTTTCTCATCACCTTCTAACAAGTTTAATATTTTGCTAGCATTAGCATGCTTCTATCGATAGTGACGCGAGAGTCCGACATTTAGTGCTGTTTTAATTAAAAATCTATAATATTAGAGTTACGAATTCACTCTTTTGAATTTTTAACAAAGTAGATACATATCTATTTCATTTGCCACAAAGTCTTAAAATTTCTTTCCTTATAAAAGTATGACGTGAAGAATTTTTTTAAATTATACATGCTTCGGCATGCTTCCAATATTTTTTTCGGTATATTTATTTCATATTCATACAGATACAGATATAAAGTAAGATCTGTTTACATTCAATTTTACAATTTATGCATGCTTCAGCATGATTCTAGTTGAAGTCTGTATTTATTTAGTAAGTTTGTTTGATACCCATTCATACACATGTACATTGTTAAAGATTGGATATCAAAGTACAATTTCCTTAGTTTATCTAGAAATGAACAGAGTGAATATCTATTATAATAACCATATTCACATTTTAAAATTTTGTGTGCTAGAGCTTTCGAAATGGAAAATGTACACCTTTTACTATAAAAAGTGAGAATATGATGTGTTTCTGAATATTTTGAACTCTTAAGTTTTCACAATATTTCATACAGATCATCAAGTTTAGAGAATTTTAGTATATTAAGCTATTTATCTTCCCTGAGACCTAACATTCCGAATCAATCCTTCAAAAAACCAATACAAATTAGATTTTTCCTTTTTAATTTTATTAATATTTTCATTGAATTTCAACATTTTGCACCTCTTCAAATTACTGTATACTGTATTTTGCACCTTTTTCTCATTCGATGCGTACACATTAAGTAAATCTTTGTGTATATCAATCCACTTATATGAACCATTATAGCTAAATTCTTAACACATAATTCCTTTTAATGATCTATTAATTTATTCTACTATTGATGCTTTCATATTATGAAATTTTTAATCCTCTGTTTATGCATGAATTTTGCAGTGTTTATTAAAAATTCTTTACCAACATCTATTTGTATTTTTTTGTTTTGATACTCATATCATTTCAAAAATATTTTCCATTGCCTTGTTTTTTTTTCGAGTGCAGCTTTTATTTTCAACGATACTCACCATATAAATTTTGAGAATGTGTCAGTTACAGTCAGCAAAAATCAATAATTTCTATTTTCTATAGAATAGCTACCCACTTCACCTAAATCAGCTCCATAAAAGATCATCTATTCCTTTCAGAACATCGCTATAAGGCACAAACAATTTTCGAAATTTATTCTGGAGTTCGTTTACATAATTTGTTTTTAAAGACATTGAGTTGTTTTACAGTTTTTTGGAGAGTGTTGTAATCCACTTGATGTATTTTCAGCTATTTATACTAAAATGTAGTTAATTTTCCAGTCTATAAATTTTATCGCTCAGCTGTTCAATTTGTTTGTCAAAAGATGATTTAATTTTTAGAATGTCTTTTTCAATTTTATACCTATCTTCTATCGATAATTTTATTTCACTCTCCACTCCATCGATTTGCATATGAATATATCCTTGAATTATATTAATGCCTTAAGCTTTATTATTAATTCATCCTTTAGTTTCTCGATTTGAGTTTCCAGAAACAATTTACTGATAACATTATTCTCCGTCAGTAAATGATGATGATTCTCTATGTATGCATTGGTAGAAATTATATATTTTATTTAGCTTTCAAAATCAAATTTGTCATAGTATTTACACGTTTTATTAATCATTAAAGAAAATAAACCAACTTTTAACCCCCTTATTTGACCATCAACTTGTATTTTATCTTCATACAGTTTTAGATTTCTATCATCAAATTTCCATTCATTATTGAAATCTTTAGGTTACCCATAGTTTGTATCTAATTCATTTCTTCTTTCCAAGACTAATAAGTCAATATAAGTGTCTTCGGAATTGGAAGTCTGTGAGTAAAAATCACCTTCATAATAGGCACCACCATTTTCAGTATTAACATCATTAAATAAGATGGTATTATCAAATATTGTTCCTTATGTTAGGTTCTTTGGTATACTTGTCTCTATCTTGACTAATGGTTTTTCAGGTCTTAAACTTGTATTATTTTCAACTTCTGTCTTCATTTTATTTTCTTTTTTAATGGGAATTCTTTAAATTTTTTTAGAACTATTTATGAATTTGAGTGGTTTAAATGTATTTCTTAGTTGTTCACGTGTATTTATCTCACCAGTTTTTATACTACGATGCTTTTTCTTCAAGACATTTCTTGTCAACACCAACTGTTTTAAAATTTTCTCATCCATGTTTAATAACAGCAAATAAGAGGTATCAGCTATTAGATTAGGTATCAGCTATCAGATCAGCTTATCAGGAGCTGGTCTGGTTTTCAGATCAGCCTATCAGCAGCTGGTCTGGTTTTCAGATCAGCTTATCAGCAGCTGGTCTGGTTTTCAGATCAGCTTATCAGGACCTGGTCTGGTTTTCAGATCAGCCTATCAGCAGCTGGTCTGGTTTTCAGATCAGCTTATCAGCAGCTGGTCTGGTTTTCAGATCAGCTTATCAGGACCTGGTCTGGTTTTCAGATCAGCTTATCAGGATCTCATCTGGTTTTCAGATCAGCCTATCAGGTAGCTGGTCTGGTTTTCAGATCAGGTTATCTGATTCAGATTGAGTTATCAGTTTACAAGTAGTTAGTCATTTATAACATTTATATGAATAAAGTTTCAGGTCAGATGAAATAAGTAAAGTCAATCTCTTATGAGCAGTAATTTATATAGTTATAAAATTGTTTTCTATAACGAACATCATTTAATTTATCATCAAAAATCCATATCTATCCTTCCAACACTACAAAATTTCTTGAAACTTTTCAAAATTCATATTACTGACAACATTATCCCTATAGACAAGCTTAATATTTTTCTAATCTTGCTCAAACATTATAATAACATTTGCATTGTCTCTTGTTAAATGCTTACAGCCGTATTCATAAAAATTTTAAGCAGCATTTTCAATGTTGTTTAACCAAAATTCACTAAAATTGTATTCATAATAGAATTTTAGCTTAAAAAACGTTTTTTTTATTTAAACCTCGTGTAAATCACCAAATCTTAAAAATTAACTGCATCCATACTTAAAATAATTTTGAGTTGACATTGTTGTAATTTTGCTTCATGTTTATTTGCATTTTTAACTTTGTCTATATGTATGTATGTATGTATGCATGTATGTATGTATGTATGTATTTAATGTTAAAAAGAATTATGTTATAAGTTGGGCACAAGTAGAATGAGTCATCATTCTTCAGTCGCCCCATACAAAAATATACACGTACATATGTATGTATATTGTTCTGCTTTTCACATGCAGCATCAGCAAATATCATACTTAAAATTCTTTAAGCTTCATTACGAAAAAAGAAAATAAATGTATAATATACTATTCTTTTAATTATGAGATTAACTTCTTCAGATAATCATATTTGACTTGATATAGGTAATTTTAGTATAAATATATGTTTTTAAACCTGAGATAGTAGTAGGGAATTGCCGGTCCTGCCCCAATTAAACTTTTGAAATTTTAAAATTTTTATTACCCAAATTTTAAAATTCTTGGAAATTTGTGAAATTTGATACCTACGAGGGTGGTTCAAGAAGTCCGTCCAAAAAAATTTTTTTTTTGTTTACATAAACTTTTTTTTATTTTTTATTTTTTTTTTTTTTGTTTACTACATACGAGGGTGGATCAATAAGTCTGTTTTATGTAAAATGATTTTTCGTAAGGTTGACGGTGAAAACGTGAAAATAAATATTTATGTAAATCTGACGGGGAAAACGTGAAAATAAATATTTTTGTAATGCCGACGGGAAAATCATGAAAATGATTTTTCCTAATGCCAACGGAAAATTATGAAATTGATTTTTCATAATGTGGACGGAAAAAATGTTAAATAAAAAATATTTTTCATAATGTGGACGGGAAAACGTGAAATAAAAAAATATTTTTGATAATGCCGACGGGAAAAACGTGAAAATAAATATTTTTGTAATGCCGACGAGAAAATCATGAAAATGATTTTTCCTAATGACAACGGAAAATCATGAAATTGATTTTTCATAATGTGGACGGGAAAAATGTTAAATAAAAAATATTTTTCATAATGTGGACTGGAAAACGCGAAATAAAAAAATATTTTTAATAATGCCGACGGGTAAAACGTGAAAATAAATTGTTTCTAAAGCCGACGAAAAATTTGTTGATGTCAGTCTGTCTGTGGGAATTCGAGTCTGTCAGGGAATTGTGGGTTTGTAATAATTTGTGGGGGTCCTTTGTCGGAAGTATGGATAATTAAACTTTAAAACTTTAATCTACGCAGGAGCCCCATTCACTACTAATATCTCAGGTTTAAAAACATATATTTATACTAAAATTACCTATATCAAGTCAAATATGATTATCTGAAGAAGTTAATCTCATAATTAAAAGAATAGTATATTATACATTTATTTTCTTTTTTCGTAATGAAGCTTAAAGAATTTTAAGTATGATATTTGCTGATGCTGCATGTGAAAAGCAGAACAATATACATACATATGTACGTGTATATTTTTGTATGGGGCGACTGAAGAATGATGACTCATTCTACTTGTGCCCAACTTATAACATAATTCTTTTTAACATTAAATACATACATACATACATACATGCATACATACATACATACATATAGACAAAGTTAAAAATGCAAATAAACATGAAGCAAAATTACAACAATGTCAACTCAAAATTATTTTAAGTATGGATGCAGTTAATTTTTAAGATTTGGTGATGTACACAAGGTTTAAATAAAAAAACGTTTTTAAGCTAAAATTCTATTATGAATACAATTTTAGTGAATTTTGGTTAAACAACATTGAAAATGCTGTTTAAAATTTCTATGAATACGGCTGTAAGCATTTAACAAGAGACAATGCAAATGTTATTATAATGTTTGAGCAAGATTAGAAAAATATTAAGCTTGTCTATAGGGATAATGTTGTCAGTAATATGAATTTTGAAAAGTTTCAAGAAATTTTGTAGTGTTGGACGGATAGATATGGATTTTTGATGATAAATTAAATGATGTTCGTTATAGAAAACAATTTTATAACTATATAAATTACTGCTCATAAGAGATTGACTTTACTTATTTCATCTGACCTGAAACTTTATTCATATAAATGTTATAAATGACTAACTACTTGTAAACTGATAACTCAATCTGAATCAGATAACCTGATCTGAAAACCAGACCAGCTACCTGATAGGCTGATCTGAAAACCAGATGAGCTCCTGATAAGCTGATCTGAAAACCAGACCAGGTCCTGATAGGCTGATCTGAAAACCAGACCAGCTCCTAATAAGCTGATCCGAAAACCAAACCAGGTCCTGAAAAGCTGATCTGAAAACCAGACCAGGTCCTAATAAGCTGATCTGAAAACCAGACCAGCTGCTGATAAGCTGATCTGAAAACCAGACCAGCTGCTGATAGGCTGATCTGAAAACCAGACCAGCTGCTGATAGGCTGATCTGAAAACCAGACCAGCTCCTGATAAGCTCATCTGATAGCTGATACCTAATCTAATAGCTGATACCTCTTATTTGCTGTTATTAAACATGGATGAGAAAATTTTAAAACAGTTGGTGTTGACAAGAAATGTCTTGAAGAAAAAGCATCGTAGTATAAAAACTGGTGAGATAAATACACGTGAACAACTAAGAAATACATTTAAACCACTCAAATTCATAAATAGTTCTAAAAAAATTTAAAGAATTCCCATTAAAGAAGAAAATAAAATGAAGACAGAAGTTGAAAATAATACAAGTTTAAGACCTGAAAAACCATTAGTCAAGATAGAGACAAGTATACCAAAGAACCTAACATAAGGAACAATATTTGATAATACCATCTTATTTAATGATGTTAATACTGAAAATGGTGGTGCCTATTATGAAGGTGATTTTTACTCACAGACTTCCAATTCCGAAGACACTTATATTGACTTATTAGTCTTGGAAAGAAGAAATGAATTAGATACAAACTATGGGTCACCTAAAGATTTCAATAATGAATGGAAATTTGATGATAGAAATCTAAAACTGTATGAAGATAAAATACAAGTTGATGGTCAAATAAGGGGGTTAAAAGTTGGTTTATTTTCTTTAATGATTAATAAAACGTGTAAATACTATGACAAATTTGATTTTGAAAGCTAAATAAAATATATAATTTCTACCAATGCATACATAGAGAATCATCATCATTTACTGACGGAGAATAATGTTATCAGTAAATTGTTTCTGGAAACTCAAATCGAGAAACTAAAGGATGAATTAATAATAAAGCTTAAGGCATTAATATAATTCAAGGATATATTCAAATGCAAATCGATGGAGTGGAGAGTGAAATAAAATTATCGATAGATGATAGGTATAAAATTGAAAAAGACATTCTAAAAATTAAATCATCTTTTGACAAACAAATTGAACAGCTGAGCGATAAAATTTATAGACTGGAAAATTAACTACATTTTAGTATAAATAGCTGAAAATACATCAAGTGGATTACAACACTCTCCAAAAAACTGTAAAACAACTCAATGTCTTTAAAAACAAATTATGTAAACGAACTCCAGAATAAATTTCGAAAATTGTTTGTGCCTTATAGCGATGTTCTGAAAGGAATAGATGATCTTTTATGGAGCTGATTTAGGTGAAGTGGGTAGCTATTCTATAGAAAATAGAAATTATTGATTTTTGCTGACTGTAACTGACACATTCTCAAAATTTATATGGTGAGTATCGTTGAAAATAAAAGCTGCACTTGAAAAAAAACAAGGCAATGGAAAATATTTTTGAAATGATATGAGTATCAAAACAAAAAAATACAAATAGATGTTGGTAAAGAATTTTTAATAAACACTGCAAAATTCATGCATAAACAGAGGATTAAAAATTTCATAATATGAAAGCATCAATAGTAGAATAAATTAATAGATCATTAAAAGGAATTATGTGTTAAGAATTTAGCTATAATGGTTCATATAAGTGGATTGATATACACAAAGATTTACTTAATGCGTACAATAGAAAAGTTCATCTCATCATTAAAATATTTGCGATTAAAGTTAACTCAACGAATGAGAAAAAGGTGCAAAATACAGTATACAGTAATTTGAAGAGGTGCAAAATGTTGAAATTCAGTGAAAATATTAATAAAATTAAAAAGGAAAAATCTAATTTGTATTGGTTTTTTGAAGGATTGATTCGGAATGTTAGGTCTCAGGGAAGATAAATAGCTTAATATACTAAAATTCTCTAAACTTGATGATCTGTATGAAATATTGTGAAAACTTAAGAGTTCAAAATATTCAGAAACACATCATATTATCACTTTTTATAGTAAAAGGTGTACATTTTCCATTTCGAAAGCTCTAGCACACAAAATTTTAAAATGTGAATATGGTTATAATAATAGATATTCACTCTGTTCATTTCTAGATAAACTAAGGAAATTGTACTTTGATATCCAATCTTTAACAATGTACATGTGTATGAATGGGTATCAAACAAACTTACTAAATAAATACAGACTTCAACTAGAATCATGCTGAAGCATGCATAAATTGTAAAATTGAATGTAAACAGATCTTACTTTATATCTGTATCTGTATGAATATGAAATAAATTTACCGAAAAAAATATTGGAAGCATGCCGAAGCATGTATAATTTAAAAAAATTCTTCACGTCATACTTTTATAAGGAAAGAAATTTTAAGACTTTGTGGCAAATGAAATAGATATGTATCTACTTTGTTAAAAATTCAAAAGAGTGAATTCGTAACTCTAATATTATAGATTTTTAATTAAAACAGCACTAAATGTCGGACTCTCGCGTCACTATCGATAGAAGCATGCTAATGCTAGCAAAATATTAAACTTGTTAGAAGGTGATGAGAAAGCTATTTGCTAATCATTAATTTGTAGACAGCAATTGTATCTGGATCAACTCCACTCATGAATGAATTGTATACAAGTATGATTGATGGTGATGAGGATCTTTTCTAAGTGAGAAATGATTATATAGAAACACTTGAAGTAAAAATTCTCCCAAACATAGATATTCCAATATTTCTAACACTTTATGAAAACACTGATGGTGAATTGATGATGGAGGTAAATGTGTTATTTTAGATCGATTTTCTAGAATAGTTGATTATTAAAGATGTATTTCTTTGTATATGAACTAATTTCTACGTACATACATATATTTACCTATATGTATGTATATATTAATACTTTTAAAATTATATAAATATATTCTATTTCAAGTAGTAAAATCTGAAAAAATAGTAGTGACACATTAGAAGAAAAAATTAATAAAATAAAAAGAGAGACTGACTGACCAACTGATACGTTCACTCTGTCTGACAGATACAAAAAACTCACTTAAATATATTAGAAATATATACGCAATACGCTAAACTTTAAGAAAATGAGAAAAAAAATCACTTCATCCAGAACATCAAATAAAAGCCATAGGCGCTCACCCGTCATAAAATAAACATATACTCGTACATTATTAATGTACTTAAACATATTATCAGTATGAAGTAACACAATTTGAAGAATAAAAAGATTAAAATTTAATTATCCCTAACGCTAACAAAGAGGAGACAGAAATGCTGACATACAAAGTCATTTTGTATACTAGAGGACCAGTAGAGAGGTTAGACCGAAATTGTAAGAAAACGACTTCGTTTTCTGTTGATCGCTAGTCAAAAAGAAAATAAAATGTTTCAATATAAATTAACTAATTTAAAAGTACATTTAAGTTCAGTCTCATATCCATATGATGATGATCTTAAAATAAAATTTATAAATAAACGTAATGAAATTCTACATAGGTAGTTATTATATGTATCTAAGATTTCAGCAAAGGTATTATATGAAAGAATCTCAAGCGTTTCTACCTGTACCAGAGTTTAAGATAAAAGCTCCTTTTATTCAATAGCGGGACAATTGAATAAAATTTTAATTTGAAATAGTAAGCAAAGAAATCAGCTTACTGTATTCTTATTCATTATCAAAGGTCAAATTCTAAAAGTCTTATAAATTAAGCAATATGAAAAATAACATAATTTGTATAGTCGTGTAAGGTTTCAAAAGTAATTCAAATAATTTCTTCGGAAAAGAAGAAGCGATTGTTTTCAACAATTAAGAATATAATAATTTCAATATAAAACTCCCTTTTGATTTTAAATGTTTATCAGAAAAAAAAAAATAAAATAAAAAAAAAAGAAGCAAGCTGACTAAAAAAAACTATCGTTACATAAGCTGGACTGCTGGATCAGTTTCATTTAAAAATGTTTATAAATGTATAAAAGGCAATGCAAGATGTTCTAAAATAAATGTAAAAGGTGGTGAAAAAAGCCTACGGCTGGAAAAAATTTAATATCAAAATATTTCTAAGAATGACTATTAGGCTGCATCAACTTTAAGCAAATGTAAATTAAATAAAGGAAATATTTCTATTATAGTTACTATTACTCTAAAGTATGTATCTTAAGGAATTCAGTTTTACTTAAAACAGAAAATCCTCACAAACTATTAAGTAAATACAGATAAAAATTAAAACAACGTTTTTTAATTTCAAATAAAAAAACTATGAAAATATTTCACATCTATACATAAAAAACAAACAACAACAAAAACAAAAAAAATTTATTCAAGCACAGAGTCAAACACATATTTCTATGTACATATGTACATACATACTTAAAATCAATTTGTAGATATGTATGTATGTACACATAATATCAAATTTCTTATCAATACTCAAGTATTTATTAGATCTTAACAATCACACTTACATTCAAAGCACATGTCAAAGCTAAACGAACTTATTATGGACATAGAAACTATAAATTCCCATGATCGTATGAAAAGAAGTTCAGCCAAAGAAGCCGGACGTACATAGTTAAATAAACAAAATCTGTAATGTAAACAAATTTCTCGCAGGCAGACTTTAAAGCTGGACAATTTTAAGCATGACAAAATACCCAGCAATCTTGAGTATAAAAACATACTACGATTAAAAAAAAAAGTTCTGATACCTATTGCTAATATTTTATACTACCAAATGTTTGGCATGACACACAAAGAGGTGATGACGTAATACACAAACACAAACATACATAATGAAATTTTATAATATTATGAAATTCATACACACAGACACACACACACATACATACATACTCACATACACACACACATACAAATTCCCATAATTCATATGATAATCGTGTAGTAGTCGGCAAATCTAATTTATCTGATGGTATTACGATATATGATGAAATTCATATACACAGCAACACCCAGATCAAAATCGCTAGCATCAGTTTGTAATACAAAGGCACGAGAAAAATTGGGACACGTAAAAGTAGATGCTTCTATAAGTTTTGGTGTATGTCTCCAAAAGCTATTTCCTATAATTGTTACATTAAAGTAAAATCTACTGAAATAAAAATATCATTACCCCTATTCAAAAAATCTGCTTATCAACCTGATTTGATTCAAAATATTTAACATCTGAAATTCACTTGTACATATAAAACCTATGCCAACACAATATTTTCTATCTACATAAGAATAGCAACGTCAATAGCCTAGAAAACATATACACATTCATTTGTAAATATGTATGAAGAACTCTCGCAGGCCAAACAATACACATAAGCAATGATATTCTTCAAAGTAAAAATAGATACAATCACATACATTAATACAACAACATATACGTACATTACCAAATACATTCCCTACCCACTTCCATTCACAAGATGGTTGCCACTCTCTGTAGCTATTAGATTATTTCCCCAGAGATCGCAAGCATAAATGCAATACAATAACCCTACAAGCATACCAACGATAACTCAAAACAGCTACCCAAAGACTATCAAATAACAATCACTACATACACACAAATACACAGATCCCTTGTAACTACCCTGCAGTCAGACTGGGAACAAGTGTCTTTGTGTCAACACTAAAATTCTAGTTACAACTTTGGTATAATAAATGTTCTACTATCCGCCAGTATAAAAGAAGCAGAGAGGTAGAATTGACAATAACTTGTCAATATACACACGTTTGTATGTAAGTAAATTATAGAAATGTACCAGTAACTAACTGTCTCGTTAGTATGTCTCCATATTCCCATACGAGCTACGTAGTCACTACCTAGTGAATTGTATTTTTAATAGTAGGGTTTAAAAGTATTGTATGGGGTATAATTAAATAGTAGTACTGGTGACAAGCTAGTCAAAAGCTAGTTAGCACATTTTCACCATCAACTTTTCCTATTGGGTATAATGATTGTCTGCCACTACAACAAAAGGATCGGACACCGGTAGACACACAAGTACATACAAAAACACATACTCATAAACACATGCACATACACACACACACACACGCACATACATACATATATACACTGTAAGCACAACGCTTCTCTACAATAACAACAAAAGCTGTACACACAACTATACATACATACACATAAACAGAGAATCAAAGTCACACACACATACACAAACAAAAAAAATCTCAGCATGAAAATCCCCAAAATCCCCTCATTTGTAACAGGGTTGCCACCCTTTTTATTTTTTCCCGGTTTTGAATTCCCAAAACAGGACTCAGGCCCCCATTACCCATCTACTCACGGAAAATCTTACGCTAAGAACACCTCATGATATTAAATCTAACATTGTCAACCTTAATGAAAATATTAAACAGGCTGCTGAACCTGCCACTACCTCCCATCCGCAGACTGGGGTTAAAAGAATTTATTCTACGGACATTGAACGTCTCGTGTGTGAAAAAAGGAAAAAGCCAGAAGAGAATGGCAACAGCACATATCACCCCAACTTAAAATCAGATTTAAAGAGTGCACTAAACGACTCCAAGAGTTGCTTGCATTTGAAAAAACTGCATCTCTTAAAAATTATTTGGAATATCTTGATGTCACACCATATCTAATTACTATTTGTGGCACGCTGCTAGAAAGCTTAAAACACCCGTTGAGTTTAAACCACCTCTGCGTACATCTACAGGAGGTTGGGCAAGAAATGATACTTAAAATTTGGTGAACCTTTAAAATCCGTATTTACCCCAAACACATGTTCTGGTGTTGTTGATTTGCCAAATGTAGTTGCGCTACCCCCTCGACCAATAAAATTTAGGACGCGTGATGTACAGAAACTAATTGCTCAACTCAACCCGAAGGAAGCTCCGTGTATTGATGGAATTAGTAACCGGATGCTGATGAAGTTGCCTCGTATTGCAATTGGAATCATGTTATTAATTTTTAATGCCATTTTATGATTGGAGTATTATCCACACAGATGGAAGCTTGCCAAGGTTAAAATGCTTCCAAAGCCGGGCAAAGATCTTACCAAGGCTGAGTCATATAGGCCAATAAGTTTACTGTCAACAATTTCAAAGCTCTTTGAAAAGTTACTCATGATAAAATTGGCCCCAATTCTAACTGATAATGAGTGCATACTGGACCATCAATTTGGTTTTAGAAGTCAGCATAACACCATTGAAAAATCTCATAAATTGGTTCAATTTATAAGAAGAACTTTTGAAGAAAAGAAGTATTGCTCTGCGATATTTATTGACGTTTCTCAGGCATTTGCTAAGGTGTGGCATGAAGGCCTAATTTTAAAATTGAAAACATACACAGAAAAAATTATTGTAGAATTTTTTTCAATTAAGTGATTGCTTAGAAAAACAAAATTTTTGATTAATATTTTAATTGAATATATGTTTATATTAGTTGAATTTACTGGTCTATCAAAAAAGTGTTATCAACAGAGCTTAACTCAAAACACTATGAAATGGTTAACAATTATTAAGTATTTATTTTATTTAAATAATGTAACTTTTGTGAAAATCGAGCTGTTTTTTATAGTATGCCACATTGTTTTGAACAAATATTTTCAATTAAAATACTCAATTAATATTTTAATTGGTTTTGATATTTCATATAGGAGAAGAAAAACTACTCAGCTTAATTTTTTTTTCTTTGATTCATTCGTAGTAATTTGGACATGCGTTGAATAAAAATTAAATATTAAAATAAAAAAACCGAAATTCATTTTGTTTCCTTATGTTGAGAAATAAAAAGACAATAATAATAAAAAAATACAAGCTTATAGACCAAATGTGGATGGCAAAGTTAGTACATTGGCAGTATTTGGGGTTTGATGCGAATGGTCTTGCGTAAATACATATGTAAAATATAGTAGCGTTTCTGTAAAATTCAATCACACAATACACACACAATTCAAAGAAAAGCTACGATATTCTACATTTACACTTACGCAGGACTATCAAACACCAAATACCGCCATTGCATTTTTGTGCGCCATTCGAACTTCAAAAGCCATACGATGCATCAGTTGAAGGTTAGCCGCGAATAACGTTTTAAGTGAAAAAATAATAATTTTTCAGGAGAGCCCAAAAACGTATTTTAAAGCAAGATTGGGTTTTTCGTTTAAATTTGTTTAGCTTATAGAAAATAATGATAACTAGCATTAACGTTTCTTTTTGTATACCTGCTACATTTATCAATTATTTTCGACAATTTCGTTTGCATGATTTTATTAGTTACTTACAAAGTTTTACACCAACTGATTGGATTGTAATTGTATTTTGACGGTGATAAGATGCATAATTTTGGATGATTTGATGTTTGAACAACGCAAGAGAGTTATGTTAATGTTAATCTGTGAAAAAACTGGTTTTTTTAAATTTCTTTTACAACGTTATTTGCGGCTGTGCTTCAGTTAGGTTTTTGGTACAATAGACAAATGTTTCCATTTTTTTATGAATATATCATAATTTTCTATATTTTTATACTATTAGATTTTTTCTATATTTCAATTACTATTTTAATTGAATCTTTAAAATATTTTAATTAGTTTTTTAATTGTATCTTAAAAAAATATTTCAATTAATTTTTTAATTGAATTTTTAAAAATATTTCAATTAAATCTTTAAAAAACCATTAATTAAATTTTTAGTTAATGTAATAATTTTTTAATTAAAAAAATAAAAAAAAAATTTCAATTAAAATGGAAGAGTTAATACTACAATTTCCTTGATTATTTGAAAACTAATTAATTTTTTAACTAAATCTTTGTTTTTTTTAATTGAATCTTGTTTTTACTTTTTTCTGTGTACCTTCCAATATACATTCTAAATCTTTTGGAAAGTTACATTATTTCCCGGAAATTCACTGTTGTGGAAGGAGACTTTATCAGTATTCATGAAACTCATCCGGGTGCACCAGGGTAGTATACTCGTGCCAGTTTTGTATTTGATTTATACTTGTGATATGCCCTTGAGCAGTAATAGCCACATATTTACATTTGCCGATGATACAGCCTGCCTTAGTATGCACTAAATCCCTCACGAGGCTTCCCGATATCTTTAGGAACGTATTACTCAGCTGGAACTATGGTTAAACCTATGGCGAATAAAGTTAAACGAACAGAAGTGTGCTCAGGTAACATTTACCCTACGAAAAGATACTTGTTACTCCATTAGAATCAATAATCAAATTTTTCCTCAATATTCACATGTGAAATACCCTGGTATATACCTTGATAGAAGGCTTACGGTTCAATCAGACGTGACATAACCATAGCCATAGAAAAGAGCCGTTCGAATCAAATTAATGGGCAACACTGTATTTGATTACAGGTCACTCGCCATAAGGCCATAACTCTCACCATAGAAACCAACTGAATTTTGGTTTGGTTATGGCTATGTCACGTCTAATTTAAGCTTTACATGGAAACACCACATTGACTCTAAGTTAACACAAATGAAACTAAAATTAACTCAGTTACATTGTCTGATTGGATGAAATTCATCCCTCAGTCTAGATTGCAAACTTTTGATATACAAGTCGCTTTTGAAACCTATATGGTAATATGGAATTCAACTCTGGGGCACTGCTTCAGCTTCCAATGTCGAGAGAATCCAACGAAGGCAAAACAAAATTTTACGGTTAATAACATCGCCTCAATGGTATATAAAAAATTCAAATATACATTGTGATTTAAAGCCACTAGTGATTGAAGAAATAGCAAAATACGCAGACAAATATTTAACTAAACTCGAGTCACATCCTAATCCGCTTGCTCGTAATATTTTGAACTTTACTGAACACATCCGCCTAAAAAAGAGGGATACAAAGGCTCTTATACTCAATACTTCAGATGGGACTTCTTAAAAATATTTTTTTCTTTTGATTATCACTACTTATGTATTATTTATAACCATCACTTAGTTTATGTCCGAAACTGGTCGGGCCTAATAATTATATTTTAGATTTGAGATTTGAATACTTATTGTTAGTTAATTTTTAACCGACTTCAAAAAAAGAAGGAGGTTAACAATTCGTCCCTATTTTTTTTTTTTTTTTTTTTTTAGGTGTGTAGGTCCATAACTCGGTGCATTTTAGACCGATTGTAAAAATTTTTTTGTTGTCTGAGAGGGTATAGCTTCCCATTTGTCCCATTTGAAAAAAGTGGGCGGGGTCACGCCCACAATTTTTTAAATTTGATTTTGTGATCTTCTACTCATTTAATTGCTGCGAAACATAGCAAACATCTTTGGTTCTTGTAATTACAAAATTTTTAAGTTGAAAAAATGGGCGGGGCCACGCCCATTAAAATGTATTATAGCAATACACGTGGTTCTACTTAACTGATTCTTACAAAACTTAGCACACACCTTGAACTTTTAAAAATACACAATCGTGTTTTAAAAAAATGGGCGGGGTCACGCCCATTAAAATTTTATATTATATTTCACAGGGTTCTATTTAACCGCTTTTTACGAAACTTGGCACACACCCTAAGCTTTAATAAAGCCACAAAATTCCGTAAAAAAAGTGGGCGGGGTCATGCCTACAATTTTTTAAATTTGATTTTGTAATCTTGTATTCATTTGATTGCTGCGAAACCTAACAAACATCTTTGGTTTTTGTAATTACAAAATTTTTAAGTTGAAAAAATGGGTGGGGCTACGCCCATTAAAATGTATTATAGCATTACACGTGGTTCTACTTAACCGATTTTTACGAAACTTAGCACACACCTTGAACTCTTTAAAATACACAATCTTGTTTTTAGAAAAGGGGCGTAGCCACGCCCCATAAAATTTAACACTTGATTTCACGTGATTTTACTTCATCGATTTTTACGAAACTGGACTATATTTCTAAATAAAGAAAGATACTCACAAATAAATTCTTTTTGAATTGACTAGAGCTCAAAAGTATGCACTAAAAAGGTAAAAATAAAACTTTTTAAAAAAAAATTAAACCGACTTCAAAAATAAGCACTAAAAAGCAACAAATAATATAGATCTAGTTAAATAAAAGATTTTTATATATGTTACCTACAGTGCCGTTTGAAGTTGGTGCCAGTAATACTGGTACTAAGCACATAGGAACATGCCCGGTAAAAAAAACTGCAAGTAATTTTTATGTACATATGTATCTGCTTAGTTACCAATGTTGCTGGCACCAACTTCAAACGGCACTGTAGGTAACATATATAAAAATCTTTTATTTAACTAGATCTATATTATTTGTTGCTTTTTAGTGCTTATTTTTGAAGTCGGTTTAATTTTTTTTTAAAAAGTTTTATTTAAGATACAATAAATAAAAACATATATTAAAAAAAACTACCAAAAAAAACTTTTTACGCCACGGTCATCTCTAGACCACGCAAATGTTTTGGGAATCCTAATTTAATAATATCTTTAACTTTAATCTGAGAGGAGTAAAAAGAGTGGCTCTAATGTACATTAGACTGGCCACTAAAAATAGATTTCCGATTGCTGGGCGGAAAAAGTTTCCTTTTGAAACCAAATGCTTAGCATTAAAATTTGGTAGCGATCGGAGAACGTTTGAGCCTGCCGCCCAAGACTTAAAGTTTGAAAAATCGAAATATATGGGAAAAATCAATTTTTTATTGAAATACTTAAATTTTAATACATAAAACTAGTTTTAGTTGTTGATTTTTAATATTTAATTGAATTGCCAATTAAATTACCATTAATTGGCAATAATTAATATAATAATTAAATTGTCTGTAACCAAGATTGCATTTTTGATTTGCAGCTTGATAATATAAAGTCGGACGAACCATCAACCTTTGCCGAAATGGAACCAACCACATCAAAAGTGATTACTCGTACGTCTGATAAAGTATTACGTCAAATATATTTGATTGGCAATGTGACACATCAAATAAGTGGAGCTAAATTACCCTCCAATCGACAAGTATTGCAAGTCTATTTTTATAATATTCGATTCGCCAAATTATCGCAGAAAGAAAGTGCAAGATTGGCAGTGAACGCTGCATCCCTTTTTTGGCTACAAGCCCGCTTACCGATCCGTGATTTGTACAAATGTGCTGATAAATTGATAAAACTGTACAATGAATGGCGACGTGTTTCTAAAAAGTCGTCGAAAGGGAAAGCGAACAAAGAATTTCTCGAAAATTTGGACAATCTCTTCGACATTGCTCACAACAAAGCGTTGCAGATGATTCGCATTGAAGATGATCGGGAATTTTTATTAAAACAAAGACAAAAAGGGCGCCCCGGATGCATGATCGGAGCCGATATGCATTTATTCAGCCGTGAAAAGCGATCGCAGGAGCGAAGAGCAAGAGAAGAGTCACGAAAGCGAAAGCACGATGAGTCTCAAAACGTAGATATTGGTAAATATTTTTAATTTGCATTGTATAATACATATCAATTATTGGAATGAATGAATTCCTAACTTCTTTTATGATTTCATTCAGCGATTGAAGAAAACAATAGTGCTAGTGAAAGCGATAATATTTCCGACGACAACGATCCAACAATGGACGTGGACGATTATGACACTCAACCAGAGGAAAGAAGAGGCCGTACGCAATTGATAACACCACGTCTTTCAGCCGCTTTGGATGATGCTAAGGTTTCCGATAGAAAAGCAATACATATAATAATGGCAGTGGCAGAAGCCTTGCGTGTCAACGTTGATGAGCATGTTGTCAATCGAACGTCTCTCCAAAATTTACGAAGAAAGTACCGTGAAAAAGAATTTGAGAAGATTCAGGCCGAGTTCGTCGAAGACGTAATTTACTTTACTTTTGGTTTAATTTTAATTATATATATATTTTTTTCCGTAGATAAATAGTGCACAATCATTATTTGTTCATTGGGATGGCAAATTAATGGAAGCAATAGTTGCTAAAAAAAAGTTGAGCGAATCGCAATTCTCGTCAGTTATAAAGGCACCGCAAAATTTCTCAGTGCAGCAATTGTAGAACCCGCCACGGGAGAGAATATTGCGGGCGCTGTTCGTAATGCTTTAATTAGTTGGAATATCATTGATCGCGTTGGTGCGATGAGTTTCGACACTACTTCTTCAAACACTGGTCCTAACAATGGTACAATCGCATTCTTACAACAATATTTACAGCGGAAATTAATCAAACTTCCATGTCGTCATCATATTTTCGAAATTGTCTTGAAAAGTGTTTTTGACTTGAAATACTCAGCGACCAGTGCACCCGAAGTTCTATTTTCAATCGATTTGCGGAAGCTTGGGACAATCTCAATCAAACTTCATTCAAATGCGGTCTCGACGACGAAATTGTCTGTTCAAAAATAAGCGATGAGGATTGTGATGAAGTCAAACATGTCTGCTATCAAAATTTACAAAAAGATCAAATTCGCACTGATTATAAAGAATTTCTACAGCTCAGTCACATTCCTTGGTGGAAACGGTGGCAATTTTCGGACGTGTAGTTCAACGTCCCATGCAAGGTTTATGGGAAAAGCAATTTATTGCCTGAAAATATTTCTTTTTCGCGAACAATTCAAATGCACAGATAGACAATTGAGCGCGCTGCGAGATGTATGTATTTTTCTAGTTCGACTATATGTCAAAGTCTGGTATGGATGCCCAAATGCCATCACAGCTCCAAATCAAGATCTACAATTTGTAAAGGACTCGATCGCATACGCTGAAACAGATGCAGCAGTGTCCAGGATAGTTCTATCAAAAATCAAAAACCATTTGTGGTATCTAGCACCAGAAAACGTTGCTTTAGCATTTTTTGATCCTTCCGTTTCAGATGAAGCAAAGCGCAAAATTATCAAATGTCTCCAATCAAGTGAACCGAACGTAAACCTATTGGAGAACCGTCGAATTGCAAACGTTGAAGTTTTACGTTCCAGTTCATTGAGCGATTTAGTATCATATAAACAAAATATTTTTTCACTGCATTTGGTTTGTCTGCCTGTTTTTTGGAAAAAGATCCATCGTTATGGGAAGAAGATGATGACTATCAAGACGCTTTGGACTTTTGTCGTAATTTGTTCGTCGTAAACGATGCTGCCGAACGCGGCGTCAAATTCATGAAAGATTACAATCGAATCTTAACAAATGACGAAAATCAAAAACAAATGGTATTTCAGTTCGTCGAGTCATATCGTCAGAAATTCCCTTCACATAAGAAATCCACACTCACTTAAATTTGCCTGTATTTAGTATTTTTCAGCTATAAAATTGTCTAACTTTGATATTTTTCATTAAATTTTGGATTTATAAAGATCGTTGAAATGGTAATTTAATTGGCAATTCAATTAAATATTAAAAATCAACAACTAAAACTAGTTTTATGTATTAAAATTTAAGTATTTCAATAAAAAAATTGATTTTTCCCATATATTTCGATTTTTCAAACTTTAAGTCTTGGGCGGCAGGCTCAAACGTTCTCCGATCGCTACCAAATTTTAATGCTAAGCATTTGGTTTCAAAAGGAAACTTTTTCCGCCCAGCAATCGGAAATCGAAGGAATTTTCTATAAATAAGGGCCAGTCTAATGTACATACATACATATGTATATTAGAGCGACTCAACTTGTATAAAAGGGAAAAAAGTAAATTTTTTTACCCCTCTGAAAATAAAGCTTGATATGATTTTTATGATGACTCCCAAAATATTTTGGTTCTAGCGTCGACCATCATCAGTTTTTCGATTTTTTTTGTACTTTGCTCCAAGACGGCATCGAAAAGAGTTTTTGAAGCAGCATCCACTTGCGACCTACTAATTGAGATATTTAACTAACGTTTCGGATTTTCATACAAATTCTAGGTATTTGGAAATAATGTTTTGCTTGTTAAATTGAATCGGTTTTAAAATAATGTTAATTTATATTTTTTTTTGTAATTATTATATATTTTATCTTTTTTTAATACTATATGCAATATGGGTATCAAATATTTTTATTTTTCAAATATTAATTTTTTAGTAGAATACATATATGAAATGAGAAAAATAGTAACAGAACCAATTAAATTAGTTAACTAAGCTATAAAAATAAATTAACATTATTTTAAAACAGATTGAATTTGAAAAGCAAAACATTATTTCCCAATACGTAGAATTTGTATGAAAACCCGAAACGAAAATATGTATTTAGTTAATTCTAAATTCTAACGCACTTCTAAAAAAAACTACTGTCAACCATTGGTGAAAATACTTTTTACATCATTCTAATTAAACGGGGTAATATAGATGAAACTAAAATCAAAATATGTGACGAAAAAGATTTTTGAAAAAATGTTAGTGAATTTCAATAAAATAAAACAAATGTTCACACATACCAACTCAAGAGTGTTAAAGGCCTACAGATAGTATTAAAGGGCATAGATTCACATGTTGAACCTGAAGAAGTAAAATGTGAATTTATCGACCAAGGATTTAAGGTAAAAAATGTTACCAACATAATTATCAGAGAAAAGGTCCCCCAAACCCCTATTTCGGATTGAACTAGAGCCGAATGACATACTTTTTTTTTCATATATGTATTTATTTATTGTATCTTCAAAAATGAACTAACAATAAGTAATCAAATCTTAAATCTAAATATAATTATTAGGCCCGACCAGTATCGGACATAAGCTTAGTGATAGTTATAAATAATACATTAGTGATAATCAAAAAGGAAAAAAAAGAAGTATTTTCAAGCAGTCCCATCTGGAGTGTTGAGTATAACAGCCCTTGTGTCCCTCTTTTTTATGCGGATGTGTCCAGTAAAGTTCAAAATATTACGGGCAAGCGGATTAGGATGTGACTCAAGTTTAGTTAAATATTTGCCTGCATATTTTGCAATTTCTTCAGTCACTAGTGGCATATTTAAATCACGATGTATATTTGAATTTTTAATGTACCATGGAGCCGATGTTATCAAACGTAAAATTTTGTTTTGCCTTCGTTGGATTTTCTCAATATTTGAAGCTGAAGCAGTGCCCCATAGCTGAATTCCATAGCACCATATTGGCTTCAAAAGCGACTTGTATATCAAAAGTTTGCAGTCTAGGCTGAGTGTTGAATTTCTGCCAATTAACCAATATATTTGAGTTAATTTAAGTTTCATTTGGGTTTACTTAGAGTCAATATGATATTTCCATGTAAGCATTCGATCAAGGTGTATACCAAGGTATTTCACTTGAGAATGTTGAGGAATATTTTGATTGTTGATTCGAATGGGAGAACAAGTATGTGTACTTAACGTAAACGTTATATGGACACACTTTTGCTCATTTACTTTAATTCTCCATAAGTTCAACCATAGTTCAAGCTGGGTATTGTGTTCTTGGAGATGGCGGGATGCCTCATCAGCGTTTTTGTGCATACTTATGCAGGCTGTATCATCGGCAAATGTAGAAGTGTGGATGTTATTGCTCACAGGCATATCAACAAGTATATATTAGATACAAGACTGGCCCCAGAATACTACCCTGTGGCACACCAGACTCGGGTACACTCATGAAGTCTCCTTCCACAACAATAAATTTCCTATCAACAATATAACTTTCCAAAAGCTTTTGTATGTTTATTGGTAGGTATGTCTTCAATTTTAAAATTAGGCCGTCGTGCCATACTTTATCAAATGCCTGAGAAACATCAATAAAAAGGGCAGAACAATACTTTTTTTCTTCAAATGTCCTCCTTACAACTTGAACCAATCTATGCGTTTGCTCAATAGTGCTATGCTGACTTCTAAAGCCAAATTGATGGTCCGGGATGCACCCACTATCAGCTAAAATTGTGGACAATTTAGTCATGAACAGCTTTTCGAAAAGCTTTGAAATTGTTGAAAGTAAGCTTATAGGCCTATATGACTCAGCCTTGGTAAGATCTTTGCCTGGCTTTGGAATCATTTTAATCTTGGCAAGTTTCCAGTTATGTGGAAAATACTGCATTCGTAAAATTGCATTAAAAATAAATAGCAAGATTCTTATTGCAATATGAGACAAGTTCATCAGCATCTTGTTACTAATGCCATCAATACCTGGAGCTTTCTTCGGGTCAAGTTCAGCAACTATTTTTTGTAGTTCACGCATCTTAAACCTTAAGGGACGAGGGGGTAGAGATACTACACTCGGTAATCCGGCAGCACCCGTACATGAATTGGGAGTGAATACAGATTTTAAATGCTCAGAAAATAAGTTACCTTTCTCACTATCGCTTCTTGCCCAGCCTCCGGTCGAAGTACGTTTCCAGTAATGCAGTATTTTCCGACGACAGCAGCTCTTTGAGTCGTTTAGTACATTCTTTAAGTCTGATTTTATTTAGGGGTGATCGGTGTTGTTGCCATTCTCTTCTAGCTCTCCTTTTTTTCACATACAAGACGTTCAATTTCCGTAGAATAAATTCTATTAAAGCCAGTCTGCGGATAGGAAGTAGTGGCATGTTCAACAGCCTGTTTAATATATTCGTTAAGATTGGCAATATTAAATTCAATATCATCAGGTGATATTGAATTTGATATATTGATATATTTTTTGAATCCTAGCCAGTTGACCCTATTAATCGTTTTCGCATATGAGTTAGTTAAATCACTCCTTAGTGGGTTGAAAATTGTAACTATTGTGGGAGAGTGATCGGAGGACAGATCTAGAGAGCCCTCTACGTGAATTAAGTCCCTATGGATATTTTTCGTGACGCCAAAATCTATAACATCTGGAATTTTTCTTACGTCAGTAGGCCAATAAGTAGGCTCCCCACTCGAAATGACATCTAAGCCCATTTTTGAAATTGTATTAAACAACGCTCTACCTCTAGGTGTAACAAGACGCGAGCCCCAGTACGTATGTTTTGCATTGTAGTCACCAGCTGCCACGAAACAAGATCCATGCGATTTGTAGAACTTCTCATACTGATCTTCGGTAACTGAAAATCTGGGAGGTGAGTAAATTGAAGACATCACGAAATTCGCACAAAAATTTTCTACGAAAATATTCGTAGCTTCACTAACGTTCTCAAGGATTTAGTGCTTGAGTCTTGACTTAATTAGAATTGCTGATCCACCGCATGCTCTCCCTCATATGAATCATATAGAGTGTAACCATTTATTTTAAAACAGCTTCTCGAAGTCAAGTGAGTCTCAGAGGCCAACATTATATCGATATTTTTTTCCGTGAGGAAGTGCTCAAGTTCATTTTTATGTTGGCGAATGCCGTTTGCGTTCCAGAAACATAGTTTTAACGTGTTCATGGTTTGTTGACTAATGCTTGAAGTAGAGTATTCTGCATTCTCAGCATTTCTTTCATCATGCTAGTCATATTTGTTGTAAAGTTGTTTAAAGTTAGCACCAGATTCTCAATAGTAGCTTCAAGACGACTAAAGTTAAAGCTAGAGTTTGCATTTGTTGAATTACTTGGCGGTGGAACATTTTGTGTGGGAGTAGAACTAGTCTTAGCAGTATCGGCATACGATACACGTGAAGTAACTAGTTGGCTAGTTTGAGGAAGAGTGGCGGAGTAAGCATTTGCTGATTGAACTGGAGCTAATTTAGGTTTTTGACCCATAGCCTGTTTAACGAAAGAATATACAGGGCATCCTCTGTAGTTAGCGGTGTGATTACCTCCACAATTACTGCATTTTTTTCTGCTTGTACTTTTGGCTTGGTACAGTTAGCAGTACCATGCAATTCGCAGCAGATAACACAAACTGTAGGTAATTTGCAGTAAGTTTTTATGTGGTGTAGTGAAAATGCGCAATATATAAGTCATGTGTCACTCAACAGGTTATTTACCTGCACATACCATGGAATCGTATTATTAGCTGACTTACTTAAAGTACAGGTTATTTACCTGCAAATACCTAGGAGTCATATTACTGGCAAGTAATTGGGTATTCTCTCTACACATCCATTTTTACTTAGGTTTAAGTTTTATTGTTCAAGTATTAACTATAAGTATTTTAATTTTTAGATGATAACAGTTAGTTGTAAACAGACAAGTAAATAAATGAGTTGAAACAACTTAACATGGCGACCGTGACATATTAGTGAAAAAACATTTAAGTTAAAATAAGTGTTTTAAACATAAAAGCATTAAACTTTAATAAAAAAAAAGCGAACACAAGTTAAAGTGATGACGATTCATTTTTGTTAAAGTGCAAAAAAAAAAATTTTTTTTAACTGAAAATTGGAAACAAACAACAAGTACAATATGAAACAATTACAGCTATTAACTTAAACCTATTGAAAAAAAAAAAAAAAAAAAAATAAATAAATCAACAAAAGAGTTCAAATAACAAAGTTCTCTGGACATAAAATATAATAAAACTCCTGGATTTTAAAAACAACGTCAAGTTAAAATGGTGTGGTGGAAAAAAATTTTATCAACCATTCCACTCCTGGTGGCAGGTTACGAAGTCGGAAAATCAACTGAAGAAAACAACAACAAAGATCTGGTGGAAATACTCCGTAACAGTGAACAATTAAAAACTGAACAACATGTTGTAAAAAGTGCTGAGACAAGTTACATAGAAACTCTATCAATAATAGTGGTGATATTACTAGCAGTTATTTATTTGACCAAGCTGATATGTAAGGTGATGAAAGCCAGAAGTGTTAATGCTGCCCAACAACAACATATATAACATCTATAATTCATCTGTAAACACCATCAGTATATTGTAAGTTTATTTTTAAAATGTCTAAAATTATAAATAAAATAAATAATTGTAAATTTTAAATATATGTACGTATTATGCAATGGGAAAATATAATAGACAGTCTAAGCCCTTTTCAAATTAAGTTTGAACAATCATATAAATGTTTAAACCAAAATCGGACAATTAAACAAGATACCTTAGACAAACACGCACAAAATTTAATTGAAAACTATAATTCAATTAGGGCAACATTACATAGAAACTACGACAGATACACTACCCCACACAAAGAAAAAGCGAACGAGATCTTTCTGACGTTAAGAGATAAATTGATAAAAGTCTTTCATCGACATAATATTAATACTAAGGTGCCGCTCGCATTAGGATTTGAGGTAGTTAAGGAAATCACTGAAACAGAAGAAAACGAAGATTTTAAAACGGAAACAAACATGACACGAACAGAGGACGACATTATAGACAAGACAACTAAAATTGTCCCTGTATTTGACGGTAACGTTAATGAGCTGCAAAGTTTTCTTGACGCGTTGACTCTGATTGACAGAATTAAAGAAACACACGAGGTAGTCGCTATAGAGGTAATTAAAACGAAACTGAAAGGACAGGCAAGAAACTTAATTACAGATGAAAACTCTATTCAGGCTATTAAAAGCAGACTACAGACTTCCATAAAGGGTGAATCGTCGGAATTATTATGTTCTAAGCTAATGAACATAAAACAAAATTCAAAATCAGCCACCGCATATGCGGATGAGATCCAAGAGATTACGAAGAAACTAGGTGGAGCCTATAGAAATACGGCTAAAGCCATTTCGCGAAACGCCTCAAATGATGAGGTAAAACTTATCATTAAAACTGGAAACTTCTCGTCCTTCAATGAAGTCGTTTCGAAATTCGTAGAAGCTAGTACCGAAGCTTCAACTTCAAATTCTGCAGTTTTCTACTTTAAACGCCGTGGATCTGGTAATTTCAATAACAGATTCAATAATTATCGCATGCGCGGCCAAGGCTGGCGTTCGAACAATAACTTTAATCACAACAGGTATAATAATAACAATTTTAATAATAATAATTGGCGGCGTGGAAGCCAAAATAATAACTTTAGAAACCAGGCCAACCGTCCACCGAATAGAGGTCGCATAAGATTGGCACATGAAGTCTCGGAAAACGAGATTTCCCCCCAAAACGAGGGGGGCCATCATCAAAACTAGCATTTAGTACTGTATCAATATTCCACTTGAACCTCAACTTAAGTAGTTTTATTGAGATTCATCTATCAACTAATGAATATATAAATACATTTCTTGTAGACACCGGAGCAGATGTCTCATTAATCAAAATCAATACGCTTAATTCATTGAAATTTAACGTGAAAGACATTATTCAAATATCCGGAATAGGAAAAGGAAATATTTTATCCTTGGGAACGGTTCAAATTGATTTAATGGTGAGAAAATTTTTGATCCCTCATAAATTTCACGTAGTTTCGGATACATTCCCAATGCCATTTCAAGGTATATTGGGCCTAGATTTCTTAAAAACATATAATGCTATTATTCAATATGGACATGATATAAATTCGAATTTACTTTCATTGAGACCATCTAATCTAAGTAACCCTATAGATATTCCGTTACTTGAAAGTCTAAATGATGGTCATATAACACTACCAGCTCGAGCCGAGGTTTTCAGAGCCATAAAAATTGACAACGACGTTTCTGATTTGGTGGTTCCAAGTCAAACAATTGAAGATGGAGTGTATGTAGCTGGATGCATAATATCCAGAAAATTTCCTTACGTAAGAATAGTGAACACAAATTGTGAGAATAAATTTTTAAACAATGTATCAATTGAGTATGAGAAATTGTCTGATTATGAAGTTCTTGATATGACCAATGTCGATAAAATAAGAACACAAAATATTTTAGGCAGATTGAGAAAAAATTTCCCTGAGATAGCTAAATCGGAATTGCTTGAACTATGTTCAAAATATATTGATATTTTTGCTTTGGAAAGTGACAAAATAAGTACAAACAATTTCTACACACAGAAATTAAGAGTGTCAGACCACGATCCAGTGTACATTAAAAACTATCGTATCCCTCACTCCCAAAAGGAAGAAATAGCCAAGCAAGTTGAAAAGCTTAAGCGGGATGATATCGTCGAACCATCTGCTTCCAACTATAATAGCCCTATTATGTTGGTACCAAAGAAAGTATTGCCAAATAACCCTAACAAGCGATGGCGTCTAGTAGTTGATTACCGACAAATCAATAAAAAGTTAACAGCAGACAAATTTCCACTGCCCAGAATAGAGGATATTTTGGACCAGTTGGGTAGAGCAAAGTTTTTCTGTTGTCTGGATCTAACTTCTGGATTTCATCAGATAGCATTGGATGAAAAATCAAGAGACATTACTTCCTTTTCGACGGAGAATGGTTCATTTCGTTTCACGCGTTTACCTGACTTGAAGGTGGCTCCAAATTCTTTCCAAAGGATGATGAATTTGGCTTTTACAGGTTTAACACCTTCTAAGGCCTTTATTTATATGGATGATGTCATTGTGACAGGATGCTCAGTAAAGCATATGCTTAAGAATTTAGAAACAGTTTTTCAAAGATGCAGGAAATGCAACTTAAAATTACATCCGGACAAATGTAACTTTTTCCGATCTGAGGTTACATATTTGGGTCATAGGTGTACTGACAAAGGTATTTTACCAGATAGTAGCAAATATGATTCAGTTAAAAACTATCCCAGACCGACGAATGGCGATGAAGTTCGCCGATTTGTAGCTTTCTGTAATTATTACAGACGTTTCGTACCAAATTTTGCATACTATTCTGCGCATTTAACTAGACTAACTAGAAAGAAAGAACCTTTTATATGGACTGAAGATTGTGAACAGGCTTTTCAGAGTCTTAAGACTGCATTAACATACCCACAAATCCTTCAATATCCTGTTTTTGACAAACCTTTTTATATAACCACCGATGCAAGTAAAATCGCCTGCGGTGCAATATTATCCCAGGACAAAGATGGTATACAGTTGCCGATTGCATATGCGTCACGTGCACTAACCAAGGGAGAATGGAACAAAGCGCCAATAGAACAGGAATTGATTGCTATACAATGGGCAATTAATCACTTTCGACCATACGTGTATGGTAACAAATTTATTGTGCGTAGTGATCATAAACCATTGACATATTTATATTCTTTAAAAAATCCATCTAGTAGGTTGACAAGAATACGTATGGATCTGGAGGAATATGATTTTGTTATAGAACACATTAGAGGAAAAGACAATTCAGGAGCGGACGCGCTATCTCGAATTGGCTTTAGTGATATTAAATCAATTCCTTCTACCAACAATGTTCTAATGGTAACAACACGAGCTCAATCAGGAAACAGGAATAAAGATAAAATTCAGAAAACGAATAATCAAACGATTCACGAAAAGCCCAAAGTTTTTGAAACTATCGGGTTTGATTGCGTAAAGAAATGGGTAAGGCTTAGAATGGATACTAACGGAAAAATACCTATTATTTCTTTTAAAAGAGGCAAACAAGTGCTAGCACCTAAAGTTAATATAGGAAATATTATTGCTAATGGAAACATTGATTTAGATCAATTTTTTCCAATTCTTGAAAGAGAAGCAATAATTAGAAATTTAAACAAAATTCAAATTAATCTAAATGATCATTTATTTAGCCTCGTAACTATAGAACAATTCAAACAAAAAGCAAATCAGCATATAAATAAATTACAAATAGCGCTCACACCCAGAATAAGCATCGTATCAGATAGGGAAGAACAAAAATTTTTATTGAAAAAATTTCATGATGATCCTATATTTGGCGGACATCCTGGAACAAACAGACTACTTAAGAAACTACGTAAATTTTATTATTGGAAGAACATCACCAAAGATGTTAACCAATATGTAAAGAAATGTCTTCAATGTCAAACTAATAAAACTACAAAACACATAAAACCAAATATGATTATAACACCAACACCCCAGAAACCCTTTCAAACGGTAATAATAGACACTGTAGGACCCCTACCTATTTCTGAAATGGGAAATCAATATATTGTTACAATGATATGTGACCTAACCAAATACCTTGTAGCGGTGCCCGTAACTGATAAGTCTGCTAAGACGATTGCAAAAGCATTAGTTGAACATTTTATATTAATTTATGGACCTATGAATACAATAGTTAGTGACATGGGTACGGAATACAACAATCAAGTACTTTCAGAACTTCTTACACTACTAAACCTAAAAAGATCAATGTCAGCCCCTTACCATCACCAAACACTAGGAACAGTTGAAAGATCCCACCGTACATTTAATGAATACATACGTTCATACGTTCACACATCTAAAAATGATTGGGATAAATGGATAAGGTATTTCACATATGCTTTTAACACAACACCCTCAACTGTACATGGATATTGTCCATTTGAATTGATTTTTCCGAACGTACCAAACCATAATCCACTAATACCATCTGAGAAAGTAGATACTGTATATAATTTTGATAACTATTCAAACGAGGTAAAATTCAGACTGCAAACTGCATTGAAAAGAGCAGAACATCTAATAAACAAAGCAAAACTTAATCAAAAAAATTCACATGACCAAAACCTCAATAACATTAACATTAACGTAGGTCAAGAAGTGCTCATAAAAAATAACACAGCACACAAACTAGAATCAATTTACAAGGGACCATATAGAGTCATTGACGTTGACGACAAAAATAATATTACTGTAAAAATAAAGGGGAAGAATCAGAAAATTAACAAACAGAATGTGAAAACCTTTTAATAATTTATTTGTATACTTTTCTTTGATACATTGTATTTGTCATATATTTTAATTTTTTTATATTCATAATAATCATATCACAACATGCATTTTAGTATAAGTTGAATAGTTATTATAATATATTGAATAATATATTAAAAATTTATATATACCTAAAACTATTATCAATAACATTTGTAAAGAAAGTTCTTATCGCCATCACTTGATCAATGATCTCTATAAGAACTTTCTCTTTAAAAGGGGAGGTGTAGTGAAAATGCGCAATATATAAGTCATGTGTCACTCAACAGGTTATTTACCTGCACATACCATGGAATCGTATTATTAGCTGACTTACTTAAAGTACAGGTTATTTACCTGCAACTACCTAGGAGTCATATTACTGGCAAGTAATTGGGTATTCTCTCTACACATCCATTTTTACTTAGGTTTAAATTTTATTGTTCAAGTATTAACTATAAGTATTTTAATTTTTAGATGATAACAGTTAGTTGTAAACAGACAAGTAAATAAATGAGTTGAAACAACTTAACAGTGGCCATATTCTTGGCAATTATGGCACTGTACGGGACCTGAACGCTTACGTGGCTCTTCAACTGTGATTTTTCGGTATAAGAGGTATTTAACACTATAAATTGGGTGCGTCTCGTTTTTTTTTCAACTGTATATCATTCGGCTCCAGTTCAACACGAAATAGAGGCTGGGGAATCTTTTCTCTATTGATTATATTGGTAACATTTTTTACCTTAAATCCTTGTTCGATAAGTGCACATTTTACTTCTTCGGGCTCAACATATGAATCTATGCCCTTTAATACTATCTGTAGGCCTTTAGCACTCTGAAGTTGATATGTGTAAAAATTTGTTTTATTTTTTTCAAACTCACTAACAATTTTTCGGAAATCTTTTTCATCATATATTTGGATTTTAGTTTCATCAATATTACCTCGTTTAATTGGAATGATATGAAAAGTATTTTCACCAATGGTCGACAGTAGATTTTTTAGAAGCGCGTTAGAATTTTTTTCTCTCAGATAAATAGGTGGTGGCTTAAAAGACTTTTGCGATGATGCAGCTGGCTTATCGTTTTTGTCTTGCAATACAGAAAAACGATTTTGACGATTGATAGAAGATGTGCTGTTATCCCTAGACATCTTTGGGGCGGATCCAATTTTAGTAGAATTTGGGCTTCGCCCGCGCTTTAAAATAGTTATATATCTCTCCATTCCTACTTGTACCTTTGGTTTTGAACTACTGTTATCTTCAGTGACAACTTGTTTAAGTGATGACCACGAGCCCGAAGGGGATTATATCGCTGAGTTAAATGTAGAAGTACTAGGCAATAATGTCAACGATTCTCTAGTTGGCATTGGACAAAGCGAAGTTGATCGCTGACGAAACTGTGGTTTTGCCGTTAGAAAAAGTCTATCAGATTTTTGATTTTTATTAAGAGCTTCAGAACTCACAGCAAGTCTATTATCAGATTTTTTATTTTTATTGTTATCATTATGAGCATCAAAACTCACAGTAAAATAGGCATTTCTGCCGTTAGAACTCAGTTCACTATTTTTTTCCTTTGGGGTACTTATAAAGAGTATTCCTCAAGGGTACTTTGTATGTTTTTTTTGTTTACGGTTTTTTTTTGGTTTTGTTATTTCTGTATGTAAAAATATTAGCAAAGCAAAAAAAAGCTTATTTGTCAAAGTTAATATGTACTACGAATATTTTTGTATGATTTTTTGTTTAGTTTGTATGTAAGAAAAAATTCCGCTATTACGTCTGTTCACTATGAAGGTACATCGAGAGACTGACATACAACTGAAAAAAATTAAATCCATTCAATTTATAGCGTAAAGTATCTCTTACACTGAAACATCACAGTTGAAGAGCCACGTAAGCGTTCAGGTCCCGTACAGTGCCATAATTGCCAAGAATATGGCCATACAAAAACTTACTGCAATTTATCTACATTTTGTGTTATCTGCGGTGAATTGCATGGTACTGCTACCTGTACTAAGCCAAAAGATCAAGCTGAAAAAAATGCAGCAATTGTGGAGGTAATCACACCGCTAACTACAGAGGATGCCCTGTATATTCTTTCATTAAACAGGCAATGGGTCTATAACCTAAATTAGCTTCAGCTCAATCAGCAAACGATAACTCCGCCACTTTTCCTTAAACTAGCCAACCAGTTACTTCACGTGTATGGTATGCCCATGTTGCTAAGACTAGTTCTATTCCCACATAAAATATTCCACCGCCAAATAATTCAACGAATGCAAACTCAAGCTTTAACTTTACTCGCCTTGAAGCTACTATTGAGAATCTGGTGCTAACTATAAACAACTTTAGAGCAAATATGACTAGCATGATGCAAGAAATGCTGCGAATGAAAAATACACTGATTCAAGCATTAGTCAACAAGCCATGAACACGTTAAAAATATGATTCTGGAACGTAAACGGCATTCGCCAAAATAAAAATTAACTTGAGCACTTCCTCATGGAAAAAAGTATTGATACAGGGTGTTTTTTTAGAGGTATATAACTTCGAATTGAAATAAAACACAAGAAAATCGTTTTAATGTCCATCAATTTGGCTTTATTGGAAGGATAATTTTATGCCATTAATGTTTAAATATGATTTCGGGCATGTGGCCGCCGCGGCTGGCTCGATTAAAGCCAATTCTACAGGTCCAATTTTCAACCACTTTTTCGAGCATATGGGGCCGTATGTTGGCAATAACGCCACGAATGTTGGCTTCCAAGTCCCCTAACGTTTCTGGTTTGTTGGCGTAGACGAGCGACTTCACATATCCCCAAAGAAAATAATCCAATGGTGTCAAATCACACGATCTTGGTGGCCAATTGACAGGTCCATTCCGCGAAATTATGCGCTCATCGAATGTTTCCTTCAATAAATCGATTGTGACGTGCGCTGTGTGGCATGTGGCGCAGTCTTGTTGGAACCACAACTCATCCACATTCAAAATCTTCAAAATCTTCCATAAAGTTGATGGATAAAGCTCCAATTGCTGTGCACGGTGGCGAATCGATTCATTCGGGTCCTCTTCAACACTTTGCTCTACAGCGGCAATTGTTTCATCGGTGCGCACTGTTCGACGTCTCTGCGGATGCGTATTATCACATAGAGTAAACGTAGTGCGAAAACGATCCATGGTTAACCGAATTAATTGCTCTGATGGACGATTATGTCGACCATAAAATGGACGGAGCTTGCGGTAAACTTCGCGAACTGAACCATTATTTTCGAAATAAATTTGCACGATTTGCAAGCGTTGTTCTTTTGTCAACCTGTTCATGATGAAATGGCAAACCAAACTAAATATTAATCACTTCACAGCTGACAAAATGGCCGCCAGTTACAAAAGTGATGCCAACTTAAAGTTCTATACCTCAATAAAAAACACACATTATTATGTTGGTATCTGAGACTCATTTGACTTCGAGAAGCTGCCTTAAAATAAATGGTTGCACTCTATATGAGTCAAAGGACCCGAGAGGGAGAGCATGCGGCGGATCAGCAATTCTAATAAAAACAAGACTCAAGCACGATATACTTGACAACGTTAGTGAAGAATATATGCAAGCAACGAATATTTTGGTAGAAAATTTTTTGTGCGAATTTTGTGATATCATCAATTTACTCACCTCCCAGATTTTCAGTTACCGAAGATCAGAATGAGAAGTTCTACAAATCGCTTGGATCTTGTTTCGTGGGAGCTGGTGACTACAATGCCAAACATACGTACTGGGGATCGCGTCTTGTTACACCTAGAGGTCGAGCGTTGTTTAATACAATTTTAAACATGGGCTTAGATGTCATGGCCTACTGACGTAAGAAAAATTCCAGATGTTACAGCTTTAGGCGTCACAAAAAATATGATAGGGACTTAATTCACGTAGAGGCCTCTCTAGATCTGTCCTCCAATCACTCTCCTACAATAGTTACAATTTTCAAACCACTAAGGAGTGATTTAACTAACTCATATGTGAAAAGAATTAATAGAGTCAACTGGCTAGGATTCAAAAAATATGTTAGTAGTCACTGCGTAGAAAACATTCAGGTAAGGTCATTGAAGGTATTGAATTAAACATTGCCAATCTTAACGAAATCTTAACGAAAATATTAAACAGGCTGCTGAACATGCCACTACCTCCTATCCGCAGACTGGCTTTAATAGAATTTATTCTACGGAAATTGAACGTCTTGTATGTGAAAAAAGGAAAGCTAGAAGAGAATGGCAACATCACAGATCACCCCTAAATAAAATCAGGCTTAAAGAATGTACTAAACCACTCAAAGAGCTGCTGTCATCGGAAAAAACTGCATTACTGGAAACGTATTTAAAAGGTCTTGATGTAACGTCAACATCTAATTACTCTTTATGGCGCGCTACTAGAAATCTTAAGACCCGTTGATCTTAAATCACCACTGCGTACTTCGGCCGGAGGGTGGGCCAGAAGCGATAGTGAGAAAGGTAACTTCTGAGCATTTAAAATCTGTATTTACTCTCAATTCATGTACGGGTGCTGCCGATTTACCGAGTGTAGTATCTCTACCCCCTCGTCCCTTAAGGTTTAAGATGCGTGAACTA